>CM076577.1:1000861846-1000955995 GCA_034641835.2 Pinus albicaulis | reverse complement strand
TGAAAGTTAGAATCGCAGCATGCAAAATCTCCCATGAAAGAAGCTTTCCATATACTGTAAGAGGCCTTGACCAAATATATTTTCAGCAGCGGCCACGGTGGCGATGAAGAAAAGCACAAGAAAATCAAAATGAAAGAGTAGCCACGTATGAATACTTGACCAAGTTCAGTCGATGTCGAGATGAGCTTGGAAGTGTTGGGATTACCGTGGTTGATGATGTCTTGGTGAGCCTAACACTTATAGGCCTTCCCCAGAGTTGGCATAGTTACCAGGACCCTATGAATGGGAGGGAGTAATTACTAAAGTGGGAGGGAGTATGGTCAGATTTGGTACAGGAAGAGTTTCAGTGGACTATCATGGATGGATCCTCATCCAAAACTGAAGATAAGGATAATTGTGCCTTGGCTGGCAAGGCAAAGAAAGGGAAAGGGAAGAAGTCCCAATTCAAATTCGAGATCGACAAAGAAGGAAAGAAACGAGACATGCCAAAGGTGAAATGTTTCAATTGTCATGATCATGGACACTATGCCACAAATAGTCGACAAAAGAAGAAGAACAACAAAAAGGATTCGAGAGTTGTAGCGGGTGAAGCTCTAGCCTCACAGTTTGAGTTGGACTTCTCTCTCATCGCATGCTTGGTGTCAACGATGATGGGATCTAAGTGGTACTTGGATGGTGGAGCACCTTTCCACATGACTGGAAACAAAGAATTATTTAGTAGCTTGGAGGAGAATGGTCTTCATATGCACATCGATATGGGTGATGACAGGAAGTATAGCGCTACCGGGATTGGTACAGTTACTTTCCAGAGAGAGTCAGGTAAACCCCTCATACTAAAATATGTCATATATGTATCGGTTTTGAAGAAGAATTTGGTTTATGTTGCTATGTTGGAGGATCGTGGATATGATGTGGTTTTTAGTGAAGGAAAAGCGTTCCTTTGTCACAAAGCCACAGGACAGGTAAATAAGGTTGGTGTTTGTGTGAAGAACCTCTACAAACTTGATGTAGAGGGTTGCGCAATATTGAGCGTTAAAGCGAGTGAGGTGGTGAGCCGGGATACCAGTGAGTTATGGCACAAGAGGTTGGGTCATCTACACCACAGTGCTTTGAGGATCATGAAACATATTTATACAGGGCCTCCAAAAGGTACACTTGCATAGAGAGACACATGCAAAGGTTGTACTATGCGGAAGTATACTAAGGCTACCGTTCACGATAAGGAAAGTCAAGCAGCGACAATCCTTAAGAGAATTCACTCAAATGTGTGTGGACCATTCTCAACAGCTTCCACAACAAAGCTTAGGTCTTATGTTATTTTTTTGATGTTTTTTCTAGAAAGTATTGGATTTTCTTCATGCAAAATAAAAATCATACATTCTCCAAGTTTTGTGAGTTCAAAGCACTTGTAGAGAAAGATACAGGGAAGAAGGTGAAGGCTCTGAGGAGCGATAATGGTGGCGAGTATATCTCTAATGAATTCAATAAATTTTGCGCCACAGAAGGAATTCAAGAATTCAAAGAGAATTGATTGCACCTCATAACCCACAACATAACGGGGTTGCAGAAAGAAAGAACAAAACAATTGTGGGAGCAACACGAGCTACGTTACATGATCAGGTCATACTGTTGCATGGCATGCAACACATCGGTATTTGTGTAAAACTGTAGTCCTCATTGGATACTTCGCATGAGTACACCAGAGAAGGATTTTTTAGGTAAGCGATCAAATGTGTCATGTTTGAAATTTTTGGTTCATTTGTTTCTTGCCATGTGACCAAATATGCTAGGAAGAAGCTAGAACCAACAATAGAGGTTGGGATATTTGTGGGGTACACAGATACTCCCCACAACTATCAGGTGTATTTTCCAGTACACAGGATGACAGTTGTTAAAAGAGATGTGAAAATTGATGAGGAGAAGGCCATTCGAATGTCCCTTGAGAGGGAGCTTGACTTTCATGCAGCGAAGGAATTATTAGTTCCAAAGGATGAACCTTGAGATGTGGAGCAGCCACAAGCAGAGGATCAAAGAGTGGAAGAAACTACTCAAGCAGAGCCATCCATCAGAAATGGTAGGAAGCGCACCAGAGTGGTTGATAGATTGATGCTAGATGCGACAGAGAATGTGGATGCACCCACATCACAACTCAGGAAGAGAATGTCCCCAAACATGTATACTTGATACATGGCTCTTATGAGTGAATGTATTGTGATAGAATCATACTCTTTGTAGGAAGAAATGCAGCAGCCAGTATGGGTTGATGCCATGGTTAAGGAGTATAACTCCATTATCAGGAACAATGCATGGGAAGTGTTCCCAAGGCCGGTGGAGAAGTTAATGATTTGATCTAGGTGGAACTATAAGGTGAATCAAGCAACAAATGGGAGTGTGGAGAGACACAAGGCTAGATTTGTGGCCAGAGGGTTCTCACAGGTAGAGGGGATTGACTATGAGGAGACTTTTACACTAGTTTCAAGGTACTCATCGATTAGATCCATCCTTGCATTCGCAGTGCAGATGGGATGGCAAATACATCATATGGATGTAAAGACAACTTTTCTCGATGGATTTATTGAGGAAGAAGTGTACATTGAGCAACCATAAGGTTTTGAGACCTTAGACAGGGAGTTGCATGTGTGCAGACTCAAGAAAGCATTGTATGGGCTGAAGCAAGTACCTCGTGCTTGGTACACTAGGATTGACAACTATTTCACCGAGTTGGGCTTCACAAACAGTGAAGCAAATGTGAACCTATATCATATTGTGGTTGATGGTAAGCTTTTGATTATTTTACTTTATGTAGATGATATGATATTGACAGGTGATGAGCAGCTCATAACTTCCTGCAAGAGAATTTGAGATGAACGACATGTGGCTCTTGCATTATTTCCTTGGTTTGGAAATATGGAAAAGATACGGGGAGCTATTTGCATCTCAGGGCAATTATGCCAAGGAGATTCCGAGGAAGTTCCACATGGAGTATGGAGTGGGCAACAAAACCGTTAGAGACTCCTTTATGTGAAACTCGAGGAAGGAGGATGCTACCCGGTGTAGGTAGTGGATGTCACACTGCACAGGCAACTAGTGGTTGGCTCATGGATGGCTTAACACATTGTTTAATATATGCTATGTATTTTGTTGAGCCTTAGAATTGGGTTTCTCACAAACCTTCACTTCATTTCATCATTATTTTATCACTTCATAAGCCTAAAATCAATGAAGAATGATTAGGATTGCTTAAAGGTTACATGGAATTGATTAACATATTGTATTTTCATGATTTTTGCTGTTTTAATAATTTTCTGCAAAATAGCTACAGAATACAAGCATTCCGTAGCTGATCATGCGTTCCGTAGCTGATCACGCATTCCACAGCTGTTTTAGAGTTTAAGTGGGTTACAGGTGTCGTCTCAAAGAAAGGCGCATATGGGCAAATTCCAGACTTCATCCACATCATTCCTTGCTCCCTACAAAGTCTGAGCACAATTCTACATGTGGTTATGCACGTGGGAAACCAAAACCAAGAGGTAGAGTTCTACCGGGACACAAACTCTACAGCTGTCTGCAGCAAAGTACGCAACCTCCAGTAAGAGTTTTAATTCGATTAGAAGTGGGAAAGACACTTATCCTTGTTTTTCTCATAGAGTAGTTATGTAATTTCATTATAAAAATAACTCGAGAGACCAAGATGCAGTTAGTTGGTGGCTGTTTGGTTGTTAAGCTGTCTAAGACTGTAATACGCTGTTTTTGGAGATTTTCTCCTTTAATGAAAGAAGCATCATGCTGCTACATGAGCTGAGTCGATTTTGAGTTAGATTACGTGCTACCAGGTGGTGGAGGGCCCCTGCCTCCTGTGCAGCTCTGTTTTTTTTAATTTAGATAAGTAACTCTCGTTTCATTCTTAGCTTAGTTAATTTTCTGAATTCTGCGTTTTTATGTTCATTTGTATTGAATTCTATAGTTTAGTCTCATTCTAATGAATTCTTCCAAAATATCTGTAATGATGAATGGGAATTAACTGTGGTATTTTAGGAGTTTAATTGTGTTTTCATTTCAAACTGTGTGTTTTCTGCCAATTTGCATTAGATAGTACAGCCAGACTTGTTTTCATAAGCTATTCCAAAACATCACTATATTAAACAAGATAAGGCCGTAATATGCAATAGATTAGTTGCACTGTAGTTTAATACTCCGGAGATCAAAAAGCGCTTTAGTTCATTGTAATTCAAAGTTAGGATTATGGCATTTTAGTTTAATTCTGTTCACCATCTTTCCAGTTTGAATAATTGCATTTTAGCCCAGTTGTGGTCACTGTGTTTTCAGTTTGATTAATTGAACTTTAGCTTAACTCTGTCATTTGTATTTCAAAATAGATTAATTGCATTCTCGTTCATGTTTTGCTTAACGTATAGCCAAGTTTCACTAATTAGTTGAATGATAGTTCTGTTCTACTAGACTAAGGCCTTCATTATTTACAAAAACCACTCCTGTTATTAAACTCTTCCAACATATCACTATGCAGACAGGAATTGGTAATATCATTTCATGGCTTTGATTATTCTGCAGATTCTTCTAATTGTGCAACTAGCCTTTTCCTCAAAATTATTTCAAAAGACTTTAACTTTCGAATAAGGCTTAGTAATGACAATTTAGGTTGTAGAATAGATTAGTTTCGGTATCCTTGATTAATTTAGAGCAGAATTATTCACTGTGTTGCAGAACTAACTTTTCCAAATATGTCCAAACAAATATCTAGTCATGGATAAGATCTGTTTTGTGATATGGTAAATTGTTGTTTAGGAAAACCTCACTACACTAAATTTATCCTTTTCTTGAAGTATTCCAACATGTCTCTAACAAATAAATTGGACTAAATTTGTGTTGTGAGTTACTGTCTAGTTTTGCATACCACACATGATTTAGAATTATTTCTAGTGTGACCAACAACTTCTTTTCACCAATATTTAGTTCTTTCTCTTCTTAACACAAAATCATAAAACCAAAAACATCATAAAAACACTAAACACAATGAAGTAGGAAAAGGTTACTTAGGCACATATGGTGCACTTCACTTCAACAGTTTACTAGCCCTGGTTGACAATTAAATGAAATTCCAATTTAGAGACTAGTTGAGACCAAACACATTTAACCAACTGAGACAAGCCATGGTTAAGCCGACTAATATCTTTTGGAATGACTAATATCTTTTTTGGAAGGCAATACATCATGTCTTGATATATCTCATGGGAACTACAGAGTATGGATTATGGCATGTGACCAATAGTGAGGAAGCTTCAAGGTTTCACTGAGACATAAGTGTGCAATCCATCGTACATGAAGAGCACACCTGGGAAATTCCCAAACATAGGATCAATAATAATTTCTGTACAACAGAAATGTAGACTGCCTTCACCCGCCCTGGCTATGCGCAGTACATGGTAGTTATTCAAGCTGCATGCAAGGCCATCTGGATGAGGAAGATACTTGTTGGTTTGTTCAGTCATCAGATGGATCCGACGATGATACGTTGTGATAATCAAAGTTGCATCAAACTCTCTGTTAATCTGGTATTCCATGACAGGTCCAAGCATATTGATATATGGTATCACCATCTTGGAGATTTTGTTCAAAAGCACATTATGTTGTTGCAGTACATTCCCACAGAGGATCAGGATGCAGACATCTTGATGAAGGTGTTGGAAAAGAGCAAATTTGAATACCACAGAGGCAGGATCGGGGTAGCTGATAATCCCTTTCTTGTTGACAGGGAGCATTGAAATTCAATAAGA
This sequence comes from Pinus albicaulis, assembly GCA_034641835.2. Lineage (NCBI taxonomy): Eukaryota > Viridiplantae > Streptophyta > Pinopsida > Pinales > Pinaceae > Pinus > Pinus albicaulis. Next base: position 1,000,950,203 of record CM076577.1, on the reverse strand, counting down.
AAATGCACCTACAAAGGGTGTGGAATTTTGATGCATCAAAATTTTGGCCATGGAATGTGAGGCGTCAAATTTATTTTTCCCTTAAATAAATTGGACAATAAATTGTAATTTCATCTCATAAGAACTTGTATCAGTTAACTAATTCATGATGAATGAGTTAGCTCAGGAAATTCGATTTGAGGGTCTAAGACAAGGCATGTAGAGGGATTCTAATATTTTGGGGGTCCAGTTGCAGTTGATGTATGGTGTGATTGAGTTAACTCAACTTATTGAGTTATAATCAATTTAACTAGTTCTAACTGAGAGATGAACTGGTGAGAGGTCAAGTGTAGTAAATTATAATTAATTCACATGCAGTGATTGATCAAATAACTGATAATTCACTATTAATAGTTTCATGCATGTCAGTTTTGAGAGAGACCAGGTTGAGACAGAGGTTAAAGGGAACATAACTATCAGTTGTATTTATAGAAAATGCCCATGTGAAATTATAGAGTCATTGGGATGGCATGATGATTTGCGCAATCAAGGAAGGCTATTTTTCCTATTTAATAGGGAGATAATTCCCTAGGAATTGCATGAGCAAGGCAGGCTAAAGGAAGGCTAAGAATTGGCCAAGTACTGGACCGATTTTGTCTAGATCAGTGTGAGGCAATTGGTAGAGTGCGAGAGATTCTTATGAGCAAGAAAGCATTGTATCATTTCATGATTCCTTGACTTAATACATTATACAGATAGTGGGGTTTTTAACAGTTGCTTTCCCCAAGAACATCTTCTGTTGTGTGATTGATTTACTTCTTTCTCTTACTTGCATGTGATTGAGCGATCGTGTTTTGTATTTCGCAAATATTGTAGAAGGATTCAATATCTTGTTTTAGTACATCACAAGATCAGATTGAATCCATTGATAGAATTTCTACAAGGAGAATGACCAGGGTCGTGCGACTTCAATAAGAGGTAATGACGCAAGTGCATGAGGTATTTTCATATATGAGGTGATGAAGGGTGTTGTTGGAAGATGGCCATCCAAGTTTTGTGAAACACATCTGAAAACCTTTTTCTTAACACTGAGGGAGAGAAAGCACGACTACATTATGTTAGTGAGATTTTTTGGAGCATGTGGCATGTTTCTTCCACACCAATGTCCATATCAGCAACTATTTTGGTTAGGAGTTTGTGGATGACATTCACAATAGGAGCATCAGGGGGGGTGGGGGGCACTTTGTGTAACCTGTGCGAGTATCTGTTGGTAGCTTTCGGACTTTGACTCTGATTTCGTCGCATACTTTGCAATGCAGTTCAAAACAACATGGCGCAAGAGAATTGGTTGAATTAAATGTTGGCCCTCCAGATTGCAAGCATATGAGATTTGTGTACATTTAGCTTGTCATCATTTCTAGCAAGAGAGTACGTTTTCCGACCAGAAGCATCAATATGTAGAGAAGAGGTCTCATGCAATTCACAGGGGGCTCCATAGTGGCAAGTAGTAGAGTTATTTATTTTGCGAAGGCATGTAGAGGAGTGACAATTTGTCTGCCTTTGGACATAGTTCACAATCTCCTCATAGTTTAGGAGCTAAGTGGATGCAGATATTTCATTTGTCTCAAGGAGGTAGGGATCGTGTATAGATGAGCGATGTATTCAAGGAGTCTTGTTGTGGAGGGGGTGAGGGTTCCAAGGAATGATGTATGTATCGAAGAAATATTTGGTTGCATGGACTTTTGTATCACTATTCCAATCGAGGGCGTCCATATCAGGTGCGTTTTCGAACCATAGGAAATCATTCATATGTGTGAAGCCTCGATGTTGCCATTCATACCTTAGCAAGTAAGACGAGAAGAAGTAAGAGGGATGCATGAAAGGAAAAGTACATAAAGGAGGGAAGGGAAAACAATGGTATATTCATACCTACACCATAAATCCTTGACAAGGAATACTTTTAGTAGGACTTATTTTAAGAATAGTATGAATCTGCAATGGATGTATTGAGATGCACAATGTGAGTTTGCAACAATGTTTTGGATTCTCCAACGAGTTTGATCATGTGCATTGGATGGTGAGTTGGAAGGCAAGGCCATATGCAAGTCATGCCATTTGGTATCGGTCGCACTTAGTGTGAAGAAGAATGTAGGGTTACCTTGTTGAACGATCATGTCAATGAGCTCCCCTCTATCCTTGGTCCAAAACAAATGACTCCCACGCAAGGATGAGCCGAAACACATAATTTGGTCTAGAATTGATGAAGGTGGCGGCGAAGGTCTGCAATAGTTTTCGGCAGGGTATTTGCAAGGTCCCTTTTAATGAAGGCACAAGCAATTGCCTGGTTGTGATGCCACATGATAAGGTTGTACAAGTAATATTGAAATATAGGATGTTGACCAAAGCAATTTTCATGGTAGCATATTAGATGCAAAGTGTATTCTTGCATATCAGATTTTGCAATTCTTGGTTGGTTAATCATGGCAGATCCGGTGGGGAAGAGGGTGGGGAAGGCTTTGGATAAGAGGCCCTCTATGTTGTATTCATTAACTGGATAAAGGCCAATGATGGGCCATTGAAGTGAATGGGTGGGTGTGGAATTGGAGGATTCTACGTAGGCAAGTATTTCATCAATTTCTGTATGATAATTTGGCAGAGTTGCAACAAAGGAGGATGGTTGAAGGTCAGACGGGCATGGGTGGAGAAGTTCATGATCAGGAGTTTCAGAGAGGGATTCTTAGGGTGAGAGGGAGTTGGTGGTGATACAACATAGCATACGAGAAATTGCTAAAGGGGTAACAGGAAAAGAAGAGAGAGCAAGTGGGTTAAGATGAACATCTTTGTAGTATGGGTTGTTTTCTAAATTTAACTGCAAAGTTGCAAGAACACGTGACTTGCTGACAAAGAATTCATAGGATGTTTGGACATTAATGGTTTTATTGACGACAAGGATGTCTATTTATGAGAGCATGCAGGGAAGGTAGGTGACGATATTAGTTTTATCTTGAGGGAAGCTAATAGTATGGTCAGAATATTTGAATTGGCCTCCATGTCCATGGGTCTCTTGAAGAACGGGGTTGAAAGGGGAAATGACCATCTCTTCAACTTGAGTTAGGCATTAAAGGACATGGGGTTGGCTTCCTGGGTCCATGTTGTTTGAGGAAGAAAAACGATGGAGAGTTTTTTCATAGGCACATTGGGAACAACTAAAGTTTTTCTGTTTTCATGGATGGGTAAGCTTCATGACAAGTGGAACTGACTTGCATGGGGCTAAGTGCATCAATCCTTTCACGGAAGCGATGATATGCATGATGGAGATGGGGGTTGTGGAATTGTTGGGAAGTTGAAGAGGAAGCCACATGGTGGGGTGATTGTACATGGAAGGTGGGAGGTGAAGAAAGGCCAAGGTTTGGAAATGATTGGTCGACAAGTGGACATGGAAGGGAAAATGAAAAAGGCTGGGTGGATGCTAGGGGAGGGAGCCAAATTTTGGAAGGAATGGGAGTTTGGTTTTGGGTTAGGTTGGATTGAGAGTGAAGGTTGGATTGATGACTGTTGTAGAGGATACAACTATGTGCATTTATTATATCCTTGTTAAGCGTGTAGTGGTGTCGTCGTCGTTCCTTCTATACACTATTCTCTAGGGTGGTTTGCATAGCTACTGCAAATAAGAAAGGTTTTGTCAAAAATAGAGGTGTAAGTGAATTAGGAGCAAAGGCGAGTTAAACATGCATATGAAGCACTTTTTTTGTTTTGTTTGTGTTAAGTTTAATTTTTTGTTTTATTTGTATGTGTTATGTTTTTCATTACAAAACAAAGTAGCATATGTATGGTGTGAGTGTTGCTTTAAGCAAATTTGCATTCACAACGAAACACAACGAATATGAATTGCAAGTGTAATACGAAGTCAGAAGCGAATGTTATTGATTTTTGTGTTTCATTTATTCAAATGTAAAGATTGAATGTTTGGATGTTCAAATGACTACTATTAATTTTGGAAGCAATAACATTATGCATATTTGGCATAGACTAAAGGAAGCCCATTTGTACATTCGACCGTAATTAGAAGCACCAATTGTGTATTGTTTTCCATACTAATCATATCATATTCATATGTGTGCATGTTTTGATGGATCAATTTTATGTTCAAAATTCAAAGTTGTCAGAATGGCTCGAAACTAGTTTGTTTGCGTATATCTCATTGTTTTGAATTCGACGCAACTCGTTTCGCTCAAAACCTACATTGTATGATCCCCATATCATGTTTTTTTCATTTTTGGAAAAAAAATAATTTTTTTTTGGGTTTGCAAGACTGCATAGTTAGCAGTTCGTGTTGTTGACTGGACCCTGATTGTACAAGTTGACTGGGTTTCTTCAACCTATCACGGTTTGACACTTGTCAAGATTTGATTGATTTGTTTTATGGTGAAATCTGATTGGTTAATGCATTGGTGAGCTGGATCAACCAGGGAGGACAACGTGGGCCAGCCAGAGGCTGCCATGTGACCTCTTGGTGGCCACTAAAAGTTTGGTTAGATCAAGCAACAACCCCGAGGATTCAAACACAAGACCAACCTCCACACAGCCAAGACCTCCAACCATCATTACTATCCATTGTCACTTAACCCTTAAGGGTCTCACTTCTATATGAAGTTTCATTGTTATGGCATCAAGGGTGGGGACTGGGGTTAACCCCCATCCATAGACTAGGGTTAGGGGCTAACCTTGACCCGTTTATATATAATTTTATATGCCAAAGTTTATGTTCACATGTTAATCGATGGACACTGCACCATGAACCATATGTTGAAAACCCACATTAAACAAAGTTTGATGCGGTGGAATGTTAACGGTTATGTCAGCGCTTAGGATTCTCAGAGCAGGGTGTTCACATGGCGGGTCATCACAACCTTTTATTCTATGGTCAAGGTTAACCTCCAGCACCAGTGGGTTAATACCGTTCACATTTCCATAGTTTTTTTGGCAGTGATGTTATGTTGGCACCATAACCATCGTAGGGTAGCCCAACCCATCCTAAAACCATAGGTCACCGCCACAACAAGGCAGGTTACTCCACTGGTGGGAAATTGCGCAATAAACAATGGATTTCACGCAATGTGGCGCAAATTTAGTCGAGTACGGGCCTAACTGACGTGATTAAGGAGGCAAAGTTTTGCCTCCTTTTCGGTGGGAATCCCACCGACGCGAGGTCAAAATGTCGCCCCATGTGATCAGAAAACGTGCAACTTGTCGCCTAGGGCCGGAAAAAGGGGAAATTGCAGAACGAATAGCAGGAAAACTTGGGGAAAGCATATATGATTCCGTTTTTGGAATTTTTGGGAGCATAAAGAGGCTAGACATGGGTTTTTAACTATTCTAGAGCCATTGGAGCCATTGTTGAAGCCATTTGAGCACTGTACCTTGATGTAAACACCATTTTTTTTAGCATAATGAAAGAGGCCCAATCATTGGAAGTTGGACCAAGAGATGTAGCCCATGAGGGGTGAACTCCTTCATCATTTGTTGTTTGTGTTTACTATTGTGGTGATGTTGTCTTCTATTTTCTGCAAAAACTGAAGTTTTAATTCATGTTTATGTGTCTATGAGTTTGACATAAGAGGCTTAAAAAAACCTAATTTATTCACTTGAAAAATTTGACATATACTCAAGCAGTTTCATATACAGATCATTTTGGTATCAGAGCTAGAGTTCTTTGTTGTACTTGTGAGGGTTTAATTTGTTTGCAAGTGTTTTTGATGCTTACAATGTTAAAGCTCAAGAGAGGAGAAGTAAAGCTTGTGGTTGCAAGTCCTCAAGTTAGTTCAAGGACAAGGAGAGCAAGTTTTCCACAATCTCCACCACAAATTTCACCTCAAGTTGTACTTGAAGCTTCAGCAAGCATGTCAGATGAAGGAGATTCTTGTGATATGTTACAGGATGAAAAGGCTTTCAGAAAAACATTCTTTGATATGACACAATTGGTGAAAGTTCTCTTTGAAGAGAGAAACACAAGGTTGCAAGGTGAGAGCTCCAATCCTCCAAAGGGAGACAAGTCTTTAAAAGGAGATGGAGGAGATGGGGACAAGACTCCAAAAGGTAATGGAGGGAATGGTGACTAACCACTTTTAACACCACCATTCTCTTCATATCCATCCTTACCACCGTCTTCACCATCATCTTCTTCCACAACAAGCCCTTCACAAACACCTCCACATTCTCCAAAAGGTCATAGTAAAACTCCATTTCTGAAACTTGACACAATGTTTGATTTTCCTAAGCATGATAGAGAGGTAAATGTTGAAAGATTAGATAATTGGGTTCGTCGGCTTTAAGTGTATTACAGGATACAAAGGATCAAGGACGATGACACCAATATTCAACTTTCGTCATTAGGATTTGAAAGTGTTGCACTTATTTGGTGGGAAGCCAAAACTCAAGAGGACATGAAGAAACATGGTAAGGTCTTAACCTCGTGGAATGATTTTGTTTTTGCGTTGAGAAGACAATTTTATCCATAAACATACATGAAAAAAGCTATAATGGATTGGAAAATCTTTAGGCAAGGAAAAGGACAAAGTATGCAAAGCTATACTCAAGAGTTTAGGAAAAGAGCACTAATATTAGGTGTAGATTTGACATTTGAAGACTCTTTGCTGAAATATATTGTAGGTTTGCATAGTTACCTAAGACATACAATTCTCATGTTTAACCCTACAAGTTTATATGAAGTTCGTACATGCCATACATCTAGAGGCAGCAAGACAAACATGAATCAGATGAGATAAGTGAGAAAACCTTTGAGTCCTGGAGAAAATGGAAAGGTGTAAGTTCAGAAAAAGGAGAAGAATTGCACCCATCATAAAATGAGAAAGAAAAACTCACATGCAAACATTGTTCCAATATGGACACACATGATGAAGATCACGTCAGTGCACCTCATCCAAATGAGACCCAAGAAGTTGAAAAAAAGGAGAAGGAGAAGACAACTGCAACTATACAACATGATTTAGGTTATGATTCCGAAGATGAAACAAATATCACAACGATGGGTTTGAAAGGTAAGAACATTGCAAGTACTAGTTCTTCAAGTTGTCTCAATGATACTCAAGATGAAGAAACAAGAATTGAGCTTTTCCATATTAGATTTGTTTCAAAACATACCAAGATAGACACATTGTTTGATAATGGTTCACAAGAAAATCTCATTTCAAAGGACATTGTCAATAAGTTAAATTTAGAGACCATTCCACATCCTAGACCCTATCCTTTAGGTTGGGTATGTGAGAATGCACGATTTCAGGTTACAAGGAGGTGCATCCTTAGATTTGCAATCACTGTAAACTTTCTTGATGAAGTTGATCTTGATGCAATTCCGCTTTATATTTGTGGTATAGTTTTGGGCAACCCATATCTTTATGATAAGAGGACAATCTTTCATCGCCATTAGAATAAGTATCACTTGTTCAAGAATGGGATTAAGTACATTGTTAGAGTGCATAATAAGAAGGTGAGTTTGTCTCTTATGAATGTTGGACAAATGAAGAGAATTGTGAATGCTGGTCAAAATTTTGCTTTGTTAATGTTCAAGCATAAAGATGTTGTGAATGAGGCCTTTCAAGGAGATGCATCAAATGAAAATTCTGATTTCATAGATTTTTATAATGGGTGTGATAAGATGTTTCAGGAGTCTAACATGTTGACTCCTAAAAGAGGTAAACAAGATGAGGTAAATTTGTAGCAATATGCATCATTTGTTGGATGGTGGTGTCAATAAGATGCCAGTGCTAGCGAGTGTAGAGGTCAAAGAGAAAGTGCAAAAACAATTTGACTAATAGGGCATTGGTTTCAAAAGTTATTCTTATGGGTTTCATAATGTGTTGTCTTTGAAATGGGATGGTGCATGGTAATGGCGATCACATTTTGTCAAGAGTCGAGCCAAGCATAAGGCAAGACATGTTAAGCATCGTCGTGTCGACATTGTTCAAGGCGAGAAGAATTTGAAGTTGTTTAAGTTTCCTTTGATTGATGAATGAGGAGGAAATGTGTTTATTCCTTGAAGGGCAGTTTGTTGTTCTATATATTCTGGGAAATTGCAGAAAGAGGTTATCTGTGACAACAAGTCAAGGTCTCTAAATTCAGGGAAAACAATGCATTTTCATGAAAAGCTCAACATGTCTCATTTAAGTAAATTTTAGTGGATTGAGACTGGAAGGGTGAGGGAGTTGTGCCCTCATCTATTTGTTGATGGATAAAGAGCTTTTGGAGGTCCAAAAGCTTCCAGTGGGGAGGAATGTTCTGGTGGATCATTTTTATGCTCAAACTTATAAAATTGTCAGAATGGCTCGAAACTATTGCGCTTGCACAAATCTCGTTGTTATGAATCCGGCACAACTCGTTTCGCTCAAAAATGACATCAGATGCTCCTGATATCGCGTTTTGTTCGTTTTTGGAAACAAAACAAAAAAATATATTTTTGGGTTTGCAAGACTGCACAGTCAGTAATCTGTACTGTTGACTGGACCCTGATTGTACAAGTTGACTGGGTTTCTTTGACCTATCATGATTTAACACTTGTCGGGATTTGATTGCTTCATTTTATGGTCAAATCTGATTGGTTAATGCGTTGGTCAGGTGGACCAACCAAGGAGGACCACGTGGGCCAACCAAAGGCTGCCATTAGAGAACTTTTGAGGTCTAAAATGGGCCTCCTAAGAAAAATGTATAGCCAAAATAAACTTTATAAGAACCAATAGGATTCAAGATGACGATGTCAACCATTGGGGATGATTCACCATTTTTGGGGTAAAAAAGCATAAAGATTAAAAAATAATAAAATAATAAAACTATTTTTTCAACTTATCTCCCTAAGGTTTTACTCAAATTTCGTGGGGTAGTACTCGTTGGATGCAAATTTTAATTTCTCATCCAAGGAGTACCCATTTTGCATACTTTCGATGGACCACACTACATGAAAAATGAGAAATACATGAAAAAAACGTGATTGCAATCACATTTTTCATGTAGCGGGGTCCATCGAAAGTATGAAACATGGCTACTTCTTGGATGAGGAATCAAATTTTGCATCCAACGAGTGTTACCACTCGAAATTTAAGTAAACCCATAGGGAGATAAGTTGAAAATACGAGTTGAAAAAATAGTTTTTCTTTTTTTTTTCCCTAAAAAATTTGATGATGTAATCTAATATTATTTTATTATTTCCACTATTATTTTATAATTTCATTAGGAGGCCCATTTTAGACCTCAAAAATCCCTTAATTGGCACGTGGCCTCTTGGTGGCTACTAAAATTTTGGTTAGACCGAACAATAGCCTCAGGGATTCGAACACAAGACCAACCTCTACACAACCAAGACCTCCGACCATCTCTGCTATACATTGTCACTTAACCCTTAAAGGTCTCATTCCTATATGAGGTTTCATTGTTATGGCATCGGGGGTGGGGACCGGGTTTAATCCCTGAACCCAGTCCATAGACCAGGGTTAGGGGCTAACCCCGACCCATTTTATATATAAGTTTATATGCCAAAGTTTAGGTGCACATGTTAATTGACAAACATTACACCACAAACATATGTTTAAACCCACGTTAACTAAAGTTTGATGTGACATAATGTTAAAGGTTTTGTCAACGGTCAGGAGTCTTGAAGCAGGGTGTTCACATGGCGGGTCATCAAAACCTTTTATGTTATGATCAACGTAAACCTCCATCACCGGTGGATTAATACTATTCACATTGCCACGAAGTGACGGGGTGATGTAGGTAGCGAACTGGTGGGGCAGTGGTTCTGCCAATACAAACTCACCTAAAACCATGGGTCGCCAGACAACCCAAAGTTACTCCACCAAATGAGACCACAACCAACGACACTCATGCGATTGTCACACAAATTCATCCGTATGGGCCCAAATGATGAATAGTAGCTACATTTTGCCTCCTCGCTTAGGAATCCCATCTATACATAAAAATGTTGCCCTGCTGGCTGGAAAAGGCAATTTGTCGCTTAGGGTCGAAAAAGGCACATTGTAGAACATATGGCAAGAAATTAGAAAGTATATTCATCTGCTTTACTTTACAAAAAGATAGGAGGACATGGGTTTTTTACTATGGAGCCATCGGAGCCATTGTTGAAGCCATTTGAGCATTGTAACTTGATGTAGACACCATTTATTTTAGCATAATGAAAGAGGCCCAACCATTGGAAGTTGGACGAGGAGATGTAGCCCGAGAGGGGTGAACTCCTTCATCACTTGTTGTTTTGTGTTTATTGTTATGGTGATGTTGTCTTCTACTTCTTGCAAAAACTAAAGTTTTGATTATTGTTTATGAGTTTTTGAATTTGACATAAGAGGATAAAAAAAACCTAATTTATTCACTTGCAAAACTTGATATATACTCAAGCAGTTTCATATACAAATCAGTGCATTCGATTAATGTTTGTGTGTTGCAAAGAAGTTGAAACGATGAACACGGCTAGTGAAATGCAAGTGAGCGAATGCCCATATATTTACAAGAGACATTACAAGTGAGTGACTAGTCATATATGCACAAGGAAACAAAAAAACGAGTGGTTTCCCATATGTTCATGAGAACAATTACAATTGAGAGAGGGCCAATATAGTTACGAAAAAAAACATTACAAAAGTAGGAAGCACTGTCGAAGATGAGGTTTAGAAAAAAAGTAGAGTTAGAAGTGCAAAAAAGAGGTTTTGATAAGTTGAACAAGGGGAAGTGAGGATTAATGAGAGTGAGGGGGGGGGGGGGGGAGGAGTTGGCAATAGTGAAACAGAGGGGCGTAGTAGGGAATTTGTTTGGAAGTTCAATGATGGGAATCAATGGAGAACGGGGGGGGGGGGGGAGGGGAATCTAAGCAAAACAATGTTAAAGGGAAAGGGTGTATAAAACAAGAGCATGGGGAATAACAAGGGAGAGGGCAAAAGGCATGCTTATACTTGATGAGAATTTTTTTTGGCAGGGGAAGGAGTGGGTTGTAGGTCTTGCGGGAGGAGAGCAGATGGAGAGGCATAAGGGAGTTCTTCAGAGTGCATGAGAGTTGGGCGCAAATGATCAACGTTGTTGAAGGTGTTTGTTCTGAAATCCAGTGTGAAGAGGAATTCTTGTTCTTTGATCCCGTTGGATATATCTCTGACAATTTATGGTTTGGTTGAGAGGAGGCAAAGGTCCTTTGCTGATATTCCCAACAAGTCCTTTGCGGCTTCATCGAAATCAACCACATTTTCAAGTTGGCCAGTGTGGTCAGGCAATTCAAGATGATGCACATAGTGGTAGTCACACTCGAGGAAGGAGCCTTCACATTTTGAAAAATGTTAGGTGTTGTCAGCTTGTCGTAAAGCCTTTTTCATACATTGCATCTTATCAATGCTAAGGGAGCATGCAAGGAAGTAGAAGTCGTCCATGTTAATTGTTGTAGTAGTAGCATGGAGGGAAATCCACAAATTTTTTTCACTGGGGGGCATTGCAAGAATGTCAACAATTGTTTTTAGAGTGAAGGGTTTGCTGGTCATGCTTGTGTATTTTCGGCTAAGCGATGGTGAGGAAGAGTTGATGCCTTCTTCTTGAAACCATTGTTTGAGTTGACGTGTTTCAACAATATCTTGATCTATAAGAAGGAAAGTGGTTGGTATTGTTATGATAGTCCAACCATTGAACTCGACAATTCGACCCCCTATGATTGCAAGGAATGGAATAGCACGAGCCATGCGGAGACTGTGCAACCTTTCTCATGGCAGTGTTTGCCCCACAGGGTAACATCGATGCTGCTACTAGACATGTTGCGAAGCAACATAGTCTCATTGGAGTTTCAGATCCATCACGTTCGTGCATGATAGAGGTAGGAGAGGTTGAGCTAACAACACCGATAACATCAACAATTGAGTTGAGATTCGAAAGGTTGAGTGAACTTATTGGCAGAAAACAGAAGGTATGGGAAGGCATTGTTTGATCGTCATTTATGAGTTGAGACACAGTTGATGTGGAGAAGAGGAGGACCTTGAACGGGAATTTAAGATGGTTTTAGGTAGGGTTAGGGACCTTTATGGTGCCATTTATAACTATGTAGACTTTCCCAAGCTGAATGAGAGCATGTAGCTAGTCTGCCAAGTCATTGAAGGTAGAGATATGGGTTTCGTCGCCATCACAGTCAACAAGGTCAAACCCGATTGATTTCCCAACTCCACGTGCATTGGTGTATTCACAAAGGAGTGTTTTTGTGAGTATTTTCCCTTGTATAGACCAAAATCTTGGGGTTGGAGTGAGTGCCTTAAAAGGTAGAGGTGTTGCAGATGCAATGATAGAATTTGTGAATTTTGGAGTTTGGTTCTCAATGGGGGGTGTTGACGAAAAGGAAGAACCATTAGATGAGGATGAGGTGGCATGGAGCACTTGTTCGACAGAGAGAATAAGAGGGGTTGGCTCGCTAACCAGAGTTGTCACATATTGGAGTATTTCAAGTTTGAGGACACAAAGCGACCTGCAATAAATACCATCTGTGGGAGAAGGGGGGAAATAAAACACTAGTAAAGTAATTAGATTTGGGACATAAAAGGAGAGGAAGAATAGGGAGGAAGGGGGGACTCCCTGTGCGCAACATACATAGTTTGATGTGCATAGGTGCATGAGATTTTTTTAAGGAGAACAATGGAGCCTATTTGCAAGTCCTCGTTTTTGCAAGGGCATTGTGCAAAGAAGGAAGACAGACTATATGTTTGTGAATGCTATCAGAAAGAGAAACAAGACAATGAGGGTTTGTAGTCCGAGCAGGGCAAATTTGTTCGACAACAACGACCTGGAGGAGTGGTTTCATTTCGGTATAACCAACGAACAACAATGAAAGTGCATTGCTAGTCAAGGTTGTATCCATGGTGACACGGTCGTGTTGTTAAATGTAAGGTGCTACAAGCGAATATCATTGTAAGTGTAGGAAAGAGAAGAAAAAATTGTGCAGTAAAATGAAGGAAAAGGATAAAGAGTTTTGAAAGAGATGAAGCAACAATAGAAACTGAAAAAATACAGGTTGGCTTGTTTTATGCGAGAGAAAATCTGTCACTATATTAAATATAAAAGAGCATATGGTATGCTAAAAAAAAAAATTATGTGAAGGAAAATGTAGGGTAGAAAAGGGAATGAAATGTGTTTTCAGATAGAATGTAACATCAGATAGACGACAACCATAACTAGTGTAACATCACAATCAATAACAACCATAAATGAAACACTTCCACAATAGGGGAAAAGCCAATTAATATGTGAGGATAATATGTTCATGTGAAAAGGGTGTACTTGAAGTAAGCAGAAACTATTTAACATTGATGAAAGGATTTGGCAAGTTCTACCAACCTAGAGTTTCGTTGCATGTCCATCTACGGGGTACTGTTAAAACATGATACTTAGGTTTCCATTTTTCCTGTATGGTTGATGAAAATGATTAAGAACATATTTTCTAGATGTTTATATGAAGACAATTTGGAACATGTACTTTGAATGATATTGCCATAACATATTTGGCACATTAGGATGCCAAAGAACAATTAAATGAACTTTTTAGTTGACAATGAAGTGAATATTGATGAAACGGGGTGATAGAAAAACGCCTTATATAGGAGAGGATTAAGGTGGAGAAGGTTGTTTAGAGGAAAACCTAAAGTGTGAAAATATGGAACAAGGTGCAGAGTTTTCAGAGAAACAAGCAGATCATAGTTGCAATTACAATTAACAATGAGAAAGATATGAGGGTGATGTAAGGGAAACTATCAAAATAAACAAAAGACCCAATAAAATGGTGCAACTCATTTTGATCTATTACTAGAACAAATTGAAACAAATATAAAACGTGGAATTGGCCATATAGAATTTTTGCTAATATCTTGTTTTTATTAATGTTGTTTATGTTTTAAATTTCTTGACTATAAGCATCTGTGTTTCCATGCTTAAGAGAAGTATGTTGAAGAGATTGAAAATGTAACTTGCAAAATACTTAAAATGCTCTGAAGGAGATAGGTATCATTTAACTCCCCCATAAATAATTTCAAATGCATCTAAAGTTGCATGGGAGAAGGTGTTTTTTTTGTGTATGGTGAATAATCAAAGTGGAAGAGAGTATAAAGTGTTTTTTTTTTTTTTTTCCTGAAAGGGAAACGTGTTTGCAAATAGTTTAGAAAATAAGTAACGAATAAAGGAATGTTAAACTAGTTCCTAAGGATATGAAAAGTGTAGATGCATACCTCTCAACATGTAAAACACAATTTAAAAAATGTCAAGAACCTGAGATTTGTACCTCTCGACAGGGAACAACACAATATATCCTGCCAGGTTAACACAAATCTATGTTAGTTAAGCGATATTTAAATATGACAAGTAGAATGACTAAACGAGTCTTCCCAAGTCACGGCTATAATTTTAAATTTTATAAAATACTATGAATCACCTATAGACAAGCAGGGCCAGAGGATTATGTTGCTATTTAAATATAAAAAGTAAAATAAGTAAAACATCCATGGCAAGATATAGTTGTATTTTCATTCTAGTAAAATAGTATCACATTGCCAGATCCTTGTTAGTATAGCATAAAGGAGAAATTCAACATTGCTCATGAGCTCCATAATGAAACTAGGCATTGCATAATTCCTAAAATGGCACGAGATGAAAGAATCATTCATTTTTAAGATATTAAAGGTTTGATGATGAAAAACACTTTAATATGTACACCCACATTAGATTTTTAATTTCAAAATATTTGTAACAAACCAACCTTCCTAATGAAAACCATGAAGATTTAAGAAAGTTGCTCTCCTTTTTTTTCAGACAAACAAATAAAAGTCTAAAACACTCCAATTAATTCCTTACCATTGTCTTCTTAAAAGCATAATAAAACAAAGTTAGTTTTAATAAACATAATCATCAAATATTTTTAAAGGATTGATAATTGCACCAAGCAATCTCATTTAAGAATAATAGAAGTTGTTGCCATCTTCATCTATTAATATGCAATCACTACTTCTTCTATTAATATGCAGACAATATTCCAACACATGCTAGAATCTTTTATTCCAAAATTGAAAAGTTGAATTTAAAAGATGTTGATCCATTGATGTAGGAGTAAACTCTGGAACACATTCATGAAGAGACGATAACTAAACTTGAACTTTTGCATCTATTTGATATGTTGATGTTATCACAACCTCACAATGTTAATGCACCATTGCATAATGTGGAAGCAAACATTAATGAACATAGGAAAAAAAAAAAAAACTATGAATTCCCGATGGGATATTGGAACAATTATGTGTAGAAACTCAAAACATGGCCTTAGAGAATGCAATGAATATATACTACAGGGCAGAAGAAGCAAAGCATATGCTCAGATAATTATCTAATTTTAAGGCTTTCAACAATGTTGTCCTTATAACTATTCATAGGTCTTATATTTGCTGCAGAGATATTCTTGAGGACTTGAGGGTGTTATCTGAACATGTTGAGTCCTTAAATTTGTCTTCAATCAGAAGCATAAGTAGAACACTCTTTCAGACTGTATGAGATGAAACAGATTGAATACATGTGGATGACAAACAAAACATAAAGTGATATTCTTGTTCTTAACAATCCCACCGTTGGATTGTTTGTTATAATTTTAGATAAGATATAGAGTGAAGAGAGTAAGGCTACACACTCGATGTAATATGATGTTAAGATTCACAAGTAAAATTACGAGAATAACCTGAAAGACTAAAGCCTTATATATTTCTCCTTTATAGGACCAAAGTGTAGAAGCCATAAGAAACTTTAAGAAAGGAGGCACTGACCATAGAAAGGTTTCAAACTTCTAAAAATCCTTGAAAAAACCTAAAAGAACGAGATGATTCAAGAAAACCTGAGCCCTGTAGACACAAGAGAACTTGAGTGATGCCACTAGCTAATAATTTCAAATAAGATATAGAGTTAAGAGAGTAAGGTTACACTCTCGATGTAATATGATGTTAAGATTTGCAAATGAAAGTACGAGAATATAAGCAAGTTCATATCTAATACATGATTTTCTGTTGCATCTCTTTTGTCTAATTCCTTATAGTTATGCTCTTGCAATATTGTAGTTATCTCGTCTTAATTTGATAATCTAATAATTAAAAAACAATTTCTAATGAGCATATACCAGGGATAAATAGACATAGACATTGGTATCATTATTCATTTAAAAATGACTTTAATTTACCCTTGTTTTTGAACTAAAATAATGATAAAGCAATCAATATAATAACATTATTCAACAAAAACTTGTATGTCTCGAGCAACTGATGAAGAGAATGAATGTAAAATTGTGCACACACTCTATTTGTATGTCTCCAACAACTGATGAATAGGATGAATGTAACACTGTTTGAACATTCTGATTGTATGTGAACACTCTGATAATATGTCTGCAACATCGAATGAGTAGAATGAATGTTTCAAATGAAAGACAATAAGAGTTGATGTTTTATAGTTTTATGATCTAGAATTTAGTTGGTAGAGAAGATTGGCATGCATTGCCATCTCCCAAATTCAAATGTGTGTTCTGGATTGATTTGTACATGATCCAATGGCTGATAAGCTTTCATGGTGATCCTTGTGCTTTCCTGTGTTTAATTCCTGAATTAAAAGCACTGTTGTGTTTAATACTTGAATTGAAAGGGTTGGTGTAATTTATTGCATCCTCTGAACTAATTCTTGAATTGAATGGTGTTATTTATTGCCTTCAATAGGTTGAATGGTTAAACACACATGTAGATATGGCTGACACACATTTTTACCTACTCTTGTGTAGGCATTACCCAACAATGGAATGTGTTGCTCCAATGGAAATAAGTGGGTGACTCTTTGATGTGGTAGTTGTACTCTTGGATAGAACTCAATGTAATGTTCTATGACAAAACTTATTTCCTAGGCTATAGAGCCATAATTACGTCGGAGCAGTAAATGCCCATTGTTTGACGATGGGCATATATTGCCCCACTTATTTATGGCTCTATAGCTTGAGAAATAAGCTTTGCCATGTTCTATAGTGCAATTTAACTTAATTGGAATATAGTTGAACCATATGTCTTGCCAACTTGTAATGTTAAGGTTACATATTGCCAACTTGTAATGTTAAGGTTTGGGAGTATTGCAATTAATTAATATGAAAACATGTTTAATTTACTTCAAGGGAAGAGTTAAAAAGATTTATGGATGGTTTGCCAATAAGCAAAGCAGCGGCCTTATCAAGAGGCCTCAGAGAGGAGAGGTATTAGTGTGCTCGGGTTTTCCATTTGATCCGCATGACCAAATAGCCATAGCCATAGCCATGGCTGCCAGTATGATGAGCTTCTATACGCCTCCGAATCGGGCATTGAATTTGAATCACTCTGATAAGGCCCGCGGAATGAGCAACGTCAACACCAACTTCAGTAGCAGAATTCCCTTCAGAGTAAGCGCGCCGAAGCGCGTTTGCAGCTATAAGCCTTTGAAGGCCGTGATGATGGCAAAGAGGGAAGAGGAACTCAAAGAAATCAGAACAAAAACAACCGAGCAAATCAATGAAGACGTGATTGATCTCAAGGGAGAGCTTGTCATGTTGCGGATTAAGAAGGCCACCAGACAGGAACTCAAATCCAGCGAGTTCAGGCAATTGCAGAAAAGGGTAGGCATTTTACATTACGCTTGCATTTCTAAGACGTAGGTTGTAATATATGTCATAATGTGTCAAAACATAAAATGGCAGCTCAGTAAGCCTAGATAGCTCAATCGATTCAGTCTCCCATGTATAATCTACATCAATTCAGACACAGCACTTCACAGCCCCGATAGTACATGCATGTGGACTGAGGATAATGCATACGCGGGGCTGTGAAGTGTTGTGGGTGAGTTGATATAAAATCATGAGAATTGTACTACTGGCCCTTTACAAAGAGCTTGTAAACAGAGATTTTCTGGTTTACCATGGCATGTGGATTGTGTGTTCGGAGGAGGGCTAGAGTGCATAGGCAGCAATTCAAGACTCTTGTTGAGTTTGCCTGTGCTTTTGGGTTATGCATTGTGTTGGTTAGAAAAGGGAAAGCAGTGTGCCTCTGCGGAGATTGTGCCTATGAACATTGATTGAAAAGGATTAATTGGAACTGTAAATCCGTTCTCCCAAGTTCTTGGCTCAGACGTTTGAAGAACACGTGTTTGGCATTGGGGTTTGTGAAGCATGGGATGCCAAAGTGACACACCACTGCACAAGTTATAGAAAATGAGACACGTGTTACTAGCATTGGGTTCTGTCTAGTATGGGTGTCATGGTTATTCTGTTACAATTTTTTTAGAAACCAATTCATCCATCAATCGCACGGGGGTCTATCTACCAGTGTTGCAGAGCTCGACATTGGCAAAAAAATTGGAAGGGGTCAACAACTTGGGAAATTGGCAGAATCGGAAAAAAGGAGGGGCAAAACTTGGCCTGCATAAACTCAGACCTAGAAGAAATCGGAAAACTTGGCAACCTGAAAAAAGAGGAGAAACTTGGAAAAATCGTGAGAAATTGGAGCTTTGCAACGCTGACATCTTCTGTCTAGTCTGAGATGCTGTAAGTAATGAATAGCATACGCATCGAGATTGGTGTTAATCAGTGAAACTTTTCAAGCAAACAGTCTATCTTCTAGGTGAGCCATTTGGCAGTACATCCCCAGACCCTACAACATCATTAGATGTGGTTACTGTGTGTGTATACATATTTAAATACAAGGAATCATATATTATCCAGCAGAAAAACATGCAATTCATATCCCCAAACCTTGCCCAAAATTCTGAAAGTTACGCAGAAAATATAAATTTCTATGAGCTGTAATGCCCAGTTCCTAGTACCCGTGATAAAATGTAATTAATCATGCTTAGCAATGCTTTATTTCTGGCATGGACGTTTCATAAACATGCCAAGTCTAAAGGGATAGATCAAGACGATGTAAATGTATTTTATTTTAATTATTGAAAATGCCAGCAGCTGACTGAGGCACGAGTGCCTATAGGAACAATGATACCATGAATGACGAACAGTGAAGGTGCCAAGAAGGGGTCCAATATGTCTAATGATCCCTAGCCACCTTTGCCTAATTAGTTTTGCTGCCCAAAATAAATTGTGAAAATTATCCTCCATTTCCCTCATTGTTAATTGACTTAACAAGCCAATCATTTAGTGCAAGAGGTGGAAGGACCACCTTCCACAGTAATGAGACGAGTGGGTCGAGTCCCATCACCCTCTAGATAGTAGAAACTTCTCCATTACAAATTGTGCCCACGAGTTGAAGGGTGAGTTGCATGGCTTGAGGAAGGGGTCATATTTTTTGAGGAGAGACTGCACGTAGGAAAGGCATTCGACTGACAGGAGCAGACCCGCGTGTGTGGTGCCCAAGGTGGCAGGGATGTTGAGTTTGCATGCAGAGGACATGCAAGCTGAGCCTAGTAAAACCAGGGAATTGAGGCCCTGGATTGAGTGGGGAGGTTCCTTGAGCTTGCTGAGTGTGAGGGTTACGATCTGGTGCTGAGCTGGCGATGCACAATAAGCACAACAGAGGGGATTCAATGAGGGACTGCATAGTAGTGAAGGGACTCCCTTAGGTGCCATGCAGGACAGCAGAGGAGCGCCTGGAGATTGGGGAGGTCCTAACATCAATGAAGAATGGATTCCCTATTGAATTCATACCTTTGAGGATAGTTTGCCAGTTGGTTCACAGTTTTCTGAGTGCTGTAAATTTGCTCTTGTGATGCCATGATCTGTTCAGGGGGTGGCCAGATGTAGAAGGACCAAGTGCATCTGTGCTTATGGTTGGGTGGAAAATTGCTCACCCCCATTCTGTTTGCTTGACAGCTTTAACAACAGATAAGTTCTTATGATTTTGCTCTAAATTTTTTTACATATATCCAAGTTAAATGATGAATTATGCTCACCATATATGAATTGTGTAGTCAGCAGGATTGTGTTAAGAAGTTATGGATTAGTAGCTTGCTTGTTTAACTGAATTTTATGATCATAACCATGAAGCATGGTCACTTTGATTATATTGATGCATTGTCTTACATTTGCAATGAATTTCTTAAATAGAAGGAAATGATCCATAATAACCATTTTACAGTACTCAAAGGGATGTGAGCCCTGAACGGTGTAGATTCAGGGACAGTTTGGTGTGAGACTTAGAACTCAATTTGCAGCCTGGTATTGGAATTAACTGGACTGTTAGTAGTGAGTCTGTGTAGCAGACCTATTTCTGCATGTTAAGTTATGTTAGGATATGTTTTGATTCACCAGGTGAACAGTTGTAGGTTACACCCAACACGAGTCTCGGTCCCTGATGTTTGAGACATTTGCCATTAGTGTTTTAATGTCTCTTTACGGTCTTTATACAATCAATGAAACATTGTAGCATGAATTTAAGAGCTTGGAGAGGGACTCATAGCTTAAAAGGCATGGCCTTTCTACTTGTCATGATAATTCTTAAGTATATTAGAAGCTTATCTTATGACCTTAGCATATGAATTAGATCTATTTATGGGACTGTTGTTAAGTAGTCTCAATAGTATAGTGGCTATGGAATTGGATTACAGGTTGGTGGTATTGCATGTCTGAGATCCCTTGAGGTAAGGACTTTCATACCCTCCCACATCAACTACTCCTAACACACACGCACAGACAGATATATCCAGAGGTACACCAGCCTACATAAGTGATATGGACGGTGCATTTTCCTAGTGGATGCTTTTATCCATGCATATCTCCCTGAGAGAGAAATGATCCTGACTGGTATATTGGTGAAGGGGATTACCACCTATGAAAACCCTGCAAGAATGTTAGATGGGAGGTGTAAAATTTTGTACTCCCGGTGTGTCAAGTGTCAGTTTGCTGACCATTTATTTGCTCTTCATGGCATGATTGTGCCCCGGAACCTGAGATAGAATAGAAGGTCTTATGAGCTGTTGCAACCCTGGCACTATTCAAGAAGAATTGAGTTCGGAAAACTCTTTGGTAGTCCTTTAAACTAGTAGAAGAATGCCCCTCAGTGTGCTTGACTTTAGCCTATGGTTGATAGAATTATAATAAGAGAACAGAGTAGAGTTGAGTTGCCTGGGCTTGAAATGCACAAGGATAAATGTTGTTATGAGGTTCTTTCCATGAGGATAAGGACTTTCCTTTAATATATGGGCAATTAAATTAAGTATCTGTTGATGACCTCGTTGCCTTGCAATGAGACTAAAAGCATTGAATAGTACACCTTTACAATTCTAGGCGATGAAGAAGATAATACTTTAGGTTTATGCAGCTGCAGATCATGGATGTCTTAGGTGTACACCACTCTAGGACCTATATCAAAGTAGTACACCTTTACATTTCTAGGCTTGAATGAAGATATACTTTAGGGTTTATGCAGTTGTAGATCATGGATGTCTTAGGTATACACCACTCGAAGACCTATATTAAAGATATTAAAGATCTAGCTATGGTAATGATGGCATAAAATAGAGTGGCTAGGTAAAAACATTTTTATGAAGCGTTAAGGAGACATAGAAAGGGCTGGTGGCTTGTTTTGCATTGTCAAATTTATGTCTACAAATATGAAGTCTTGCCATCTTGATCACTCTAGGGCAATCCCTTGCATTTGATTGATAAGACCTTATTGCTCTCGTATTGGACTACTAGTGCGATATAGCGCTTAGGAAACCCTTTTTGTGCCATAGAATGATTAAGGGAACCTTGAAAGGGGTATTTCCTGTGGGGAAAAGCACTTAGAAATACTTGAGAAAATTTTTGGGTTCTTTTGGCTAAGGCAAGTTCAAGCTTTGAGCATGATTTTCTTCATGAGATACAGTGTGTATCGCACCAAGAAAATCTTCTTGCGATACAACGGAGGGGTCTAAGGGATGCATGGATGAACATGTTAGGATTTGTGGGGGAGAAAAGTTCGAGGGTGTGGCGTATCACGCCACTAAAAGGTCTGGCATGATGCTTCGCTCAAACAAAAATTTGTTGTGCAGGATGAGGTTGGAACCAAAGGGAAAAAGGGAGAGAGAAGGCCCCATATCGCATGAGAGAAAGTTCTCTCATGCCAAAAAACATTGTTTGGATGCAACATGGTGCTCTAGAGAACTTTTGCTATGATGCAATACGAGAAATCAGGTGATACGAGGACCCAGGCGAGGCTAGAGCCTTGCTGCAAGTCAGAAAACTCTTGGGTGCATGAATTGAGGCAGGGACGCGTGTCATAGTGTCACATTGGGAGAAAGCTTTTCTATCTGTGAGATATTGTAAGAAGAAAATTCTTGCGACATGTCATGTGGGACCAAATGTATTGTCCGTGCGATAAGGAGGAGAGGAAGGGACAAAAATAAAAATGATTTGGGTAGAAGAAGGAGAAGGGAAAGGTGAGAAAGAAACGAGAGAAAGGAAGATGGAGAAACATAGAAAACACAAAGGCTGGGTAAAGAAGGAAAATTGAGGAAGTAGATAAGATAAGATAAGATAATTATATTAATGTCCAACGAATGACCACAAAAGTAGGTTAATGGGACTGCAAAGTACAATGATGTCGATACAAGGAGGAGTACCAAAAGGTCTCCTATATAAAGAGTAAGAAATAAGAAATAAAGCAAGAAAAACATATTGCCTGAAAACCAAAATGAGGAAAGTCCTGGACTCCAAGTGCAAAGGGCACAAGATAATGGTCCACTAAATCTCTCTCCTAACACTCGAGGTCGAATGCAAAAAACTCAAGATGGAGTGTTGTCCCGAGGGAGGGCTAGGGGAGGATCCGGAGCCTTTGTTACGTCGCTGCTGAGAAGAAGTGATATGTCACTGGTGACTGGGCGATCTCAACTGCCTGTTAGTAAGAGATCTGGTCCGATAATGACTCAGGGGTCCCTGTGCTAGGGGGATGGCCCCTCTAGCCTGCACTGATCTAGAGTCTGAGGCAACAATGTTATTAACTTGTCGCTTCGTGCCTCTGGCTGACGGGAGCATTGTAAAAAATGATGTAATCCGCTGCACAGGATCTGCTCTAGGAGGAGGCTAGAGAGTCTGTGTGCGAAGTCTCGTGGCCTCCTGTATGTACAAGGTTAGACATCTCTGGTCTGGGTATCGAAAGAAGCTAGATAAGGTTTGGATCCCTCTGAACAAGCAATGGAATCTCCCACGAATCTCATAGTAAAATGGGGCAGCGGAAGATGAAGTGCTCCTCCGACTCAGTCTCTCGGAGGTGCCACGACTGGAAAATCCTGTCTAACAGGGCAATCTGATGGTCAGTCTCAATCCGCAACTTATGAGAACCTACTCTGATCTGACCCAAGGGAATCCGAAGTGCGTGCATCCAATGGCAAAGCGTGTATTGGGGCCGAACAATGAGTCCATCTCTCAACAACATGAAGTGCTCAACATAGAAAGCCATCTTCGGACGTAACCCATCCTAAGGGTTTATCCAAATAACCTGTACATATTTCCTGTAAATATCCTCTCGGATGATTTTATTCATCTCTTGTTTGGTTGGTAGGAGGTGGCCCGGTGCACACAAAGAATACTTGAATGGAGGGAGTTGGTCTATCTTGATACCAACTGAAGCAAGGAGATCTGAGACTCCAGCATACCAACATCGGGATCGAGCCGAAGGACTCGCTACTGCAATGGACTTTGATGAAAGGTAGGCCAAGTATGGATATCAGTCTCGCCCTTTGCTGTATCCGCAAAACCCCGAACACGGTGAAGAAGAGAGATGATACCAAACATTGTCTCAAGGCGAAAGGGGTGAGCTCCAAACTCTGCAAGAATGATGGGCTGAGGAACTGTGTGCTTGCACCGAATGATGCGACGAAGAAGAGTGATCTGCACTCTCTTTGCAGAAGACCAATCAGACTCTAGTAAGCTAGGACCCCAAACCTCCGAACCATATAGAACTGTGGGTCGAACAAGACTGTTCATTAGTGACATCTTGGCTGATATGTCCTGAAAATGATTCTGAAAACATTGTCTCTCAAGAAGGGCCAAGGATTCGTAGCCCTTGTTGATTCGAGGCTGGAGTGCAGGCCGCAAGCTAAAGCGAGGTCTGTGAATAGTTCCCCCAGATAGGTGTATGCGCTGGTGATCTCAATCTCCTCTCCTTTGAAAAAGAAATGTAGGTCACAGAGGAACTTCTTCGATGTGTTGAAGGTCACAACCTTGGTTTTACCTAGGTTAACTGTCAACTGTCGAAGATCACTGAAAAGGGCTAGGGCATCCAGCTGCCTCTGCAATCCGTCAGGGGATGGGGCTAGAAGGACCACGTCATCTGCAAACAACAAGATAGAAATCAAGACATGATGTAGAAGGCAACCATCACCATCCTGGATGTGTTCACGCAAGAAGGACTCCAACTCGTCAATATAGAGAAAGAGATTGTCGCATCAGAGAAATACTTTTCTAATGTGAGTATTATGCTACACGACACACTCTGAACATGTTTATAATGGGAAGTATAACATGACTTAAAAGTTTGGTATTCGATAAAAATTTCAAGGATCTTGCGATATAACGCACAAGGAAATATTTTGAAAATGCGATGAGGCACCACCCAAAGAAAACTTTCGAAGTGTCGCGATACGCCGTACTCAGAAATTTGAAGAGCACAAAACGTCAGAGACTCGAATGTTTCATGAGATGCGACATTGCAAGGTAGAAAGTGTTCATGAATGTGATACATCACATGGGTAAAATTAAAGGGTGCAAGATGGTGCTTGGAGAAAGAATTTTACTAGCGTGATAAGCCTAAAAGGAAGTTGAATGCTGAAATTCGAGGCTCATCCTTACAAAGGATGGTGTATATTCCTACGAGCCACATCACCTAGCGCAAGTGGGGCTACACGGATGATGATGTGGCAAGAGAATGGCAAGAGAAGATTCTTAAAACTTTTAAAGGGCATAACTTTGTGTTTAGAGTTCAGAATTGAGTAACTGAGTAATATAATTGTTAGAAAGCTCTCGCTGAGCAATTTGTAGACTCAAAAGTGGCTTTAGAATTGAGTAATTGACTAACAATATAATTGTTAGAAAGCTCTCAATGAGCAAAAGGCGTTTGTAAACTCGAAAGTGGTTTTAGAAGCGTGATCAAGAGGAATTTTTTTAGTAATACACCTCTTTAATGACGCATGGGGGGGGTGTAGGTACTTTACATGAACATACCTTTTTTATATTTTAATGATACTACCTCTTTTATATTTTAATGACACCTAGGAGATTGGGTATGTTAATTGAGCGTACCTCTTTTATATTTCCATATGCAATTTTACACAGGCTGGTTAACCACATTATCTCATCTTCCTCCATGCAACATCATTGGGTCTACTTACCGTGATTGTATCTATATCAATGTTGCATGGAGTGGGGATGAAGCGGGGACATTTTTTGGAAGTCAAGTGTCAGAAGCGTCATTTTCCAAAAATCTAGGAAGCGAAGTCTCAAAAGCGTATATATATATATATATATATATATATATATAGAGAGAGAGAGAGAGAGAGAGAGAGAGAGAGAGAGAGAGAGAGAGCATTTATATTAAAAAAACATCCAAAATACCAAATTAATTGTAGAAGATATGAAAACATGCATATTTGTACATAAATCAAGATAGATATGACATCCATTGTAAATCAGTGATTAATTATTTGAGCATCAACAATCTAGAATCAAGTTTCCTCTCTCCTCTTGTCTAGCCTTTGCCTCTACTTTGATTCTCTAGAGATACTAGTCAACATTGCCCAATTTTGATCGAATGACCTAATCCAAGTCTTTTATGGTAGAGAATGCTTAACATGCCTAATCAATGATTTTGACTTTAGTGAAGGGTACATTTTTGCTAAGTCCATGACAAATAAGTTCAACAATCGACACCACCAATACTGGGGTGTTTATAGGGCTTGGTGCTCTTGATTAAATACCAATCACATATCCTCATACATGATATAATCTAATGAAATGCCACAATCCCATTGATCCTGAAATCCTGAAAATTGTTAAGTCTGCTGAATTTTGAATGGGATATGGAATTCTATTTTCTCCATATGAAGTCTATTGAGGTTGGAACCACTCTCAAACATCCTGAGTCATTTCATGGTAATGTTAAAAATTTAAGTAAAAGGATGCTACTTTTACTTTAAGAATTACCTAGGTCAAGCTAAAAAAAAAAAACAAGTCCAAGTAATCCTCTGCCTTTCTCTCGGATTCGCTTGTGATCGACGGTTGATTTGTTCAGAAACCGTAGATCAGGCTGCCGGAATCGCTGTTCGACCGGCACGACTCCACTTTTCCAGGAATCGCAAAATCGTGGATTCGACTTTCGGATCCATGGTTTTGCTTGAGGTTGGGTGGCAGGTCCATCGGGGATGCGAATCCGCCTCCAAATCCGGGGGGGAGGATTTTGCAACATTGATCTATATTCAAATATAAGTTATTAACCACAAAAAATGAAATCCATTGCACACAAACTTGCCCAAAATTTTGAAAATTACACATTAAATATAATCTTTAATAAACATACCACTTTTCTAGTCCTAATGGCACTTGCTTGGTTGGTAAATCGCATTATCTCATCAAATTTGTAATTAGACTGAGTTTAACTAAGATGACTTCTACAAGATCTATTGTTTCACTATTCAATAAGGGGAATCATTCAAGAAATGCCATTTGCAGTGGTATGGGTTCTCTTTTTATCTGCTTATCTGATAAAGATAAGAAGAGGAATAGATAAATATTTACAACATGCCCATTAACTGTTGAAACTTAAACTAGGTTAGGAGGTATTCTAACTAATTTGCTACCTCTTAACAAATTTATATAAAATTTATAATGATTTGCATTATGGATTCCACTAGTACTCCGTCACATTGATTTCTAGAACTTTTGAGATGAGTGTATAGTGGCCGTTACCCCATATTTTTATTGCTGTTTAATTTTGGTTCAATTTGTTCAACTTTCTTGAAGTAATCATCTGAACAACTAAGAGGCTTATTCAATAAATGGGCATGGTAAGTGTATAAATATGCCCCAACCCTAATGTATCAATCACTAGTCACTACGCTCATATCATTGTATCTTTTCTATTTAGTTGTTTTCCTTTCTCCACTAGGATTCATTGTAGTTAGCTTTCCATGCTTTCAGATTTACTATTGATTTATAGAAATATTATGATTTTGCAGTGTACTGAGGATTGAGTACTATCAATTAAGATTACAATAAAATTATCTATGTTGCACTGGCTGTGGGGACGTGGGGACCGGGGGGATGGGGGGACGAGTTTCTGGGACGGCTAGAGCGCACCCCCGAATTTTCAGGGGACGGCGGGTTGGGGACGGCAAGTGCGGCAACTATTTATTATATTTATTATTTATTAAAAAATTAAAATTAAAATAAAATTAAACAAAATCAAAATAAATAAAATACTAAAATGGTAAATCTAAAGACTAATACTAATAGTCTAATAGTATTTAAATGTCATTGAGAATTGTGCATCACAAAAACAAATTTTGTCATCATTGCATAACTTAAGAAGTACTATTAGTTTCATACAACTTGCAACCTACAATACTACTATCTAATATCTACATAATCATTCTATGATCATTGATGCATGATGAATCATTTCAAAATTTAAATAGCAGCTAAACTGTAAAAGTAAATGGTACTAAAATTTAATTAAGATGTAAACATGAACAATTCATTAAAATTTAAATATAAATCTCAAATTAAGAGTCTAGAAGTAGAAAACCATGGATTATAATTTATAAATTATAGTCATAGACTATAGTCCAAGAACCAAAATGACAAAAATTAAAATTTTAAAATAATATAGTCGCTAGTGTAGTTGCCAAATGGTAAAACGGTAAATTGTAAATGTTTTAAGTTTGATAGGTATATGCGTTAGCCTTTAGGTTAGGGTAAATGTAATTTAGGAATTTACATTTTTTTGATTTAAAATTTTGTTTCAATTTTTTATTTTATTTTTTTATTTTATAAAAATGAAATATTTTAATATTTTTTTTAACTTATGATTTGAAATTTTATTGGGGACGTCCAGAAGTCCCCAAAAAGTCACCAAATTTTCGAGGAACGGCTAGGGGACGACCTTGAAGTCCCCAAGTCCTCGATGGAGTCCCTGGCAAATCTGGAACGTTTCCGATGAGTTCCAAAGTCCCCAGAACTCCGGAACGGAGGGAACAACATGAAATTATGGTGGGGACGGGTCCCCATGCAACATAGAAAATTATAAATGCGGAAATGTCATTCATGTTGATTTTTGTAGCATCAGAAAGTGATCTAAGTCTCAAAATTTGTGAGGAGACTTGGACACCAGCATTCTAAAGAACCTTGAAATCGTTCGTGGAAATTTCACCCAGTTTATGTTTTATTAAAATAATTAATTATTTTAATGAGGACCCTAAGTCTAAACTTAGGGAAATTAAATAATTCATAGGTATTAATAAAACAGAGTGTGAATTTTCTAGAGAACGAAGATCAAGTCAAGATTTAATCTTAGCCATTGATTAGACTTCTAATCTGGTCCGTTGATTTGTTAATGAAAGATTATAAAAGAAGACTTGAGGGCCATTTGGAAGATAGGCCGGGCATACACTCAGTAACCTGAAGGAAGTCGATTATGAAGGAATAGAATTCGATTCAAAGGGAGAGTTGCAGGGCAAAGCAAGCATAGGGCATCATCAGTGTCAGGGCTCGAGGGAAGAAGGACGTAGAGGGTCGGAGAGGGCAGCACAAAGCAGCAGCGCAAGAGCTCACATAGGGTGATGCAGTCTCACAGAGGCTCTGCATAGAGAGACACGAAGAGGTGACGCATAGAGGGGCAGTGAGTCCCCCAAGTGTTGGGAATTCTCCAGAGGGTTGATGAGAATTTATCTCAGGTGTTTTTTCATGAAGTTTCTTAGTGAGTCTGCTAGTGTTTCCTTGCAAAGAATTTACTGCTGAAGATTAATATATAAACCCTCATCTGCTGCACTGGTTTTCCCACATTGGGTTTTTCCATGGACATTGTCTAAAAATAATTGTGTCATTGTGATTGATTCTTATGCTTGCATTTTACTGTTTTGTTCTCTATATATACTTGAGTGATTACTGCAGTAGTGTTTATTTCAAAATTTACTGGAAGAATTCTGTAAATAACTTATTGTGAAAATAAGTAGGAGAAATGAATTTATCACTGCAGTAGAATTTCAGGATTGAATTTTTCACATGGTATCAAAGCTAAGATTGAGTAACAGGAGTGGAGACCCTGCGATGAAACGAAGACCAAAAGTTGTTGTAGCAACAACTCAGAGGGGTTCACACAACTCTCCAGAGAAAAGGGAAGGCATGAAAGAACAAATGGATCACAACATCTCTGTATTGGCTTCTAGATTGAAAGAAGAATTTGCTTGCATATCAAGCTCTGCTTCTCCAGAGGTCTGGTATATTAATAGTGGAGCTTTTGCACATATGGCTTGTTGAGATTTTGTGTATTTGGGATAGCATCAGTTGTGCTCTAGGTCCCAAATTTTTGTGGAGGGACTAGAATACACTTGATCTACAAGACCCATCTTTTGAGAAATTTCAAGTTGTGTTCAAGTTATTCAAATAATTAATTATTTTTAATGGATTTCCTAAGTCTAACCTAGGAAAATAAAATAATTAAAGTGAATTAATTAACACATGTGATGAAATTGTCTTAAGTCACATGAATCAAGCAGTGTTTTAATCTTAGCCATTGATGGATGATTTAATCTCGGTCGTTGAAGGGTTCAACGAAAAAGTATAAGAGAAAGGCTTAAGGGTTAGTTGAAAACACACAATTTCAGTAGAACTGAGGAATAGATCTGGAATTCTAGGGTGGGTTTGCTAAGAATTTCCAGTGGAATTTCCTGCAGTGAGGGGTAGTATTGGCCAAGGGAATGTTCTGATTCCGGGGCCAAGAGACTGCAAGAGGTAAGAGGAGCAGCTCAAGGACAGCGCAAAGAGGCTTCAGAGCCACACAGAGTAGCAGGGACAGCGCAGAGGTAGCTAGGGCCACGCTGGGCTGATGCTGGCCAAGTAAAGGCAATGCAGGGGTAGCGTAGACCCTCCTAGGGTGACGTAGGCCCTCCTAGAGCCACGCAGTGGCTGACACAGTCCCTCCAGGGCAACGCTGGGGCTTCAGAAGCAGCGCTGTGGGTTTCTAGGGTCAGATCCGGGCTGAGTCCTGTAAATCCTGTTTGAGGGTGTGGATCAGTCAGATATTTGGCACTAGACCTTTAGGTTAGCGGCAGATTTATATCTTTTATTCTCTGTCGAGTTTTCCAAGGTTGGAACCCAGATTTGTTGTACTTAGAACTACTTAATAATAAAACCCTCATATCTGTTGAACCAGTTTTCCCGCTTTGGGTTTTTCCGGGGACTTATGTCCAAATTTCCATGTGTCACTTTGTTGCATGAGTGAATTATTCAATAAATGATCTGCATGTGTAGGCTATAGTTGTGTTTATTTTCGGTATTTTCTGAATCTAGTTTCTGAAAATAACTTGTATTAGTTAACTCAAGTAGGAGGAAATAAACCAATACACTATAGTAGAATTTTCACATGGTATCAGAGCGATAGTAGATCAAGCTGAATCTCTAGCAAATCGGCTGAAGAAATATTTTTTCTGCAGGGTGGCAGAAGAAGCAGCAGATCCGGAAAGGGCATCTTGACAGCAAGGGAAAGCAGATCCAAGAGACAGTGCTGAAGCTGCAGAACACCTCTAGGCTTACGCAGACCCTTCCCAGGGCAGCGTAAGGACTGCGTCACCCATTCTGGGGTTACGCAGTCCACTTCTGAGCAGTGCTGGGACTGTGCTGGGCCAGCTAGGAGGACGTTGTCCAGTCACTTCTCTTGTTCCATAAATTTTTGCCAAGATCCGTAAGCAGTGCTTCAGATCTTCAGCAGTGTTGGTGGGGTAGAGATTTTGCAGGTGCAAAATTGTGCCTAAATAAGGTAATGTTAAAATTGGACAACTAGGTCCAAACTCCATGTTGTGATGCTCAAATGAAGACACCAATATTTTTATTGGGTTCCTCTTTCGGAGAGGTGCAAGATTGATATAAAGATCATCTTGATCCGATGAGCAGAACATTTATTTTGAATTTATTTTTAATACTTTCAAAATATGTGCAGGTTGGCCTTAAGGTTTTACACCCCCAACAAATGTGTCACACACCCTCAGTGATTGATATAAATAGGGTCAACGTTGGAGGACATTTCACTCATCTCATCATCACACATATTTCTCTCTCCACTTATAATTGGTTCGAGCTCCAAGGAGGCAATTCTGCGATTCACACGTGGGAGAAGGACGAAGACTGTTTTTGCTGCAACTAGGGTTTTACTGCAGGTTTGACCAACGTTGACTTTGGTCAACACATGGTCCAAAGGAGCTGATTTTTGGCATAGACTTCGATTTATGCAATCCGTACATTTTGGCACAGAACCGAGGTCAAAGGTTGATCGAAGACCGAGCTGCGTTGACTTTTACTTGCGGCTGTTCTGCATTGACTTTTCTTGGCAGCGTTGACTTTTCTGGGGTTGACCATTTGCCTATTTTGAGGGTTGTTGTGACACATACTGGGCTGGATGACCAAGGAGACTTTGCTAGTTGAAGCATCCTGCTGATCGCCGTAACGCAACAAAAAATATATATTTTTCTGGCTTGTCTTATGTTGATCCACTGGTATGTTCTATCAGCATTTTACTTAATGATTTATGTGATTGCTGTCTAGTACTGAAGAGAAAGTAAAGTTGCATCAAGCATAGAACATCTACATAAATTTACAGGTAACAAAGGCGGGAGGAAGACAGTAATTCAACAGATCTGAGCCAAATAGATCTGAGATTCGATCAGGAGGATCAGAGAATACTGTCCGTTTGAGTTTTGGTGGAAGATTTCCAGGAGGGAAGTCAGTTTGCAGAAAGGAGCAGTTACTAGAGGGTTTCTAGTCACCAAGAAACCCAGATCCAGAGGGAGAAGTACTGTTTGCTTCAGATATGAGCAAAGATGGCTCGATGTGGGTTGAGGGATCGAGATAGATTGGATGGCATGTCCAACTATGTTATCTGGAAGACCAAAATCCTCTCAGTTCTGGATGAGTATGTTCTCAAAGATCATGTAGAGAAGACACTTGATGTACCAACTGATGCAGATCCACTCAAGAAGTATGAAGAGAATCAAGCACGGACAAAGAGGTTGATCATAGACGGAGTCAAGGACCACGTGATTCCTCATGTCAATGGCAAGAATACAACACATGACATGTGGTCAACTTTGGAAGTGATGTACCAAGGAGGTTCTGTGCAAAGAAGAATGCTTCTTGAGAATCAGATGCGTATGTTCCAAATGATGAAGGGTGAAGAGATAGATCCATTCCTCTTCAGACTTCAAGCTATCCGTGACCAGATGATTGGCATGGGCTCCTAGTGAGGACGACCTTGAATGCTGTCTCTGAAGAATGGGAAACGTTTGTCCAGAGCATTCTAGGAAGGGCAGTGTTACCATCATGGGCAGATATGTGGGCTATTCTCCGCCAAGAGGAGATTAGGAGGATCACCAAGAAGCAGTCCAATAGTGGAGGAAGCCGATCAGCCAGAGTGAAGAAAGAAGAGGAGGAGGATGCAACCCTTGCATCAAGGAAAAAGAAGCAAGGGAAGAAGAAGAAGGACCTCTCTAAGGTCCGGTGCTTTAACTGTGGTGATCTTGGTCATTTCACCAACAGTTGTCCTAAGAAGGATAAAGGAGCTTCTGATTCCAAGGCTGTAGTAGCAAATGACGATGGCTCTGATGATGATGCAGCCATGAGTGCTCATACACCTCGAGAGAAGAGGTGGGGTGACATGGATATATAGAGTATCCAGATTGAGTGGCGGGATCCTTGAGTTAGCCCTACTCTTGGATCACATACGAGCTACGAGAGCCTTAAGACAGTAGCAGGATGAATTGGAAGATGGTTGCAGATGACCACATTGAAGAGCAAGTGGGAGTTGAAGAGCCGAAGAGTGAGCAACGTGATGCAGAGGCAACAACAACGTGGAGACAATAGCGCAGAGAGGTTGATGGGACTTCAACAACGCAGAGAAGCTGGGCTCACACAGTGTAGTGTTGTAGCATGACAATGTCTCCAGGGGGACATCGTGATTCAACATCCAAGAGGCTTCAGTGGTAGAGGGCAACTTGACTTGTCTATCAAACAGTTGGGCAGAGTCTTTCAGTTGCTTACTTCTCAACAACTAAGTTGCAGTGCAACAGTTAGCAGTGGCAGTGCTATGGGCAGCATGATGCAGCAATTTGAGAGGGAGTTGCAGTACAGATGTGGCAGTGGCAGTGGCAGGGCAGCGGTACAGAGAGCAGCAGTGCAGTAGATGCAGGGCAGCAAGCCAAGCATCAACAACACAGACCAAGTACTCAAGATCTTGTAATGCATGGTGTGATGTATTGCTAGAGCACACTCCTGATGCTAAGAGGGAGTGTTGAGATTTTGTGTATTTGGGATAGCATCAGTTGTGCTCTAGGTCCCAAATTTTTGTGGAGGGACTAGAATACACTTGATCTACAAGACCCATAAATGGATTTGAGAAATTTCAAGTTGTGTTCAAGTTATTCAAATAATTAATTATTTTTAATGGATTTCCTAAGTCTAACTTAGGAAAATAAAATAATTAAAGCGAATTAATTAACACGTGCTGAAATTGTCTTAAGTCACATGGATCAAGTAGTCTTTTAATCTCAGTCATTGATGGATGATTTGATCTCGGCCGTTGAAGGGTTCAACGAAAAAGTATAAGAGAAATGCTTGAGGGTCAGTTGAAGACACACAATTTTTGTAGAACTGAGGAATAGATCTGGAATTCTAGGGTGGGTTTGCTAAGAATTTCCAGTAGTGAGGGGTAATATTGGCCAAAGGAATGTTCTGATTCCGGGGCCAAGAGACAACAAGAGGCAAGAGGAGCAGCTCAAGGATAGCGCAGAGAGGCTTCAGAGCCACGCAGAGCAGCAAGGACAGCGCAGAGACAACGCAGAGGTAGTTAGGGCCACACTGGGCTGACGCTGGCCAAGTAGAGGCAGCGCAGCGGCAACGTAGACCCTCCTAGGGTGACGCAGGCCCTCCTAGAGCCACGCAGAGGCTGACGTAGTCCCTCCAGGGCAATGTTGGGGCTTTAGAAGTAGCGCTGAGTGTTTCTAGGGTCAGATTTGGGTTGAGTCCTGTAAATCCTGTTTGATGGTGTGGATTAGTCAGATATTTGGCACTAGATCTTCAGGTTAGCTGCAGATTTATATCTTTTATTCTTTGTCGGGTTTTCCAAGGTTGGAACCTAGATTTGCTGTACTCAGAACTACTTAATAATAAAACCCTCATATCTGCTGAACCGGTTTTCCTGCTTTGGGTTTTTCCGAGGACTTATGTCCAAAAATCCGTGTCACTTTGTTGCATGAGTGAATTATTCAGTAAATGATCTGCATGTGTAGGCTGTAGTTGTGTTTATTTTTGGTATTTTCTGAATCTAATTTCTGAAAATAACTTGTATTAGTTAACTCAAGTAGGAGGAAATAAACCAATACACTACGGTAGAATTTTCACATGACTGGGGTACGAGAATGTTTCTCAAGCTACAGAGAACAGCAGATGGACTTTCAGATCACCATGGGCAATAAGGTGATGTGTACCCCTGTTGGAAGAGGTACCGTAGTGTTTCAAACCGAAGCTGGCAATAAGCTTCGAGCCACCAATGTGTTGCATGTGCCTGGTTTGGGGATGAACTTACTCTTGGTGTCTCAGCTTCAAAACAAGGGCTATGACATTTACTTCATTGGCAAAAGAGTATATGTCAAACACCCGAGTTGGAAGAAGAAGGCACAAATCAGAGTCAGGAGCAATAAACTGTATAAGTTACAGCTCGAATCTCCAATGGCACTGATAGGCAACAATGACAAGAAGGATTTGAATGAACTATGGCACAGGAGAATAGGGCACTTACACTATGGGGCTTTGAGAATTCTCAAGAAGACTGTCACAGGAGTTCCAAAACTGAGCACCAAGTGAGATGACATTTGCAGATGGTGCGTACTAGGAAAGTATGCCAAGGCAGCCTACCCCAAAAGCAACAATAGGGCTAAGAGTATGTTGGGATTGATACACTCGGTGGACTAATGTCCACTAGAGCTCTTAGTGGTGCCGAATATTTCGTCACCTTTATTGATGACCATTCCAGGAAGACTTGGATCTACTTTCTGAAGACCAAGGATGAATTTTTTGATCGATTCAGGGAGTTTAAGGCTCTGGTTGAGAATCTGGCAGGAAAGCGGATAAAGATACTGCGATCAGACAATGGTGGAGACTACATTGATAAAGACTTCACAAAGTTCTGCGTAAGTGAAGGCATCAAAAGAGAGTGGACTGCTCCATATAATCCAGAGCAGAATGGAATCACAGAAAGGAAGAATAGAACTATTGTCGAGGCTGCAAGGGCAATGTTGTATGATCAAGACATGCCCAAATTTCTGTGGGCTGAAGCTTGTAATACAATTGTATATGTTCAGAATAGGATTCCTCACAGCGCATTGGGTAAGATCACTCCAGAAAGTGTCTTCATTGGTAGGAAGCCAGAAGTAAGCCACTTCAAGATCTTTGGTAGTGTGGCATACTGCCATGTACCCGAAGAGAAGAGGAAGAAATTAGATAAGACTGTGGAAAAGGGATATCTGGTGGGATATAGCAAGAATGCGAAGGCTTACAAAATCTACATTCTTGAGAGCAGGAATATTGTAGTGCGATGAGATGTAAAGTTCATGGAGGAAAGAGCTTTCAGAATATCCCAGGAGTTGCCTTTTGCAACACAGTTTGAGGAGGATCCGCTGGTCCAGCCACTACGACCAACAGAGGCTAGCACGAGTGCTTCTCCAAGGCACAAAGATCCAAGGGATTCATCTCTTGAAGATTTGTGGGAAGGGGAGCAGGTAGATCCACCCACTACTAGTGGTAGTACGAGCAGGGAATTACAACAAATTATGAGGGATGCAGAGGAGTTTGTCAGAGCCCCTAGAAATGAGAAGAGGCAGCACAGGCAACCAGTTACCAGACAGATACCAAGCCTTGGTAGCCCAGGTTGGGGAACACTCTAGTTTTCAGGAGGCAGCTCAACATCAGGTGTGGGTATATGTAATGGTGGAAGAGTATAGTTCCATCATGACAAATGATGTCTGGGAAGTAGTTCCTAGGCTTCAGGACAAATCAGTTGTGGGTTCGAGATGGATCTACAAGATCAAATATGCTGCAAATGGTAGCGTAGAAAAATTTAAAGCCGGGTTTGTGGCAAAGGGGTATGCTAAGAAGGAAGGGATAGACTATGAAGAGACCTTCGCCCCAGTAGCCAGATATATTTCTATTAGATCCGTGATATCCCTTGTTGCGCAGATGGGGTGGGAGATTCACCAGATGGACGTCAAGACTGCATTCTTGAATGGGGTGATAGAAGAAGAAGTATATATCGAACAATGAGAGGGCTTTGAGACGCATGAGCAGAAGACTCGTGTATAGGCTTAAGAAAGCCTTGTATGGACTTAAGCGAGCCCCTAGAGCTTGGTATGGTAGAATTGATGGGTACTTGCAGAAGATGGGATTTGTCAAGAGTGACGCAGATCCCAATCTCTACTATTTGAGAGTAGGGGATGAGCCTCTGATACTGGTGCTGTACGTAGATGATCTATTCCTAACAGGATCATCTAGGCTCATCAAGGACTGCAAGGAGAATTTAGCTGCAGAATTCGATATGAAGGATCTTGGGTTGATTCATTATTTTCTGGGGTTGGAAGTTTGGCAGCAGAAGGGTGAGATCTTCCTTGGTCAAGGGAGATATGCTACAGAAATCTTGAAGAGATTCAAGATGCAGGACTTTAGACCCATGGCTACTCCAATGATCACCAACTGGAAGAAGATTGATACGTCCGATATTGATGAGGCTGATCCTACCTTGTATAGGCAACTCATAGGGTCCTTGATGTATCTGGTCAACACTAGGCCAGACATCTGTTATGCTATCAACACCCTCAGTCAGTTCATGATGGAACCAAAGAGGGCACATTGGGCAGCAACCAAGCATGTTATTAGATATTTGTAGGGAAAAATCGAGCTTGGATTGAGATACACCCGAGGCAATGACATTAGATTGAGTGGGTTCATTGACGCAGGTTAGGCTGGAAGCCCAGTAGATCGGAAAAGTACCAGTGGGTATTGTTTCAATGTTGGATCGGGAATGACTTCTTGGTGCAGCAGGAAACATAAATCCGTGGCTCTGAGCTCTGCTAAGGCGGAATATATGGCAACAACCACTGCTTCGTGTGAGGCCATATGGCTTAGGAAGCCTCTTGTGAATCTACTCAAGGAAAAGATGGAAGCGACCAACATTCTATGTGATAATCAAAGTTGCATCAAGCTCTCTGAAAATCATGTGTTTCATGATCGGTCGAAGCACATTGACATCAGGTGTCATTTCATCAGAGACTATGTTCAACGGGGAGCTATACAGTTGCAATACACTTCGAAAGGAGAACAGGTGGCGGGCATCCTCACTAAAGCTCTGGGAAAGACAAAGTTTGTCTACTTCAGAGAGAACACGGGGATGATGAAGAATACATTTCAGTAGCAGAAATGGACAGATGTAGAATAGAGAGGGAGCTGCAGTACAAATGAGGCAGTGACAATGGCATTTTCATGGGCAACAGTACAGAAGGCAGCGATGTAGCAAATGAGGGGCAACAATAGTCGGGCATCAGCAACATAGCGCAACAACAACCAAGCATCAACAACACAAGGGGTGCTTCAAAATCAGAGCAATATGCAACAGGCAAATTGATAGAACACTTTCCTTGCTAAGAGGGAGTGTTGATTTTTGTCGCATCGGAAAGTGATCTAAGTCTCCAAATTTGTGAGGAGGCTTGGACACCAGCATTCTAAAGAACCCATAAATCATTCGTGGAAATTCCACTCAGTTTATGTTTTATTAAAACAATTAATTATTTTAACGAGGACCCTAAGTCTAAACTTAGGGAAATTAAATAATTAAAGGGTATTAATAAAACAGAGTGTGAATCTTCTAGAGAACGAATATCAAGTCAAGATTTAATCTTAGCCATTGATTAGACTTCTAATCTGGGCCGTTGATTTGTCAATGAAAGATTATAAAAGAAGACTTGAGGGCCATTTGGAATACAAGCCGAGCATACACTCAGTAACCCGAAGGAAGTCAATTATGAAGGAATAGAATTTGATTGCAGAGGGAGAGTTGCAGGGCAGAGGAAGCAGAGGGCATCCACAGTGTCAGGACTCGAGGGAAGAAGGACGTAGAGGGCAGCACATAGCATCAACGCAGAGAGCTCACGCAGGGTGACGCAGTCTCATGTAGACTCTACACAGAGAGACACACAGAGGTGACGCAAAGAGGGGCAGTGAGTCCCCCAAGTGTCGGGAATTCTCCAGAGGGTTGATGAGAATTTATCTCATGTGTTTTCTCATGAATTTTCTCAGTTAGTCTGCCAATCTTTCCTTGTAAATATTTTACTGTTGAAGATTAATAAATAAACCCTCATCTACTGCACCGATTTTCCCACATTGGGTTTTTTTGGTGGACAATTGTCCAAAAATAATTGTATCATTGTGATTGATTCTAATGTTTGCATTTTACTCTTCTGTTCTCTACATACACTTGAGTGATTACTGCAGTAGTGTTTATTTCAAAATTTAATGGAAGAATTCTGTAAATAACTTATCGTGAAAATAAGTAGGAGAAATAAATCTATCACAACAGTAGAATTTCAAGATTGATTTTTTCACAATTCATACATTTTGAACATAGAGTTTTGCTTTCCTCTTCTAATTTAAATTGAAAGAAGTGATGTGAAATGTTAAAATGCCTTGACAATGGCTTTAAGGTCTTTGGGGAAAATAAATTCCAATTCCAGTCCTCTTTGTAATGTATTGAAATTTTTTTACTTCTCTCATCTGGTATTCTTCTTGCTTACTTTAGGTCATACATCATTTATGGTGCCTGTTACCCATGAAAGTGGGTGACTTCATAGGAGGAGATTTTTCTCCCATTCTTCACATCTAGTCGACCAACCATGCAACCACCATTGTTTGATGATGTGCCATTTTATCTCCACAACCTGCATCAATCATATACCTACTCACCCATCCGACAAAAGCACATGGATGAAGGAAAAAAACATTATTACTTCCCCTTAGGTTTTGGAAACACCTAATAGGGTTGTCCTTTAGCCACTCCTACCTAGGGAGGAAACACCATTGCGAGTTCAAGGCCCTAATTTTGGAAGGGAATCCTTATTTGAAGTGCTAAATATCCCTTTACATTGAAGCTTTGTTCACTTAGATGAAAAAATGATTATTTAACATGATGACTCATTGCTTTCACTAGACTTTATGTTGTAATTGTCAGGTGGTTTCGCAACCCAGGCTTTGGGCACCTTACCCACAGGTACCCAAGCCATTTGAGAGGCACATTGGCATCCACAAGTGAAGCGTTGAGAGCCTTGGGTCTTTGAGCAGTAGCAACACATCACGCCTACCCCTGGACACCTTTTGCACCTAGGAAGTTATGCCACTTTGCACTACATTTGATGATTCTTTAGGATGATGCACTTGGATTAACATGCCCCTAGGCTGTCCTTAGCACTCTCCGAGAGACGACAACTGAACTAGAGCCCAGATGAGGATGATCTCACCTTCAGAGACATGGGGGGGCTAGTAGCACCTAGAATGCCCTCAATGTTGGAGCAAAGATGGACATTTTGGAGTAGTTGGAGACCTAGGAGACCACCTTTTGTGCCCAAACTGGATCTTGGGGTTCAGAGAGGGATTTCAATAGAGATTTAAGGGCCAACCCTCACATCATGATTTTAGAGGCTTCTACACCACTCATGGCACCTTAGATAGAGCCTCAATGCATGCAACATGGAGCTCAATGCATGGATCTTGTCAACCTTCTAGGCCTTGTAGCTCACACGTGTGGGCTAATCATTTGATTTTTGTCTAAGCTAGTGGGTTGGCTTGTAACCCAATGCATCATTATGATTTTACTTGTTTTCCTAGTGGATTTTATGTTGATTTTTGTAGCATCAAAAAGTGATCTAAGTCTCAAATTTGGTGAGGAGTCTTGGACACCAACATTCCAAAGAACCCAGAAACCGTTTGTGGAAATTCCACTCGGTTCATGTTTTATTATAATAATTAATTATTTTAATAAATAATTAATGGGTATTAATAAAGCAGAGTGTGAATCTTCTAGAGGACGAAGATCAAGTCAAAGATTTAATCTTAGCCATTGATTATACTTCTAATCTGGGTCGTTGATTTGTTAATGAGAAGATTATAAAAGAATGCTTGAGGGTCATTTGGAAAGTAAGCCAGGCAAACACTCATTAACCCGAGGGAAGTTGATTCTCAGAGCATAAAATTCGATTTCAGAGGGAGAGTTGCAAGGGTGGAGGAAGCGGAGGCTTTCAGCAGCAGTCAGAACTCGAGGAAGAAGGAAGCAAAAGAGCAAAGAGGCAGCACAGAGGGACAATGCAGAGGGACAACACAACAGTGATGCAGTCCTACGCAGCCTCAACGCAGAGAAGGACGCGGAGGTGAGAGAGAGAGAGAGAGAGAGAGGGTGTCTCTTGGGTGTCAGAAGTTCTCCAGAGATTAGGAGAAAAATGATCTCAGGTGTCTTCCTGCAGTTTCTCAGTTATTCTGCTAATTATTCCTTGTAAAGAAATTGTTGCTAAAGATTAATATATAAACTCTCATCTGCTGCACCGGTTTTCCCACATTGGGTTTTTCTGGGGACAATTGTCCAAAAATAATTGTGTTGATGTGATTGGTTCTTTTGCTTGTATCATATTGTTCTTCTCTTTATATGTATAAATGTGATAGCTGCAATAGAATTTATTTCAAATTTTACTGAAGGATTTTCATAAATAACTTATTGTGAAAATAAGTAGGAGAAATAAATCAGTAACTGTAGTAGAATTTCAGAGTTGAAGTTTTCACATTTTAGTCTAATTAGGAACAATTCCTCCTCATAGAAATAGAGGAGAGGACTATCCATTTCTCATCATCATCACTTGTGAACTTTGGCCTCTCTTCTTGA
The DNA here is from genome assembly GCA_034641835.2 of Pinus albicaulis. NCBI lineage: Eukaryota > Viridiplantae > Streptophyta > Pinopsida > Pinales > Pinaceae > Pinus > Pinus albicaulis. The sequence goes on along the minus strand of CM076577.1, from coordinate 1,000,908,999 downwards.
GTATTTCAACCTCTTTTGCTATTGGAGAGATGTGATATATGGAGTGAAATTTGTCTTGGAGCTATTGTCTTGTCTTTGGAGAAGTTATCTTATATTGATGATTGTATTGTTCATGCACATTATCTTGTAAGTGCTCTTTTATTGAAAATATCTGATTTCATGTCTAATGTATTAAATAAATTGGTGATCTAGGTTCAATTTTGTGCCCTAATTTTGTTGAATATAAATTTTATGGAAGCTAGGTTATATTATTGCATGCATTACTCATAGTATGATATTTGAATAGAAATCCCTTTGGTGATCTTACATTAGCTCTCCAAGTGACTTTCAATCCCTCACAAAGGTCATAGTTATGGTTTTGATGCTAGGGCATCAAAATATCCTTACTCCTTTGCAAGTTTTAGCCAAATTTAAGAATCCATAGACTCCATCAACCCTCGGACTAGGCATTGGCCATCCTTTTTTGGTGATCAAATCAAAATTTATCCATAAACTTTTATCTTTTCTCTCTTATTTAATTTAGCCCCCTTAAGTTCAAGCGGCCTAGGTGCGAATTGGCTAGGAAAGAAGATTTGGGCTCTTGGAAAGTCTGAATATCAAGGATAGTGTGGTTGCCACAAAATCACTTACTTTGGTAGGCATTCATTCCAATTTCATCCATAAATTTTTCTTGCCCTAGGGTAAAACTCTAGTTTTGTTTTAGCTTAAACTTGGGGGCTTCTTGAGGGTTTCATTTGCTATATCCTTACTGAAATAGATTGTGGGAAACCCTTTCTCTATACCTTGACCTTTGGCCATCCCAACTCTCAACCCACTAATCAAGCCCAAGGTCTTGTATTGTACAAATTCGACCTCTCTAGGGAAAGGGAATTGCCTTCATTTGTTGATTGGAGCCCTGTACTTAAGCTGAGCCTTTCCCTTAGAAGCCTCTTGGTCATCTTAATAACTTTATACCTAGAATATCTCTTATAGGTGATCTTATACTGATTCTCCTCCCATTAGTGAAAGTCCATAGAAGGTAGGGGCTTTGGCTGTGGTGATAGTGGGCCATTATGTGAAATTCTGGTTACCTAGAAGGTGCTATTAACCAACTATTTATTTCCTGTCACTTATTAACAACAGATTAATTGATATATTGGAGGTAATGAATAACAACATAAACAACACCAATCACAAACTATAAAATCCAGGAAAATATGCGAGAAACCAGTCACACAATTTACGCTAGTATTTTTGGACAAAATGTCCCTTGAAAAACCCTATTGTGAGGAAAATAAGTTTTCAGATCCAAGGGCTTTTATTATTAATCAGTGTTGCAAACATCTCAATAACACCCTGATTTTATCTTGAAATCACGATTTGTTGGCCCAACCGATGTTTGCTGATTTTACCGATATTTTGATGGTATCTTGATTTTACCGATGTTTGCCAATTTTTATCGATATTTCCCTGATTTTTACGATTTTTTGGTTTTTTCGGTCCCTTCCCAATTTGAGCACGATGCTCACAACATTGTTATTAATCTTCAACAAATAAACTGTTATTGAGAAATACAACTGCTTCCCTCTCACTAGCAAAGCTTTGGAAAAATATTTCTGTACTTCTGCTAATCTGGAAAACCCCACGACTTCCCTTTTCTGCAATTCACACTGCCTCTAGCAACATGCACTGGCCTTTGACAATTCACAATGGCTCTTTCTGGCAATTCCCATTGGCTTCCGACAAACTCAATCTACCTTTTGGAAGACTCAAATGGCCTTTGGCAAATTCGCACTGGCTTCTAGTGAACTTGCATTGATACTGGGAAACTCTATCTGACCTTTGGAAGACTCGCACAACCTTCCGACAAATAATCTTTGCCTCCTCCTGAAACTCATGGCCTCACTGGGAAAAATTCAGCCTCCTGTAGAAAATACTAATAGTAGGAATTTCTGGAAAATTTTTCCTCAATCATTGTTGCTAAAATCCTCTGGTGTCTTATGAAAATCACCTACTCAAATATCTATATGATCTCCAATGCTGCCCATCGATCTCCTTTATAATATCTCATTCACGAATGAATGGCCACGATCAACTTGATCTAATCGATGGCTAAGATCGTCCTAGAAAATTTCTACAAGCTTCTAGAGGAAAATTGACCTTATCCTAATTTATATCAATTAATTATTCATTTTTCCTTAGTTAGACTTGGGAAATATTTAAAAATCACTAATTGACTTAATTAAGATATTTTTCCTAGATAAAACTTAGGAAAAATTACATTACAAAAACTAACACTCCCTCTTAGTGAGGAAGGTGTTTTCTAGTACACCCAAGTTCCAACTTATCCTTGAAGAAACAAATTTTGCTTTACCCTAGGCCTTCATCAGGATATCTACAACCTGCTGATCTGTGGGAACATTGTAGTTGAACTGATCCATGTTGTACACAATCTCTGATGAAATGGTATTTGATGTTAATTTGCTTTGACCTATCATGAAATACTGAATTCTTAGATAGCTTGATGCAACTCTGATTATCATAGTAGATACTGGTTGACTCCATGCTATGACTAAACAATTCCACCAGCAACTTCCAAAGCCATAGCTTCATATGTAGCCATGCTCGCTGCCACGTATTCTGCTTTTGCAGAACTTAATGCAACCGATTTCTACTTCCTGCTATACCAAGAGACAACCTCTGATCCAATGTTGAAGCAACACCCTAAAGTGCTTTTTCGGTCCACTACACTACCTGCCTAGTCTGCATCTGTGTATCCCATCAACCTGACACCATCACCTTAAGTATATCTCAACCCATACTCAGTTGTATCTCGTAGATACCGCAACACATGCTTTGTTGATGTCGAATGCACTCTCTTTGGTTCCACCATGAATTGACTAAGAGTGTTGACCGCAAAGCAAATGTTTGGCCTTGTGTTGACCAGATACATGAGAGAGCCAATAAGTTGTCTATACAAGATGGGGTCCACTGCTTCCTGCTTACACACACCAATCTTCTTCCAATTGGTAATGATAGGTGTAGACATGGATCTACAGTCCAACATCTTGAATTTCTTCAAGATCTCCATTGCATATCTCCCTTGACCAAGGAAGATCTCCCCATCTGTCTGCCATACCTCTAGACTTAGAAAATAATGCATCAACCCCAATTCCTTCATCTCAAACTTAGCTGCCAAGTCCTCTCGAACTCAACTTCCAAGTCCCTCTTGCAACCCTCTATGAGCCTTGGTGACCCAATAAAAAATAGATCATCCACATATAACACTAGAATGAGTGGCTCATCTCCTACCATCAAATAGTAGAAGTTCGAGTCTGGCTCACTCTTCACGAAGCCCATCTGCTGCAAGTAACTGTCAATACGACCATACCATGCTCTGGGAGCTTGATTGAGTCTGTATAACACACTCTTCAATCTGCATACATGGGTATCCCTCCCATGCTTCTCAGATCCCTTTGGTTGTTCAATGTATACCTCCTCTTCTATCACTCTGTTAAAAAAAACTCTCTTGACATCCATTACATGGATCTGCCATCCCATTTATGCTGCAAGTGAGATCACGACCCTGATGGAAGTATACCTGGTCACTAGAGCGAAAGTCTCATAATCTATTCCCTCCTTCTGAGTGAATACCTTGGCCATGAGCCTTGCCTTGAATTTTTCTACATTGCTTGATCTTATATATCCAGTGGGAACCAACCACTGGCCTATCCAATGGTCTAGGCATCACCTCCCAAACATCGTTCTGCATGATGGAGTTGTACTCCACCATTGCATCTTGCCATAACTGGTGTTGTGCAACCTCCTGATAGCTGGAAGGCGCACTGTCAATGAGCTTACTCATCAATGCCTTGTTCCTTGAATATCACTCTGGCGGTCTCCTATCCTCGGTGCTTGATTTAGGAGCTCCAAACTCCTGCGCATCTCTCAACGTTTGAAGCTCCTATTTCTTCCTTCTCCCACTAGTGGTGGGTGGAGCTTCAAGCTCCTCATCACATTGCTGTTGCTCCACCTGGTGCGAACTCTCCTCTGCCCCTGTACTTGTGCTTGTACTCATGCCCTGAGCCTGAGATCCTTGTTCATCCCTTGGAGCTTTTGTTGGCTGACTTTGATCAGCTGCTGGAAACTCGTGAGATCTCTTGAAGGCTTTCTCCTCCCGGAAATTTACGTCCATTCTCACGATAATCTTCCTGCTACTTGGAATGTATATCCCGTATGCCTTGGACGTTTTGCTGTAACCAACGAAATACCCCTTCTCTGTGGTTGAATCTAACTTGGCGTGTTTCTCATCTAGAATTTGACAATAAGCGATACTGCCAAAAATTATAAAGTGTTTGACTTCTGGTTTCTTCTCTGTAAAAGACCTCCAGGCCTAGGATGTAGTGCATCAGTCCTTGGTCCTTCATCTCGAACCCTGTAGCGAGCTCCCTCTTGCACTGATGAATGAGAGGGTTAGCACCTGTCAGGAAGAGGTCGTCCACATACAACACCAGAATGAGAGGCTTCTCTCTATCAACCTTAAAGTAAAGGTTCGGATCAGCATTACTACGAGTGAAGCCTAACTTCATCAGGTAGCTATCTATCCTCTCGTACCAAGCTCTGTGTGCTTGCTTCAGCCCATAGAGGGCTTTCTTCAACCTGCAGACTTGGGTGTCTCGATCCTAGACTTAGAACCCCAGAGGTTGCTCCACATACACCTCCTCCTTTATCGCACCATGCAGAAATGCAGTCTTTACATCCATCTGATGAAGACTCCATCCTTGCGTAGCAGCAAGGGCTATGATTGATCGGATGGTGGTATATCGGGCCACAGGTGCAAATATGTCATCATAGTCTATGCCTTCCTTTTGAGAGAAACCACGGGCAACAAATCTTGCCTTGAACTTTTCAGCACTTCCATCAAATCCATGCTTTATCTTGTAGAGCCATTTCGGGGTGACAACTGCTTTGTCCTCTGGTCTTGGAACCACATCCCAGACATCATTCTTGATTATGGACTCACACTCTTCGTGCATAGCATCCTTCCAGACTTGATGCTTTACGGCTTCCTCAAAAGATCCAGGTGCAGATTGTACAATAGTTCTCATGGCAGCTAGATACCCTTAGTATCCACTCGGCTTCTTGCTTTCACAGAATGTCCCCCTTGGGGCCCTATGCCCCTCGGCATCTTCGAGAGTATCCCTGAGCCATGATGGTCTCTTCCCCAGTGAAGGAGGTGGATCAATCGGGTCCATCGGTCCTTCAGCATCGGGCATCGTCTCATCCTTTGGTTCTTCTTGATTTCCAAGCCTTGCTTCATGATCTTCCTCAGATCTCAGAAGATTGACTACTTTCCTCAGGGAAGCATCTTCATCAAAAGTGACATCGTGGCATATCTCCACTTCCCTTTGACCAGGCACATAGACTCTATAGGCCTTCGAAGTTTCACTGTAGCCCACAAACATTACCTTCTTTCTAGAAGCATCCAGCTTGCTCCTCTTCTCTTTCGGCACATGAAAATAAACAGGACATCCAAAAACTCTGAAATGTGAGACGTCAGGTTTCTTACCAGAGAAAACCTCTTCGAGAGTTCTGGAGTCCAATGCAGAATGCAGGCATCGATTTTGTATGTACACAGCAGTGTTCGCAGCTTCTCCCGATAAAAACTTCGGTAGACCTTGATCACATAGCATGGCACAGACAGCTTCCACAATGGTCCTGTTCTTTCGTTCAACAATGCCATTCTGCTCAGGAGTATAGACAGTTGTGGTCTCCCTCTTGATGCCAGCTTCTCTGCAAAAGTTCTTGAACTCGTTTGTCCCATATTCAGTGCCATTATCAGTCCTCAAAATCAGTGTTTTGAACATCGCGATAAAATCGCGATTTTTTGAAAAAATAGCAATTTTTTTCGCAGAAATGATTTAATCGCCGATTTTTTCGGCGATTTTTATATTTTGAAAAAATCGTGAAAATATCGCGATTTGACCCGAAAAAATCGTTGGCCTGTCAAACAGCGACCCAATAACACGCAAATTCAATATTTTTTTGTCATTTTTGCAGACAAAGGTTAAGAAATAGAGCTGAGGAGGAGAAGTCATCTTGAGAGGACACAATCCGCCTAATGAATGGCCCAGATTGACTAGAAATTACTATACTTTTACAAGGCAATTTTACATCTGTTTTTAGCTTCGGGGCAGCCGGCCCCCCTAGACCCCCCAGGCAGCGTTTAATTACAGGCGGCATTGCCGCCCCATTAAGGTACATGGGTCCGACGTTGTGATACAAAATAAACAAGATAATCAGGCTCCACACCCAACAGAGAGGCCTATCATGGAGTCAGCCCCTGATTGGATAGAGTAGGAGGTAGTGGAGGGGGAGGAGGAGGAGGAGCAACAGCAGGAGGAGGAGGTGACAACACCTACCCCTGCTACCGGTAGAGGACATGGTCTGCCTCCTTTAGCTCCTGGTGCTTTAGGTTCTGGTGCTTCAGGTTCTAGAGCACAACAGAGTCCATTGCCAGCCCCACCAGCTTCTTCGTCTAGAGGGAAAGCTGTTACATTTTCTCGCAAGAGGGGCAGAGGAAATCAGTAGTATAGGTTATTTGGTGCATTCCTTTGTATATAACATTATGACTCATGATATCAGATACCTTATTATATTTTTTGTTGATATTTTGAGGTTAAGTTGAGACTCAGGACTTCGTGTTCAGGACATGATTCATTATTATGTGTGATGTAGCACTAGACATGATATTACACATCTTATATATTAGTTTTTTTTTTTTTTTTCAGATTTATGTGTCAATGCATTTATTTTATGTTGTGGGTGCTTTAGATATTAAAAAAATTGAAAAAAAATGAATATTTTTGTATGTGTCGATTTTTTCTCGATTTTTACGATTTTTTCCATTCGCCGATTTAATCCCGATCGCGATTTTCAAAACATTGCTCAAAATCTTGATCTTCTTCCCTGTCAGATTTTCCACCAAGACTTTGAAGTTACGGAACCACATGAAATCCTCATCCTTCTTCTTCAAGAAGTATATCTAGGTTTTGCGAGAGAAGTCATCTATGAATGTCATATAATAAGAACATCCTCCCAAGGATGTCACGGGTAGCATACCAGACAGATCATAATGGATCAATTGCAAGACATCAGATGTCTTTGTGACACTTGAGGGGAAAGGTCCCCTTGTATGCTTTCCTTCGGCACAACCCTGACATACACCTTCATGATTATTTGAGAACTGGGGCATCCTCATCACCACTTTCCTTGCTTCAGGAAGGGCCTTGTAGTGAAGGTGTCCAAACCTCCGGTGCCATAGTTGAGTCTGTCGAATAGTATCACATCTCATTGCTCCCAGTGGAATTCCTCCAACCTGGTAGAGTGTATCGACTCTAAACCCAATCGTGATAGCTTCCTTGAAGCTCTTCTTCCACATGCACACCTTTCCATCAGTGAATGCCACATTGAAACCTTTGTCTTCCATGGCCGATATAGACACAAGGTTCTTCTTCAAATTAGGTACATAGAGTACATCCCGTAGTTTTAGGACTTGACCTTGAGATGGTCAGGGTCAAGACTTCAGTCTCAACAGGATATGTGGCGTTATCTCCAAGGATAATTTCCAGATTAGTATCCTTCTCAACTATATTAGAGAGTGCTTCCTTGAACCCAGTGATGTGCCTTGAGGCACCACTATCTATCAACTAGACATCCATAGTGTCGGGTGGAGATGCAATAGAGAGGGCAGATACAAGAATGAATTCATTTCTTTTATCAACAACATTTGATTCCTCATACTTGGAATTTCTTGACCTTTTGAAAGGTTGACCATTTCCGCCGGAGGGAGCCTTCCTCTTTCCCTTGGACCTGTTGTTCCTTTGATTTCCATTCCTCCGATTGTTGTTGTTGTCATCATCATCGGGAGAATCCTTCTTGAAAGGGCATTCTCTAGCATAGTGACCTAGCCTATGACAAGTGTAACACTTGCCCATCTTTCCTTGGGCCCTTGCTCTTCCTTTGTTCTTTGGACCACCAAAGTTCTTCTTTCTAGAATGAGCAACGTAAGCAGCATTTCCTTCATTTTAATACTCCTTCATTCTTGTCTCTTCTTGAACGCATCTCGATAGTACTTCATCAAAGTCATGTATCACATTATTGTTGAGAATGGTAGTGTTGAACACATGCCATTCGGATGAGAGCCCTCCAAGTGTGGTGAGTACCATCTTTCGATCAACTATTGTTTCCCCAATAGCCAGCAAATTGTTCCTGATCTCGGCCAGCTTCAGAAAATATGATTGAATAGACTCATCCCTGCCTTTCTTCAGATTCTTCAATTGATTCTTGAAGAATAGGACTTGATTCGCATTGTTGGCCTTGAACATGTGGACCAACTTATCATACATCTCTTTGGATGTGCCCAGCTCAGAGATGTAGGCAACCAGACTTTTGTGAATTGAGTCCCTAATCATCAACTTTGCTTTGATCTCCCCCTTCTTATACTTTGTTTTGGCAGCAGCAGTTGCAGTGGATGGAGGCTCTTGGATTTTACCCTGCACATAGTCCATGACATCTTGGCCTTCCAACATAAGATCCAATGTCATCTTCCAAGCATGGAAGTCATCCTTCCCAGTCAATTTGTCATTAGCCTTGAAGCCATTGTAGTTTGAGGAACCCATCCTCTTCTTTGGTGATTGCTACAAATTAGGGCTTTGTCTTCACCTCAGCTCCGACACCATGTAAATTTATGTAGATGTTCTATGCTTGATGCAACTTTATTTTCTCTTCAATATTAGACAGCAATCACATAAACAATAAAGTAAAATGCTGATAGAACATACTGGTAGACCAACAGAAGACAAGCCAGAAGTATATAAGTGTGTTGGTGCGTTACGGCGGTCAACAGGATGCTTCAACCAACAAAGTATCAATATGGTCAGCCAACCAGCAATGTCACACAACCCTCTAGGACAGCGAAACAATCAACTCAAAAGTCAACCAAAAAGTCAACGCTACCAGTGAACGGTCAACGCAAACAACACCAGTAGCTAGGTCAATGCTGAAAAGTCAAAGTCAACATCTTGCCTCGGAAATAGTGCCAGAAAATGCGGATTAGGGAAATCGAGATTTTGGGAGAGTTTCAAGTCGATTTGACCTTATGTTGATTAAAGTCAACGTTGGTCAAACTTTGCTGCAAAAACCCTAGACCGAAAAAAAAGAAAGTGCTGTTGCCAGATTTCCCACGTGTGGAGAGAGAAGAGACCCCAAGTGATCGAACCAATCAGATGAGGAGAGAGAATGTGTGAGGATGAGATGAGTGAAATGTCCTCCAACGTTGACCTTATTTATATCCATCATTGAGGGTGTGTGACACATCTGCTGGGGCACAAAACCTTCAGGCTGACCTGCACATATTTTGAATAGATTAAAAATAAATTCAAAATAAATGTTCTGCTCATCGGATCAAGATGATCTTTAGATCGATCTTGCACCTCTCTGAAAGAGGAACCCAATAAAAATATTGGTATCTTCATCTGAGCATCACAACATGAGTTTGGACCTAGTTGTCCAAAATTAACAACAAAGGCCAGCCAGAGATACACAGTTAAGCCAGAGCCACGCAGAAGGCAGCACAAAGGCAACAGGAACCCTTCATGGGTGACATAAGCCCAGTTAGGGCAGTGCAGGGCAGCGTAAGCCCAAGAGGCTGATGTAGGCCCATCCAGGGCAGCACAGAGGCTGATGCAAGCAAGAGAGGCTGATGGATAGCGCTGGGGTTTTCGATGGGCCAGAAAGGGCTCGAGTTCTGTAAATCCCATTTGAGGGTGTGAATCAACCATATTTTCTGTCTCCGAGTGAAAGAGGTACTACTGCCGTGTAATTTCTCTATGTAGCGAACCATTTTGGTGCCCAAATATTGTTGTATTCAGATTCTGCATAATAATAAAACCCTCTAGAGCTAGCTGCACCGGTTTTTCCGCATTGGGTTTTTTCAGGGACATTTGTCCGAAAAATCTGTGTTACTTTGTCATGGGGGTGTGATGTTCAGTAAAGGATCTGTAAATGCGTACGCTGCAGTTGTGTTTACTTTGCTGATTTTAATGAATAATTCAGAAAATTAATTTGTAATGTAAATCAAGTAGGAAAAGTAAATCAAGACACTGCAGTAGGATTTCTATTTAGAAATTTTCACACACACTATATATATGAGGGCAACCAAGTGATTTAATCCTCCAATTAGGTTAAAATCCCTTAAAAATACAAAATCGACGATACAAGGTGTATAGATCATTAAACTAACCCCCAAAGATTAGCCTTTATATTGAATAAACATGAAAAATAGCCTCAAATAACCCACATATGTGAGTAAAAGCTCCTCCAAAGGGTGATGTCATCATAAAAAAGGCGCGTCTCTCCATGAAAAGTTGTAATGAATGGCTCAAAGGGTATTTCTTATCATCCAAAAGTGGTGCCTCATCGCCAAAAGAGCCCTCACAAACCATCATCATCCTCCAAAAAGCCTACACCATCATCAAATGCAAGCTAGGGCATGATGTCTGTTGTCGCTCAGATTGTACAGGCACCATGACAACCACTCAGGGCGGGGGCTATCACTCTAATCCCTACCTACTCCGTTCTAGCTATCTCCCAACAACAGATTATGGGGCGTAGTCCCTATGGAGATGAGATGGTGGAAAACATGTTGGGAACCAACTTGTCCGGGAGAGATAGTTGAGTGGCCTAGCTACTTGGTAAAATTTGGCAAGATTAAGGATTCTATTGAATTTACAATTGAGACCAATGCTTGATGGAGTCAAAATCTGTAGCTTATTATAAATTAGAGACAAGTAACCGGATGGACAACCACTGATTATATGAACGACTAACCTATATGAAATGTAACTCCTAATACCTGAGTGTGATGTAAGGATCTTGGTTAATTTAAATTAAATGCCTAATCTAAGTTGAACATCTCCGTTCACTGTTTTGAGAAACAATCCTTAGGGTAAGTTGTGAAATGGAAACCAACTAGAAGCAGACAGTGGTCTGATTAACGATACCCCCCTGGTTCCAACCACCCAGTCAGTGCCTTCGGTGCTGCAGAGACTGTGGCTCTGATGATTGCAAGGTCACTTTGTTAACCATAAAGAAGAGTCGAATCTCTCAAGTCAGATGAGAAAGGGTTGCACTAGGAGTCTATCAACCAAGCTTATGCTTGGAGGTAAGTTGTTAAATGCAACTACTCTTAGAATGAAATGCAAGATGGATGAATGAAGTTCTTGATTTAAGATTGGTTAAGTCTTTAATTACTTAAATTTGTGATTAGCCTTTAATGACAAGAGTACTTAACATTGATTAGAAAGCAATCTTAAAACAAGACAAATGCTTAAGGATACAAGTGCCAATGTTAACCAATATATCAATCCACAAGATGCCAATTAGATTTCAAATGCCCACAGTGACTTAAAACCATCAACAAGATCAACAAATTAGAGCCTAGATATTGAGTGCTTTAAGTGCAAACTTAGTTAATCAAAATCAACAATAACACTTCAAAAATTTCAACACTTATTAGCCTTATGACAATAGTTAGGAAATCACTTTAAATCCAAGAGGTAACATGCATATAGTGACTAGGGATGATTACTGAGATGCCCAACAATTTGTGAAGCTAAAACTATGACTTCTCAACCCTTTTAAGATATTATGTTAAAAAATAAATAAATCTGAAAACTCATATTATAGCAGTAAGAAAATCATGCACTTAGTGGCTTACTAGTGCCAAGATATGCCCAGAACTTCTTGAAAACTTAAACAAATTTACCGATGAACTTTTATGAGTTTTTAGGGCCTTTTAATGTGTATGATTCAGAAAATATTCAGATCTGATATAACATGTTACAACAATAAGTAAACAGAAAATCAGTGAGCTTTTGATGCCACAACGAGTGCCAAATTAGGCCCAAAACTTGGAAGAAAATTGGCAAACTGAAAAACCAAAATTTTGAGCCTTTTTAGGTGTGTTATTTAGAAAATTTCAGATCTGATATAACTTATTACAGCAATGAACAAACCACAGATCAACAAGCTAATGATACTAAAGACAATGCCCAATATGTCGAAAAATAGGAAAAATTTACCGAAAATTAAAAAATCAAAATTTTGAGCCCTTTAGATATGTGATTTAGAAATTGCAGATCTGATCTGTTCAGTTATGCAGAAAATTCCAGAAAGCAGAGATTCAGATCTACGCTAGATCTAAGATGCTCAAGTGGCCAAAATTTGGGGAAAGTTAGATTTTGCAAATTTGAACTATTTTGACCAATTTAAATGTGTGTTTTTAGGACTATTAGATCACTGTTATCACTGCTGTAATAAAACATAAGAAAAATAAGGGTTTAGAGATCAAACCCTAGGCCCAAGGCCTTGCAGATGCACTTGCCCAAGTTGCCCATAAATTTAAGATGGAGATGCCACCTGAAAACACAATGTTAACCCCAAAATTGCTGCAAAACAATTTGTTAGAGATAAAATGTCAATCCTTTGAAGAAACTCTTGTTTGCAACGAGATTTAGCCCTTGTAGGGCTTATGGCCTTCTTAATGCTTGCAAAATAGGTCCCAAACACTAGCCCTTTAGGTTGGGTAAGGGCTAGGGCCTTCAGAAAATGTTTTTTTTTCCCGATTTGAAAATAAGCAATCTGTAAAAATAGCCTCAAAATCCTAGACGTCTAGGGTTTTTGATGTCTCCAATGCCAATTTCTTCCTTTAGATCTGAAATTTGTTGCAAAATTTTCAGTGCCTAACCGTACAAAATTTTCTAGAGACTAGATCCTGCCCTCATGGGCCTAGATCTAGCTCTATTTTAGCTTTTTTATTTTGACTTCACCTACAAAAATGAAAATGAAACACCCAAACCCCAAATATATATAAAATTTCTTGAAACCCCAAAGCCCAAATTAGCAAAAATAATTTACAAATTAGATTTACAAAATTATTTACAAGATCTACAAATATACAAGGGTTTCAAAAAAAAATTTAAATTTTGAAAAATAAATTTTTTAAGATATTTTTCCCTTTGATGATGTTAATTTTTCCATAGGGCTATATTGTTCTTTGCTTAGATAATTGCATTTTTCATTAACACATTAAGTTCACCCCATAGCATTATAACATTATTCATATTTACATCATTATTCAACAGTATATGCAACTATATAGAAAGAACAATATCATCATCATCAATGCAGTGGAACATGAAGGAACAATAGAAGAAAAACATGCACACATAGAGACACCAGGATTGGTCTGAGGCTAGGGAAAAACCCACTATGGGGAAAACCCTTGCAAATTCTTCTTCTTAGATTGTCGTCAAATGATTCAACAAAAGAGAGTACAATGATCCATATCTTCATCTATGCAGCGAACCAACAAAGCAACTACAACATCCATGAAATTAACCCAACAATGTATACACTCTGATCTGATTCTGAATTCTGAACTGAACTATCAGTGACTGAAGTCAATTGCCGAACCTTGCAGTCACTGAGTGGAATCTTCAGAATACTGAAACTTCATCTTTTAGTCCTCGGTCGCATGGAGGAGTCATCTGTGTGACTATAGGGTCCCATCGCTCCCTTAAGCTTGGCAAATGTGCAATTGGAGGTTGAAACAGGATTGCAGAAACCCTAATCTCCCGATCGCATGGATGAAGAGTTGTCCGTGCAACTGGAAGGCAGCAGTCGCACGGATGAGCTTCCGTGCGTGCGACTGTGGTCAAGATCCTCTTGTTTGGTCCTCTTGAAAAGAGGAAGTCAATGCAATCATTATCTGCATCATGTGAGCTGTCCAAAATGGAATTTGACCACAATTGCATATTTTCAACACTCCCTCTCAACTAGGGAGAATTCCACCTGCTAATATCTATCTGTTGATCATCACATCACCCTATCATGTTGTCGTCATGCCATGACCATCTCAAGTATCTCATTATCTCAAATCATCAATGTTCATCTTGATCCATCCCTTGTTTATTCCTGCTTATCTCTTGATTCTCAATGCTCATATGTTGAACATTCTCGAATCTAGAAGAAGAATTTGCCATTGGAGGGGAGCCTGAGCTACCACCTTTTATTCATCACACTACAATCTATAATCTCTGCCAGCGGGCTAATACTTGGAATATTGGCAGGGAGTCAGACCTACGACTCGCATCATCATCGGAGAGCATATCATCAAGGAGCACATCTCAACTTGGGACCACATCGGGGAGCTACTACTCAACTCGAAATCTCATGGGGGAGCTACTACTACGACCCCATATCGAGTAATATCAATACAAGTCATTTCTATCACTAGATGCAAATACATACACCAAGGATAAGTCATGCTAGTTTCATCTTCATACTGAATCACAACTGTCAATATTTCAACCATTGTGCTAGAAACCAAGAGGAAAATACAAACCATTTTTCCAAATACCCATATAAGTCATTGAAGGTCACTATGCTTATATAACATTCTCTTCAAGTCAAGTTATCAGTCGTCTAATCAAATCATTAGTCATTAGGTCAAATCCAAATTTGCTTATTGTAGAGAGATCTATAGTCCAAAAATGTCTCAATCATCAAGTCAGAGTTGTAAGTCATTATCAAGCATCATGTCAAAACTCCAAACACTGTTCATCTATATCAATCAACCAAATCATGCCAAACTCTTGTAGCATAAACTTCAAACATAATGACATATCTATATGTATGTCCCAGTCATCTGCAAACACAAGTTCAGTCTTGATGTTCATGTTATGGCAAACATTCAAACTTTCCTGCTCAAAGATCTTTTTGTTATCTGCTTCATGTTTGTAGAACTGACATCCTTCATGTGAACATATGATTTTATGCACAAAATTTCATTTTTTTTCCTGTAGGCATAGTCGCACCCTTGGGCCTTCCTCAGTGTGGTTGGGAGATTATAGTCGCACTCTTCAAGATATTATGCGAGTGACTATAGCTTCCAACTGCCAAACCCTAGCTTAGAATTGACTCAGTGCCTTGGTCACACCCATGAGCATGCATCTGTGTTTGAATACATCTCTGAATACCCCTAGGGTAATTCAGTTACAAAGAGAAATACTGGCAGAAGAAGTTGTGAGGCTTTACCTCACTCAATCATTGAGTTCCCAGCTGATTTGGATGACAAAAACTCTGCCATGAGGAGGCATTGCGCAGTTCTAGCGCTGGACCTTCCAGCCACTGTGTCACCCCCTTCCAGGCTCAACGTTCAACCCAACCAAGTCGTTTTGCCTCTGTGGACCCTGAGGAACAACCTCCTGGTGTCACTTTCCGGATCCCGGCCTCCGAAACTAATCTACTAGCAAAATTCCCAGAAACCCTCCTGTGCCTCTACGCTGCCTCTATGTGATCCCTACGTAGTCACTGCGTCAACCCTCCTTCCTTCAGCACTGGCTGGGTTAGATAACTTTTGCCTCTCTCTGACTGATGCTCCACCGACTGAGAAAATATCTTCCTCTCCGGATGCTATCTCTGCCCCTCACTGCTTAGATCTCTAGCTTGAATTTCTCAGCAAACCACGCCCCATAAATTTCGAACTCCTAGATCAATTCAGTGTTTCGGTGTGTTTTCCAAATGATCCTCAAGCCTTCCTTTATAGTCTTCTCGTTGACATATCAACGACCCAAATTAGATGTTTAATTAACGGCTAAGATTATAACATGACTTAATCCATGTCCTCTAGAAGATTCACACTCTATTTTATGTAATACCCTTTAATTATTTAATTTCCCTAAGTTTAGACTTAGGGTCTCCATTAAAATAATTAATTTTTCAAATAAAACAAAATCCGAGTGGAATTTCCACTAATACTTTCTGGGTTCTTTGGAATACTAGTGTCTAAGCCTCTACACCAAATTTGAGACTTGGAGCACTTTCTGATGCTACAAAAATCAACATTAAACCATATCGACAGGCAAAACTTGAGCTTCATGACATTACTTCGATAGAAGAAGCAAGACAAAAAACAAAAGCTGCTGAAAAGAAACATGAAAAGATGTAGTGGCAAAAGGTTGAAAGAGTGTATTCAAGACAAATTTTCCTAGGCTCTGAACACAGATAATACAAAAGATGTCCCACCGCATCTTCGTGAAGGAGACAAAACTAATTTGGAAATGCAAAGGATGAAAGAAGGTAAGTGCAGATGTTTTGGCGAAAAAAGGGATCCGAGACACAAATGTGCTAAAGGGAAAGAAGCCAAGAACCTATATACATGTGAAGCAACTAATGATTCAGAGAATGAAGAATCAAACACAGAAGAAATTGGAGATTCTCCGCAATTTTCTCCAGAACCAGATGATGAAAGTATTCCGCAAGTGTCATTATCGACCATGATAGTTATATCACAACCCCATACATAAAAATTAAAAGGACATATCAAGAAGAACAATGTAATGGTTTTGATCGATACTGATACCAACCACAATTTTTTGGACCCAACCATGGCGAAGAGACTCAACATTTTCACATTTCCATGCCCAACATGAAGGTTATGGTCGCTGACGGCAAGAAAATTGACAAGGTAGGGAAATGCCATAATGTCAAATTGGAGATTCAATACTATAATCTAGAATCTTCATTTTACACTATGCCATTAGGAGGAGTGGATGTGGTCTCAAGTATCCAATGGCTACAAACCCTAGGCACTTATTCTGACAACCATCAAAAGAAATTTATAAGATTTAAATGGGAAGGGAAGAAGTACAAGTTATATGGATTCCAACCACCTGAGAATCAAGTTGTATCATCATCCCAATTGATTAAAATGATTCGGAAGGGATCACCGACTTATGTATTACAATGTCATCAATTAGAAATGTTAACTTCAAATATGGTCAACGAAGAAGCACCAGAAGTCCAAGAGCTAATTCAAAAGCACGAAAAAGTATTCCAAGATCTTCCAATGAAGATGCCTCCTAAAAGAGAAATCGAGCATACAATAGAAGTCGAAGTATGATCAAATCCCATTAACATCAAACCATATTGATATCCACATCATCAAAAAACTGAAATTGAGAGATTAGTCCAAGATCTTTTAAAGTGTGGCATCATCACAAAAAGTAGAAGTCCATATGTTGCTCCGGTTGTATTGGTTCGAAAGAAAGATGGATTGTTCAGATTATGCATTGATTATCAAGGTCTAAACAAAATAACAATTAAAAAAGTTTCCAATCCCTTTTACCGATGAAATGTTGGATGAACTACATGGAGATATTACTTCTCAAAATTGGACTTAAGGTTAGGGTATTACCAAATCAGGATAACGCTGGAAGACGTAGCAAAAACAGCGTTCCAAACACATGAAGGTCGTTACGAGTTTAAAGTAATGCCTTTTGGGTTAACCAATGCATCAACAACATTCCAAGCTACAATGAACGAGCTATTCCATCCATATCCAAGGAAGTTTGCGTTAGTGTTCTTTGATGACATTTTCATTTATAGTAAAACATGGAAAGAGCACCTACAACATTTGGATCAAGTTCTTACTGCATTAGAAGAGCATCAATTCTATGCCAAGAAGCCCAAATCCACTTTTGGGAATGAAGAAGTAGAGTATCTCAGACATATAATATCCAAGGAAAGAGTAAAAGTAGATCCTAATAAGATCAAGGCTATAAAGGAATGGCCCAAACCAGTTAATATCTCTAAGCTAAGAGGAATCCTAGGATTGATCGGGTATTATCGAAGAGTTATTAAAAACTATGCTCATATAACCGCACCCCTAACGAACCTTCTAAAGAAGAACTCATTTCAATGGAATGATGAAGTAGAAAAGTGTTTTGAAGACTTGAAGGAAGTTATGTCTAAAGCCCTTGTATTGGCAACTCCAAACTTCTCAAAACCATTTGTAATTGAGTGTGATGCTTCAGGTTTCGGTATATGAGCAGTATTAATGCAAGATGGTCATCCAATAGCTTTCGAAAGCAGAAAACTCAATAAGCGAAAACGCCTTAAATCTACATACAACAAAGAAATGCTCACTATTATGCACGCACTAGCCAAGTGGAGCAATATATTTTGGGAAGTAAGTTCTCCATATGAACAAATCATAACAGTCTCTAGTACCTCCTCCAAGAAAAAACACTCTCTGAAGAACAACAAAAGTGGATTGAAAAAATTGCTGCTTTTGACATGGAGATATGACATAAAAGAGGAAAGGACAATGTAGTGGCAGATGCTCTGTCCAGGAAAGATGAAGAACCATCATTACTTGCAGTTTCGGTTGCTGTCCCTAAATGGCTTAATGACATTCGAAGTGAATATGCAAAAGATCCAGAAACAAGTGCTATAATCAATAACCTTCATCAAAATTCAAAATTTGAATGGAAGAACAATATTCTATGGTACAAGGGAAGAATTTATCTGAATTCAAATTCCAAATTTAAAGCCAAGATTCTCAAAGAGTCACATGATTCACTGTCAACTGGACATGTAGGGTTCTTTAAAACCTACTATAATGCACACCAATCATTCTTTTGGAAGGGAATGAGTAACGATATTCAGAAATATGTAGTAGAATGCGATAAATTCCAGAGGAATAAAAATGAAAATATTATGACACCTGGACTACTTCATCCTTTAAATATCCTGAATCAGAAATGGGAAGAAATATCGATGGACTTTATTGAAGGTTTACCAGTGTCTGGGGGTAAGGATGAAATTCTTGTAGTAGTCGACAAACTCACCAAGTATGCTCACTTTATTGGAATGAGGAAATCCGACTCAACAAAACAAACTGTTGAGATATTTGCAAAAATGTTTAAAAATTTCATGGATTTCTCAAGGTCATTGTGACCGATAGAGATTCCAAATTTAAGGGTAATTTTTGGAAGGAATTTTTCATTCATATAGGAACCTACCTCAACATGAGTTCAACCTACCATCCTCAAACTGATGGCCAAACATAGGTTGTCAATAAATGTTTAGAAGCCTACCTATGTTGTTATGCCGCAGACAAACAAAATAAGTGGGTTCAATGGTTACATCTCGCTGAATGGTGGTACAATTCTACTTACCACACGTCAGCGAAAATGACTCCATTTCAAGCTCTGTATGGTTATGAACCTCCGAAATGGAAGGACTTTGCTATCATCAAGTCAAAAATTCCAGCTATTAAAAACCAGTCAGAAGAAACCCAAAAAGTCATCCAGACTCTTTAAGAAAATCTAAATAATGCAAGAAATCGTATGAAGCAACAAGTTGATCGAAATAAAACAAAGAGGGAATTTGAAGTTGGAGACTGGGTATTTGTTAAACTTCATCCTTACAAGCAGTTATCCTTAAAACAAAAGGGAAAAAACAAATTGGCACCAAGGTTTTATGGAGCATACCAAATCGACAAAAAAATCAGCCAAGTAGCATGCAGTTTAAGCCTTCCTGATAAAAGTCATGCTCACAACGTTTTCCATGTATCCCGCCTTAAAAAGGCACTTTCTGAACATCAATTAGCACAAACAACACTTCCGACTTTATATGACAAAGGGAGGGCCATTTTAGAACCATAAGGTATCATCTCCATCAGGGAAAAGAAGTTGCGATCTTGAGCAATCAAAGAATACCTGATCAAGTGGAAGGACTTACCAGAAGAAGAAGTTTCTTGGGAGACAAAAGTATTTCATCAACAACACCCGTCGTTATGTATGCTTCGAGGACAAAGCATCTTTTTAGGAGGAAGGAAATGTTATGTAAAAACTAATTATCTCTGTAATTATTAGTTAAATTAGGCAAAGGGCATGACATTCACCAAGAGGCATCCGAGGCATAATTTAAGCTAGTGGCCTCCCACAATTGTATCCATCATCCAATTTATTAATAAAAATATATATGACTTCTGTCTAATGCTGAATTTGTCTCTTTCAGAGATCCACTTCATTTATCTTCATTCATGTCATCAACCTGTCTATTATGCATCAACAGATAATAGATATGTTAGATCATAAATTCATACATATACCCATATATTCATCATGGTCATATATGTTAGCATCAACTACTTTACCATTATATATGACATCACTCTTCCATCAAGGATTAGAGTCAAAGAGCTAGCTAATGGAAGTAGACTTCAAGAATCATGATCACATGCATTACTTCTATGTCACATGACTCAATCTATCAAGAGTTAGGATCATATGGTAAGGGCAGCTAATAGGTGTGACATCACATTTCAAAGATCATGAACACAATATCAAGTCTATCAAGTCAATTCATCAAGGTAGGGCATTTAGTTTTACCATATGCCATAGTTACTAATCAAAACATAACCATGGTTAATGAAGGATCTAGAATGTCAATCTCATAGTTATACTTCTATTACCATGGTTACCATGCTTATCATGATCAATAAGATCAAGTCAGGTCATTCAGTAAAACTTTACCAAATCAACAAGAGTGTTAGCCTTTTCTCCATACTTTCATCATGCTCATCACAAGCATTATCAATACCATTATATACATAGAAATCAATGAGGTAACCTTCTATATGAGATTCATCATGTCTCATGCATGTCAAGTATCAAGAGTATCATTTACTAGAGTCACGGTGCTAGCCTTCTTTATGGGATCAAGATGTCCAAAAATGATAGATGTTAGCTAAACATCAAGTATACCACTATATCAAATATCAACACTAAATAGCTTCATAGAATCAAGAAGATCATCATGATCAAAATGTTGAATACCAGGTGCACCATTTCATCATAATAACCATGAATTCAAATTACTTTCATATGCATGCATGGACCATTCGAGAAGGAGATATTCTCATCATACCATAGGGCTTACATTGCTATCCAATACTACAACTGAAACATAACATTGAAACAATATACCATGCATACCTTGTAGTATTCAAATACCTGTGCACCTTCTCATAGGCAGCTTGTAGTGTTTGTCAAATTCTTCATCAAGAGCCCCTTTACCTTTTTCCAGATCTAGCTTTTCTTTCCTGCATCTCAAATGATCCTCAAGAGGGATCCACTTATCACATCTCATCAAGGAGGTTAGAAACATCCAAATACTCAAATATACATGCAAGAAGTATAAGCAATGATCAAGACAATAATCAGATCTATAAGTCTAAACAAAGGTAAAGACATAGATAAGCATCATAAGTCTAAAAATACTTATCTTCAATGAGAGGTGATCCTGCCCCTCTTGAACCAACCTTCAAGAGCCATACCTATCCGTTGTCCATATAAGAATGTTGCCTTCAATATTTCAACCAACTCTATCAACAACCAAGCCTAATGCCAAATGGCGTCTATCCTATCTAGGGCTTCAATAAATCTGTCATAAGTGCTTGAACATCTTGACTTTGATCATGCTAGATTTCATATCTCAAATCATTGCCATAAACCAGGGTTTCTCTCAAACCCTAACCATCAAACCCTAATACACAAATAGCCTAAGGTTTTCTTCAAACCCTAGAATTCTTTTAGGTCTCCTCCAGCTTCTCTTGCTTCCATCCAAGGTGTCTCCATGGGGGTGATCTCCATGACTTTTCTTCAGACCAACTTTGATACAATGTTAATTTTTCCATAGGGCTATATTGTTCTTTGCTTAGATAATTGCATTTCTTCGTTAACACGTTCAGTTCACCCCATCGCATCATAACATTATTTAGATTTACATTATTATTCAATATTATATGCTACTATATAGAAAGAACAATATCATCGTCATCAATGTAACAAAACATGAAGGAACAATAGAAGAAAAACATGCACACATAGAGACACCAGGATTGGTCAGAGACCAGGGAAAAACCCACTATGGGGAAAACCCTTGCAAATTCTTCTTCTTAGATTGTCATCAACTGATTCAGCAAAAGAGAGTACAATGATCCATATCTTCATCTATGCAACCAACCAGCAAAACAACTACAAAATCCATGAAATGAACCCTACAATGTATACACTGTGAAATTTGAATTGAACTGTCACTGGCTAAAGTCAATTGCCGAACCTTGCAGTCACCGAGCAGAATCTTTAGAATACTGAAACTTCATCTTTTAGTCCCCCGTCACATGGAGGAGTTATCCGTGCGACTATAGGGTCGTAGTCGCTCCCTTAACCCTGGCAAGCGTGCGACTGGGTGTCGAAACTGGACTGCAGAAACCCTAATCTCCTGATCGCACGGATGAAGGGTTGTCTGTGCGACTAGAAGGCTCCAGCTGCACAAATGAGCTTCCGTGGATGCAACTGTGGTCGAGGTCCTCTTGTTTTGTCCTTGTGACTGGGGCCCAAAACCCTAAATTAGAGATGCGAGTCTCAGACCCTGCAATTGCACCTCAAAGCGAACCTATTCCTCCGCGGACGAGCCTCAGACTTGTGCGAGCCAAAAACCAAGAGAGAAGAGTGTCTCATCATTGTATCTAAATGAAGTAGAGGTCACTTATATTTATAGCCTTCCAATGGGTCCACTTTTCTTTAGGGCTGACTTGATTTAATATACACGTGTATAGGCCGACCTAATCCAATGTACATGAGTGGGTTCATAAATTCAAAAACCAACTTCTGCTTATCCATATGAGGTGATCTTTGGGTCAATTTTGGTCTTCTTGAAAAGAAGAATTCAATGCAATCACTATCTCTATCATGTGAGCTGTCCCAAGTGGAATTTGACTGCAGTGGCATATTTTCAACAGATGAATGGCTAAAGATGCTTCAAAAACCCCATGCACACTATAGCCTTATCGAAGATTTAATCCATCGTACAAATACTTAGGATCCAAGCAAAATGATTCTTGTCCACAGTCTGTGAACTTGGAGACCAAGGACTGAAGTACCTGCAAACACTATGTATTATCTTAAAATAATCATATATAAGCACAACATAGGAAACCTGTAGTCAGTACATACCACAAATCAATGAACAAATAGGAAACCTTTTTTTTCCTATGTTGTACTTATAAATACAACATAGGAAACCTTTAGTCAAGACATACCACAAATCAATGAACATAGGAAATCTTTTTTCCCATGTTGTACTTATAAATACAAATATAGGAAACCTGTAGTCAGTACATACCACAAATCAATGAACAAATACACCTTTATTTGCACCCCAAAGTCTTTTATTATGGCATAAAAAATAGTTCCCAGCAGGACAATAGTTTACACATGCTTCAACAAAAATATTCTAGCCAAAGACCAAGATGACTAGAGACTCAACTTACTCTCTAATTTATAGATAAATCCTCCAAGTGGAAAAATAACGGCTAGTTTTTTTGATCCTTGTCAAAATGATCTTGGTCGTTGATAACCACTTCAAGATCTTTTAATCTTAGCCCTTGATTTTTTATTTTTGAGGAATTTTCAAATTTATCATTTAATTCCATTTTTAATTATTTTGAACCAATTTACTGAAAAAATGGACTTTGACTTAACCACCAAGGTCCAAGGGTCCAAATTTTCTTGAAAATATACAATATTCCCTTGGTGGAGGACCTTTAAAAATTGATTCCTTTAAGATCCACGAATTTTTCTACTTGCAAAATTAATTTTCCTAAAACAACTTGACTCTAATTAATTAATTTTCAGGTTTAGGATTTAACTTTATTTTGCCATAAAAATTAATTAATTTACACATGAAGGGATTTAATATTTTTCCATCCTCTAATACATAAGCTTTTACATTTACAACCCTCAAAGGGGGAATACATATTCGACTTAGACCCTCAAGACACATAACCCATCTGCGACACAATATGATCTAGTAGTCCAAGTGATTTGTAATAAAATAATTAAGCCTACTAGCTTAAATTATTCCCAAAACACTTTTACGTCAGACTCGACTAAAACACTAGGACTCACCTAAGATTTCGACAATAAATTTCACCCTAGCTTTGGGGGTTTAAGTTGGAGGGAAAAAACTCTTCTGATTAGTCGCGTTTAGAGACACGGGTAATTAGTGAGGTTAAAAAACCTCCTAGGATGAAATTCGTCGCCAAAATCATAGGCTTACTTAGGCTTACCTAGGTTGTTACATATACTCACGGTCTTGCTAAAATCATTTACATCATATAACTTGCAGAATGGGTTGACCATGACACATGGATTGTTGATAGGTGATCCAATCTTATTGAAAAAAATTGGCACTTCTGCTTCCTTGGAACTTTGACAAATACCGTGCAACATTTCCATCAAACTAGGGCATGAAATCATCATGGTAGAAGGTGCAAAATCCCCTCTAAAGGGATCTCGAGTCATCATTATCATCAATCATCATCAAGAGAAGAACAATGCCCATCAAGAAGGTACAATGCGAGCCTAGGGGCATCCTGTTATCTCAAGGGTACACCTATTCCCAAGGCAATGTCTTAGCCTAGAAATTCTATGTCAAAATCTTGAGAATAGTGGAGGATATCATCATTTGTGCCAAGTCCTCATTAAAGGTCAACGCTCCTCAAAGGTGCCCCAATGTCCTCCAACAAGTGCTCTACGTGATCATGGAATGTGGCTGGATGTCTTCTATGAAATGTTGGAGAAGCTACACATCATCCCTCGAGGGATCCTAGCAGCACCTAGAAGAATCATCTAGCACATAGTAGGAATCAAGTGAGATCAACATCATGGGTACAAGAACCATGAGAGCATCAAAGTGGACGATATTTAATGTCAAAGCCATCAAATTACTTCACACAAGTATCATTATCAACTTTCTCACTTGTGATAGAATACAAGTTGCCAAATGTAGGTATGGTAGGGTTATCATATGTCCCTATTAGGTGCTTCCAACCCTAAGGCGAGGAACAATTCCTAGGCCAACCCTTTCAAATGATAGGTGCAAGTGATATGTGTTATAACTTGGGGTTTACTTCATGAATGGTGTCATAGTCTCATATTAGGTTATGTAAAATCATCATCCTTGAGTGCCTCTATAGAGAGTGCTTAACTGCTTGATTTGCCTTCCCTCGCCTTTGTTTTTCCAAGCCCCTTATCTGCCTTTTTCTTTGCTTTAATTGGCTTGTTTAACAAGCATCAATGATTATCTTGTAAAGATGATATAACCCCCTTTAATGATGGGTAGTTTATTGCTACACTAGGGGCGAGATGTCCATTGAGAGTTCCTTTTACTTTGCTGGTGTCAAAACTCTTGCTGATTTTGAGGTGGTTGAGATCATGGATGATCGGGATCCTTATTCAGCCTTGTTGGGTATTGGATACGTGTGAAATATACATGGAACTCTAGGGATGAGTGACTATATAAGAGAGGGTAGAGCTCAAGCCAAATTGGCTTTTGATTCACTATATGTCCCTCGCCATTCTTTTGCATTTGGACATGTGTCTTATGATTTTTCATTCTTTTAAAATAGCTGCATCAACCTCGGGCACTTCAGCCCTTTCTTCTCATAGGATTGAAGTATACAGGGAACCAGCATGAGCAAATAACAACAACCAGTCAAAAGATGGGGGAAAGAAATAACCCTATGGAAGGTCACATTGTATTAGAAGCAAATGATAACCATCAAGGTGAAATAAGGGAACGATTATCATGTCCTATAATCCAATTTCAACCTTGATCCATATTAGAATGCCTAAAACATTAAATGAAAGCACTTGCATGCAAAAGTGGTTAATGTACGTCTCAATAGATGTCCTCACCTTATCAGATGATGCTAGACAAATTAATGTACAGACTGAAGAATGGGTGAGGGGCATCTGAGGATGGCTATCTGTGGATTATGGTAGGGGCTGCTCGCTGGCAAGCTGCATCATAGGAGAAAAAAATTCCCCTAGGGTTACCCATGTATATGGATGGGTAACAGGACAGAATTAGATCATTTATACATCAAAATTCATTCAATTTGTATTAATGGTCCTTTTCTTCGATGAAGCATAGTTATAGTACTTTGTAATTGGATTTTTAGAGAGGTAAAGATGAAGAAAATTCAATGACATACAGGTTCTCTGGGAAAAGATATCAAATAATAATTTGGAGCCTTTGTAGCAATCTGAACTTACAATTTCGCTGATAATGGCGGAGGTTGTTATAGCCAGTTATGATTACGAGAGGCTCATTGCCATGTTTGCTAATTCTAATACTCGTGCAAGCAAACAATTAACCACAGTCACAGATGCAAAGCACATGGTAAGTAGAAATCTACCTGTAGCTCTATTCACATCGTTTTGATCTGTGAGGTTTATGCAATTTGGAATAAGGCCAATACATTCGGATTCCCTTGGGTCAGATCAGAGTAGGTTCTCATAAACTGCGGATTGAGACTGACCATCAGATTGCATGGTTAGACAGGATTTGCCAGTCATGCCACCTCCAAGAGACTGAGACGGAGGAGCACTTCATCTTCCGTTGCCCCATTTACTATGAGGTTCGTGGGAGATTCCATGGCTTGTTCAGAGGGATACAGACCTTATCTAGCTTCTTTCGATACCCAGACCAGAGATGTCTAGCCTTGTACATACAGGAGGCCACGAGACTTCGCACACAGATTCTCCAGCCTCCTCCTAGAGCAGATCCTGTGCAGCGGATTACGTCATTTTTTACAGTGCTCCCATCAGCAAGAGGCACGAAGCGACAAGTTAATAACGTTGTTGCGTCAGACTCTAGATCAGTGTGGGCTAGAGGGGCCATCCCCCTAGCACAGGGACCCCTGAGTCATTACCGGACCAGATCTCTTACTAGCAGGCAGTTGAGATCGCCCAGTCATCAACGACATATCACTTCTTCTCGGCAGCGGCGTAACAGAGGCTTCAGATCCTCCCCTAGCCCTCCCTCGGGACAACACTCCATCTTGAGTTTTTTACATTCGACCTCCACTGTTAGGAGAGGGATTTAGTGGACCATTATCTTGTGCCCTCTGCACTTGGAGTCCAGGACTTTCTTCATTCTGGTTTCCAGGCATTATGTTTTTCTTGCTTTATTTCTTATTTCTTGCTCTTTATATAGGAGACCTTTTGGTACTCCTCCTTGTATCGACATCATTGTACTCTGCAGTCCCATTGACCTACTTTTGTGGTCATTCGTTGGACATTAATATAATTATCTTATCTTATTTTATCTTCTTCCACTTCCTAAAAGCAAGTGTTTCTGCTAACTGGATTAGGACCTATGTAGTGTGGAATGATACAGTGATGGATATCCATGTTAACTGGGTTAGTCATTGGTAGCTGGCAAAAGTCTAGTACCCAACTTGCTTCATCTAGGATCATGTCATTGTATCAGTTTCATTGTTTAATTCTTGTTTTATTTGCTACAAATATCTGCAAGAACCTCATTGTACGTTTGTCTAAAAGATCCACTCTAGTTTGAAAATCTTTTCAAATGATATAGAGTAATATGAAGGTTTTCAGTACTAGTTTCAACTTTCAACTTTCTCTAGCTGTCTCTTTATCCTACAAATTTTCCTTTCAACCCTCTTCTCCCAATTCCCCTCTGTGAAAGGCACCAAGAGATGGACAGATAGCAGCCTTGGATCCCATTCTAGATCAGTTGGTGCCTGTGGGACTAACCGCACTTCATGGAGGCCTCAAAGGTGTTGTCAGTACAGACCCCATCCCGGCAGTCAGACTATAGATCACCCAGGCCATAGCGATGGTTGATCTCTTCCAGGCAGAAGCATAGTATGCAGTCCAGATCCTCCTCTGAACAGTTTTGTATCCTGATTTTTTCTCCACTCGGCTTTGGATGTTAGTGGAGCTAGCCCTATTGCGCCTTGATATGCTGGATTTTTGGTACTTCAGATTTGAGCTTTTTGTGCACTTCAGAGTTTGAATCCGTGCACATTGTACATCCTTCTTTCAGATCTGCTCTTTGCTTCCAGAGTTTAGCTCCCATGCACTTTACTCTATGCATCTTGCTTTTTATAGGAGCTGTATTTGAGCTCTTGCTTTGTATTTGACATCATGATGTTTGGCAGTCTATTGACCTACTTCAGTGGTCATTTGCTGGACATTAATAGAATTATCTTATTTCATCTTATCCGTCTTGCACAATTTAGATCTTTGATGGGTAGTAATCGTTCTAGTAGTAAATTGTATTTGTTTGAATGTTGCACAATATTAGATCTTTCATTAGAAAATATTGATTTCTCACTGAAGCAAAGCATTAAAGTGCTGTAAGCAACAAATTTTCTCACTTAATGATGTTGAACAGATTGCACGGATGCTGACAGTACGAAGGGAAAGGGAGCTCGAGCAGGGTATTGGGAAACGGTTATCAAGAAAGATGGACCGCGCATGGAAACGTAGCATCATTCCCAGACCTCCTCCATCTCTGCGCAAGTTGCAAGAAGAAAAGGCTGCAAAGGAAACAAAGGAAGCAAAGGCGGGGTCGTAGTCAATGTTTGTGATCAAAGCATTCTGTTTTAGAGCTATGAGAATGAGTTGCCGTTTCTGTGTCACTGGAGACATGAATGGTTTCTTTTAGCTATAAGTCTTGGGGACAGCACAATGTAAATGCTTGTATCCAGTTTATTCAGAAGAACATTTATTTTTGCTTTGAAATTGCTCTATACGATGCATAAAGTTAATGTGCTAAGGCTTTTAACCTCTAGCATTCTAGCTATATGGTATCCTTGAGGCCCAGGAAATATGGAATAATTCACAGGCATCAATGGGGAAACATCATAATTCTTTCTGCAACATATTTAATAATTCTGCTGTATGTTAGAATGTAGGATTGATGTTCTAGGATGGCATCTTTTGCTGATTCAGATCTACAGTTTTTTAAAATCTGTTTTGGTAAATTGTAGGCTATTTATTACACTTGTGACTTTTTATATAATGTCATGCACAGTGTCTACGGGAGTTTTTCCTTTTACTGAAGATGTCTATCAAAAAGAAAGGATAGACGGAAATTATTTGATTCCAAGTTTAATGAATGATACCAATACTGTAGATGAATATTTATATAATTTCTTGCCCGTTGCTGCCATCTTTGTTTTCTACAAGTCAAGTTTTCAAGAAATATTTTGGGTATGATATGCCTTTTCTAGTGATTACAATATCCATATTTCTGAAGCAAGTCTTATCTTACAATATCCATATTTCTGAAGCAAGTCTTATCTTAAGTTATCAGGATTCGGATTTGGTTACGCCAGTTTTTTGAAAAGCCTGGATCTGGATACGACAAGGAAACGGCAAGTATAAACAAGTATAGAATATTTTGTAATTATTAAATTTATATTTATATAAAAATAAAAATATAAACCTATATTATTTTTTAAATATATAATTTTTAATATTTATAAAAATAATTATTACATGAATAATATCAAAATTAATGTATCATTTATAAATATAATTAAATTAACATAAAAATATTTAAATTTTAAATATATAATTTCTATATAATATTTTAATAAAAATTATTAAAAATGTAGATAAATATTTTTAGGATTAATCATATCATTAAGATTAGGTCAATGTTTGGAACCACCTAATGTGGTTTATCCTAATAATGTGATTAATCTGAAAGATATTTATCTACACTATGGATCACAAAAGTCTTAGATGTAACAAAAATTATTAATTTAATAATATTAAAATTAATGCATAATTTATAAATACTTTAATTCATAGCTATTATATTTATATTATATGGTTATGAAACTTAATTTATAAAACTTACTTTTTTACACTTAAAAAAAAAAAAATATTTAATTAAATATCTAAATAACTGTCAGGTGATTTGGTTTACCATTTATATTACATGGTTATGAAACTTAATTTATAAAACTTACTTTTTTAAACTTAAAAAAATAATATTTAATTAAAATATCTAAATAAATGTTCGGTGGTTTCGCTTATCATTTATATTACATGGTTATGAAACTTAATTTATTAAACTTACCCTTTTACACTTCAAAAAAAAATTAATATTGAATTAAAATATCTAAATAAATGTTCAGTGGTTTGGCTTACCATATATGTGATAAAACTGATAATAAGGAAAAAGTAATTAGCTTTATGGTTGGCGGCTCAATTTTCTAATTTTGCATACGTCCCTTAATAATTCATTGAATAATTTATTAGACTATAATCGATTTCAGGATAGTGGTTTATTATTCCCTCTTCTATTTTTTTTTTTTTTTTCATTTAAGTTGACGTTTACTTATCCCGTGTGGTTGACGCCAATTGAATAATCCACTTATTAACACATATTATCAGTTATCCATTGACTCAACAAATTTTTTTTTTGAATCTAATGTTTGCATTGACGTCTGCTTATAAATTTTACGCTGACAACCTAACCCACCGACTAATGTTGGGGGCGGATCTCCTCGGATCTGGATCCGAATCCGTCTCCGATTAGGGGATCCGCAGATCTTGCACTTTGGACAGGTGGATCCGGTAACATAGGTCTTATCTCTTTGTAATGTGTCAAAAACAAGGAAGGAGTAGTTCACCCCCAACTTATATTATGTGAGCCACATGACTTCCCTGGAAGTTTCTACAATCCACACCATCAATATTCTAAATAAAAATTATGTAATGCTATCTGGATGTGAAAATACACAGATACCATACTAGCTTGGGAGCTTGGGAATGTCTCTATGCTTTAAACAAATGAATGCCAGTTCTTATAAAATCATTTTATGGCCCGCAGCTAGACATCATGAATCATAACTTTGGTCATTTGTGCTCATCCTATTATTTTGTATCATTTATTGTAGTGGCATTTTTTCTTTTAGTACAGTTTATTCTTTAGCGTATTGTCATCCTTTAGTTTGTGTGTGGTGTCCAATTAGATCACAGGGAATTGTGAACGGTGTCAAATGTATGACAGGGTTATCTTTGTATTTAAGGAGCCTCACTTCTCTTGTTTTTTTGTTTGTTTGTCAAGTTATTTGTGATTCTCCAGACTTGAGTTGTGGCTTGAGGAGCCACGACCTAGGGGCATCTAATCCATCAAAGTCACCCAGGGATTGCACTCGGCTTGGGCCACACCAGCCCTAAGTTGACTTGATTTTTTAGCATGTCTCCTCCCCCTAGCACAGGGCACAACCACCCCCCATGAGGTTTGATCCTGGGTCGCCTTGCTAATGATGCCCATCCTCAAGTGGTTATGCTAGTGGGACTTGACAACCTGACTTCTCTTGTTATCGATAAGATGTGTTCTAAATATAATTTCTGTGTTCTGTAAGCAACTCCTTATCAACATAGTTGAAATTCTCTCGCTTCCCATCTTTCTCCCATTTCATTATGTTCTTTGTTGCATAAGAGATTGAAGATTAAGCCTTTCTAACCCTCTCGCTTCCCATCTTTCTTACTTTCCATTCCGATCAATTTTGTTATCAGAGATTGAAGATTGATTCTTTCTATCTCCATTTTTCTAAGGTTGATTTTGTTGTGGACTTTATAAACATATTAGCTACAAGAAGATGTCTCTATATTTAGTGTTGAGCAAAGGAGATATACGGTAGGCAACTATATCTAAAACAAAATGTTACCCATTTCCTCTTTATGCCTCGTAAAGATTGTGAGAAAACAGGAGAGGTAAACTATCTCTAGTATAACTGAACAAAATAGTAGGCTCATCATTCAACAGTGGAGCTAAAAGCCTCCCGGGCAAAAGAGATGTAAAGACAAGAAAATAGGAAATTTTTGATGGTGATTGGGTGACAATGTTGCTTGTGAGAAATCAGTTGGGTGAAGGTACTTCTAGGTGCATGATAATCCACTGAACAAAAGTGGCCATGTCTATCTTAAATGTAATGATTTATGTGGAAATAAAGGAAACCTTATGTTGAAAATGTCTTCATCTTTGTTTCATAGAATGTAATGTCCCTTTCCAAGGAGGAGATAATTTCGTGACCTTTTGATTAATTAAGAAACAAAACCTTTTAAAGCCACTTTATTAAAAAGGGAGAAAAAAGACCCATGGTATTCGGATGACCCATGGTAATAATCCATGGTATTCTAATAGCCATGACAATAAAAGAAAGGTTGAGGCCCACTTTTGGAGATGTGGAACTGGATATTGTCTTTGATATTTGGTTTGAAAGCCTTTGGAGCTTGAAGTAAGGGTAAAAACCCAATGTGAAGAGGGTTGTTCGGAGGTGCGACATCCACGTTAGCTAATATGACTAGAATTAGTTTCAGTGTTGAAACTATACACCCTAGTCGATATACAAAAAAATCATATTAGATCTCACTTGTGCTTTAGTGGAGAAAGATGGAGGAGGAGTCATACAGATGATTCACTGGTATTTTATATTGGAGAAGAAGAGTCGATCAAACTTCTCAATTGGGCCCAACGTTGAAGACCCATCATTTTGGAGGCAACAACGATCTTCAATAAATCAAACATGCCATTATTGTAGGAGTTTCACATGTTCATTTTTGCACAAGAAAGAAGATTGATTAACATGTAATATTAATAAAATAATTGGCTACATTTTTGCTGCCCATTCTGAGAATTTATTGTGTTTATTTGCTACGTAAGGGTTTAATGTAACTGAATACAAACATCTTGACAATATGTCCCAATGGTTTTCTTGTAAACTATTAGTTAAAATGTTTTGAAGAAAATTTATTGGCTTATATTGAAAAGAGACATTATAGTTATATCAAAGCTGTGCATCTTGCCAGCTCGAGGGGTTATATACAGTTTTAGTGTTGGAGATCAACACTGGTTTTAAAATCCAAGATTGACGAGTTCTCCCTGATTTTATGAGGGCCAAGTTCACATTGCTACAAGGAAGCTGAATTTATTAGCTCATATAATTGATGAAGGCTATATGAAGGGGCCAAGTTATATTTGTCAGAGGTCGAGTATCTTGTCTTTTCTGTTGAATTAAAATGGCCCATTTTGCATTGGGAGGAGGTCAAAATTTGTCTTGAGCCGAGTTCTTCCATTATCTTCAACACCATGTTATCTTAAAGGCAACATTTTGTTGGAAATGTAACTAGTGTCGGTCTTCATAATGTAATTCAAATGTACCATTGATGTATTTATTATATTCATCATTATTATTTTATTTTAGTCAAAGCATGTTCTTCGTGCTTTTAGGGTCAATTGAGTCAAAAATTAATTTTTATTATGAGTCAAAGAAATGTAATTGAGTCAAAGTCCCATTTGGACTTGTTGTAAGAAAATGAAAAAAATATTTTATTTTGAGTCAAAGAGTCAAAATGTCATCCACAAGACCAAGTCAACCTTCCTTGGTCAAGTTAGCCTAAAGGTGCAACTATTTGACCTCTTGGATAGCTATAAATTTGAGTTGACTCAACCACTTGAGGAAAAAATTCATTCACTCATCCATTCACATC
The DNA here is from genome assembly GCA_034641835.2 of Pinus albicaulis. NCBI lineage: Eukaryota > Viridiplantae > Streptophyta > Pinopsida > Pinales > Pinaceae > Pinus > Pinus albicaulis. Next base: position 1,000,875,715 of record CM076577.1, on the reverse strand, counting down.
AAAATCTGTGCAAAAAGAAGAAAATAAGAAAAAGTCAAAGGAGAGAGAAAACAAACTGTTTTTGTAATTTCTGAGGTTGTTATAGGGCTGAAATTTGGCCTTCACTACAAGTCTAAGCATTTCTTTACTTACAAGATTTCAAAAGGGTTTGACCAATGTTGACTTTGACTTGTTGATGAGACTTGGAGGAGGGTTGACTTGAGGTCTTTGTGGCATTCTTGGTCTTGGTCTTGGATATCTCACTTTGATTTGATTATATAAGAAGATGATTTCTTGGGCTTTCCCCTGGCCTGGAGCCTAATTTTTGTGTCCTTTGTCTCTTTGTGATCTTCATGTTTTGTACATTTTGGTAGTTGTTTGATGAAGAGAATATAAATTTAATAAAAAGCCAACAAACATTCACAAATAATTATCAAGTTAATGGAAATCAATCCTAATATACTAGCATCCTGGTTTCTCAACATGGTATTAGAGTTAAGGTGAAGGGAGGGAAGCTTGAAGATCACTTTTTGTTGGCATATTTGAAGATACTTGCACCAATTATCTCACTCTCAAGACACACTTGCAACAACTACATTTGAGGACACTTATTGCAATGATTATACTTGAATATATTCTTTTTATCAAGGTAAAAAATATAAAGATCCAAAGATCATCATCTTTGTAGAAGTCATCACTCACTTTTAAAGAAGACCATTGTAGCAACAAACTTTCTTTTGACATTATTGAAGGCTTTTGAAAACATTGTCAAGGTCTTGCTCATTCATCACCCATCATTGAAGAAGTCATTATAGCAACTTGAAGACATTATTGTAGCAACCGTCCTTGAGGACATCACTATATCAAGCCATCACTCAAGAACATCTTTGGAGACTCTTGGTAGCATCATCAACATTCTTGGAAGCACTCTTATAACAACCTCTTCTCCTTTGACAAGTATTTTACTATACTCTATGTCTCAACCTCCTAGTCAAATGGCATCTATTTGTAAGGAAGGCAACAAAATTGATGGAGCCTTTAATTTCAAGGCTTGGAAAAAGAGAATTGATTTAGTTTTTATAGAAAATGAAGTCATGCATTTCGTTCTAGGCAAAGTTCCAGTACCAGACAAGAACAATGCTCAAGAATATGCAAAATACAATAAGGGGGAAATTAGGGCTCAAAGAATCCTCTTTGAGTCTATCAAGGATCACCTCATCTCTTTTATTTCATATCCGTCCAAATCCAAAGAATTTTATGACAAATTGGTCAAACTATATTATGTTAATACTACAGGTCATAAAATCTCTCTAAGGATTCAACTTTATAGAACAAGGATATCAAAAGTGTTGAAATATGTAACTAGGTTCGGTCTTCATAATATTTCATGTATCTTTGTATATTTTAAAAGGAAAGAAAAAAATATTATTGTTATTTTATAGCATGGATTTCATGCTCAAGGTCAATTCGTTCTAGGTCAAGGCACCCATTATGTGCTTCTAGAGTTTATCAAAGAGTTAAGAAGTCTATAAAGTCATTGCCATATGTAATAGACTCGATTGGACATTTTGTAACAAGTTAAAGGATTTTATTTTGAGTCAAAAGTGTCATTTTACCCCTCCAAGACCAAGTTGGCCTAGCAATGAAGAAGTCGACCTCATTAGGGTTATTCATCCTCCTTAGAAGTATATATATATATGAGACCTTCGACCTCATTTGTATCAATCAATCAAGTTCGATCAAGAAAGCTAAAATAAGGAGAAGGAAGGACAAGCCAAGGACTATATCTCAAGAAGAAAAATGAAATTATGATTTCTCTCTCTCTCTCTCACTCTCATGTGTGAAGAAGACTAGGGTTTGGTTGCATCTACAAGCCCTACTTTCAAATCTCTAAGAAGGACCGAAAATATGATGAAAGGAAGCAAGTTTTATAGTCTATTTTTCTAGAAGGAAGATGCAAGCCATGCAAAGGAGGCCTAAATCAATCTTATTCATTCACATGTGCGAAGTTGCAACAATTGTAGGAGGGCTGAAAAAGTGCAAAACTGTAGTGAAATATGAAATTTGTTGTAGGGGTTGAAGTTGTGCAATTGAATAAGGTTTGAATTTGTGAAAGAGAAGCTCATTTAAAAAATGTTGACTTGCTCTTGGAAGGGTCTTAGTCTTGGGTCTAAAGGTCTTGGAATTTGTCATTTGAAGACTCTATAAAAGACAAGAATTTCTTGTGGGTTTTCCTCTCTAGGAGAGGTTTTGGCCTTGGCTAGCAGTCCACATCTCGTGTCCATTTTTTCTATTGATCTTCATTTTGGTAGTCGTTTGATGATAACAACACTATAATAATCAAGAGAAGAAGAAACCAATTATAAATACTACAAGTTGAATTAAAGAACATCACAAGAAATTATCAAAGTAAAGAGAAATCCCCCCTAATCTAACCGCCCTAGATTTATCAACATGGTATTAGAGCTAAGGTGACAAGAAAGGAAACTGAAGATCATATCAATTGAAAGGATACAAAGGGCCAAGCATAAGAAATAAGATCTAGTCATCATATCCCAAGATCTCATCATCATCTTGAAGAAAGGACTTTGGAAAGAATAGAGAAGACCTAAAATACCATGCCTCCATCTCATCATCTAGAAGAAGGAAGGATACTACACTCTTAAAGGGAAAGAATAAGCTCTAAAACATTATGGAAAGTCTACAAGGGACCATCCTTATATTGAAGAAAATATCACACCTAAAGCATCTTGAAAAAGGAGTATTGTTTTGAAGAAGGAAGATCATCCCTCCCTCATTCTAAAGCTCACACTCTAGTGGAAGACATCATCATAAAGGAGGCATATTAATTTTTCAAGTAAGTAATTTATATTCATGTCTCAATTTACAAATAAAATGACTACTTTCTGCAAGGAGAACAATAAACTTGTTGGGACATCAAACTACCTTGCATGGAAGAAGAGAATAGATTTGATTCTCATAGAAAATGATTTTTTTGCTTATGTTATGGGCTCCATCACCTAGGCTCCTCAAGATCAAGCTCAAGAATTATCAAAATATATGAAAGGAAAAATAATGGCTCAAAGAATCCTCATTGAATCTATTAAGGATTCTCTCCTCCCCTTTGTAGCAAAATTGAGGTCATGAAAAGAAATCTATGAAAAGCTGGTAGGTCTATACTCTGAAGTAAAACTAGGGATATAATATCCTTAAGAACTAAATTATAAAATGAAATTAATAAAGGAAGAGTGGGTAGTTTCATATCTCATGAAGGTATCTCAAATTAAATATCAACTACAAGAGCTAGGAGAAACAATGTCATATCCAAATATGGCCACTTGCATACTCAATGCACTACCGGAAGAATGGGGCAACTTTGTATCAATCATCTATGAAAAGAAGGAAGCTACACCATTCAATGATCTATGGGAATTATGTAAGATTGAATAATCCATATTAAAAGCAAAGGATGACGTTGAATCATATGAGACAACACAAGCATTTGAAACTATGTCAAGGAAGAAAGGAAGGTTTGGAAAATTTGAGCCTCGAAAGAAATTTCAAAATAAAGTTGACATGTTTAATATTTAGTGTTATGAATGTAATGAATATGGGCACTACAAGAGGAATTGTCCTAAACTCAAGAAGGGCAACAATAAAAAGGAAAGAAAAATGTGAAGCCCATGTAACCGAAGAAGTGGAAGAACCTGATGAAAAGAAAGAAAAGAAAGAAGAAGTGACAGACCTTTACTATTAAAGGTCTCTCATATACTGAAATTCATTTTCAATTTATAGAAGAAAACAATCATGGTAGAAATAATTGCAATTAAAATATGATGCATTGTATCAAAATTGAGATGGCACCATATTAGAAGCATAAAATGATAGTTGAAGTAGCAGTTTGCATGGTTGAACAAGTCATCGAGCAATATTGGAAGATAAGAGCTCATCACACCCCATCATCATTAGAATGAATTATTTGCTGAAAGGGATCGTCAAGATCCTCCACAAGAATCTTTGTTGAAAAGGTTCATCACTACTTGAAGAAGAAAATATTACATATACAATCTACATTCCACTCAATGTGGGATCTGTACTTTAGAAAGATGAAGGTATGATGACAAGAAGTGAAACATAATGGTTTGATTAAAGTATTTCCCATCTTCAAAAAGGGAAAAGGAAGCCGCTAAAGGAAGTATAGATGATCATATGAAGAAAGAGGTATGCATACATTTGATAACTTTTTGATAGATAAACAAAGTCATGTCTTCATTTTGTTTCAGAAAAGGATGATTGAAATGCTCTATCTCATGAGCATGTTTGAAGAAGAATAATCCCTTATGGTTGATGCATGAAGGCCTAGATATAAGATGCCTTGAACTCTTCTACATATTGATAGAATCAACATTATATAACCTCATGAAGAATCTAAGGTAGTGGGCAACAATTGTTCCTTTAAATAAGGAGCTATGTATAAATATTTTGAGGAAGCAATTTGTGAAGAAGTTGAAAAGAGAGTTCGTAAGATGTATCTACATGGATAATCAACATCTGATGTAAATAAGAATTAGTTATGACATCTTCATGAAGAAATTATGAAAACCATGATAAGTATGATGAAGAAGGATAACCTTGGTAATATATGTCTTGGAGATGGATTCATATAGAAAAGGATGTCGATGTTGCATAAGTAGATTAAAAAGGGCCATCATAAAGAGGTAATTATATTTTGAAGTTCACTTTTGATTTTTGAAAGCAAGTATCTGGTTGGATTGGAACATGGCTACCTAGAAAAAGGTTGTAAAACTATATCTAGTACACATATATTTGGATGGATGATTTTGAAAAGAATATGACTTGGAAGAGGTAGCCATATGAAGAATAGACAAATGATGACAAAGAAGATCACTTTCCAATGAAAAGAAGGATGACATGACTAACATTAATTAGTTCAACACTATGTTTCATTGAAGGAAAGTGATGAGAAATATGGTTGAAGCCCTATGAAGAAGTTATGGAAGAAGATGGCTCCATGATGTAGAAGTCGATGTTTATTCATGACACGATGATGCAGAAAAAGGAGCCGTACAAGTAACTGATAGTAACATGATATCCACAAAAGAATAAATAATTGTTTTTGGAATCAAGTCCCTAATTAAGAGGGAGCTTGGGTATATTTCTTTCATATAAAGGAATGAGTTGATCCTCCCTAGTTGATAGGGAGAGATAGACACATCATTCTTGTCTTCACATCATGAAGAAAGAATGGGGGATTGGGTAAGCATATAAGACCGATACTTCTTGGGGATAGAAGTATTCTTGGGAACTGATACTCTTTGAGGATGAGGTAGGGCATTCAAGAAAATAGTAATCAAAGAGGAGATTCCTTGAGTATGTGTAAATCCAAGAGGGGAATGGTCATAAAAGGAAATACCTTGTGAACATTCGGATGGGATATGTGCCTTGAGAGACAATGATGAAGATGTCTATAAATCATTGTCTCCCCAACATTGTGCTCTAATCTAGTGGAGAGTTAGAGTTGTTATTCAAGGCCTTGCTATATGACAATGCTGGTTGATATAATGAGATGCACTGATATAAGTTGAAAAATAATCTATGAGATGGCTTACCAATCCGACTCTTCTTATGAGAACTCTTCAGTATGAGAATGTCCTTATACAATTGATATTATGAATACCTCCCTAGTTAAGAGGGAATGTTGAAATATGTAACTAGGTTCGGTATTCATAATATGTCATGTATCTTTGTATATTTTAAAAGGAAAGAAACATTTATTAACATTTATTAACATTTATTATTGTTATTTTATAGCATGGGTTTCATGCTCAAGGTCAATTTGTTCTAGGTCAAGGCACCCATTATGTGCTTCCAGTATTTATCAAAGAGTCAATAAGTCTATAGAGTCATTGTCATATGTAATAGACCCTATTGGGATTTTTGTAACAAGTTAAAGGATTTTATTTTGAGTCAAAAGTGTCATTTTACCCCTCCAAGTCATAGTTGACCTGACAGTGAAGAAGTTGACCTCATTAGGGTTATTCGTCCTCCTTAGAAGCATATGTATAGGAGTCCTTCAATCTCATTTGTATCAATCAATCCAGTTAGATCAAGAAAGCTAAAAGGAGAAGAAAGGATAAGTGAAGGACTAGATCTCAAGAATAATTAAACAAAATTCTTATTTTTGCTCACTCTCTCTCTCAAATGTGCGAAGAAGGCTAGGTTTTGGTTGCAACTACAAGCCCTAATTTTAGATCTATAAGAAGAACAAAAAAATTGATGAAATGAAGCAATTTTTATAGTCTATTTGTCTAGAAGGAAGAAATGAGCCATGCAAATAAGTAAGGAGGCCTAAATTAGTCTCGTTCATCCACACGTGCGAATTTGTAGGAGGACCGAAAAAGTGCAGACCTGCAGTGAATGCTGAAATTTGTTGCAGGGGTTGAAGTTGTGTGATTGAAGAAGGTTTGAATTGGTTTGAATTTGTGAAAGAGAATATAATCTACATCAGGTTGAATTGGTCTTGGAAGGGTCTCAGTATTGGGTCTAAAGGTCTTGGAATTCATCATTTGGATATTCTATAAGAAGAGAAGAATTTCTTGTGGCTTTCCCTCTTTAGGATAGGTTTTGGCCCTGACCAACAACCTACATCTTGTTTCCATTTGTTCTATTGATCTTCATTTTGGTAGTTTTTTGATGATAAGAACACTATAATAATTAAGAGAAGAAGAAACTAATTATAAATACTACAAGTTGAAGTAAAGAACATTACAAGTAGTTATCAAAGTAAAGAGAACCCCTAATCTAGTTGCCTTAGGTTTCTCAACAAAAAGATGAAGATGTGGCCTCACACCTTATGAAAGTATCAAAATTAAAGGATCAACTTCAATGGAGAAATCATATATGATTCTGAATTGATCACTTCCATACTCGATAATCTTTTCCCAGATTGGAGTTGTTTTGTAAGTAGCATCTACTCAAGAAAAGATACTCCAACATTTGAAGAAGATTGGGCTCTATGTGTTCTAGAAGAAGCTAGGTTGAAAGCTAAGGACGACACCCAACCCAATAATGAAAAATTTCAAGCGTTTGTTGCCATATCCAAGAGGAAGTTTGGAATATTTGGGAGATTTGGACCTCATCATAGATCCAACAACAACAATAATTCACATGGAAATCGAGGCATGTGTAAAGCGCAATGCTTTGGTTGCAACAAATATGGACATTATAAATGGGATTGTCCCAAAAATGCTAAGAACAAGAAAAATAACAAGAGGAAAGAGAGGAGTGAAGAACATGTTTCAAAAGATGAAGAAGGCGAAAAGAAACCCAACGTTGAAGACAACAAGGACCTCTACTATTGAAGAAGTTGGAAAATACTAGGTTTGCAAGCAATTTGTTTTCTTTTTTTATTAGAAGATGGAAGTTAGAGTCACAGTTAGAGTTACATTTATGTACAATATTCTTGGGATTCACAAATTATAGTCATTAAAAAGTCATATAGCATTGGAAGAAATAAAGTCTACATAAAATTCTATAAGGAACATGCAGTTGTAGTTGCATGAGAAGGATGAAAGTTTCTCTTGAAATTTGCAAGTATGAAGTCATGAAGAAAGGATATAGTTTAGAAGAGTTTGGGTCATCAAAAGTTGTCTACACATTGTTCCATGTTCACAAGTATCATTAGAGGAAATTTTACCCTAAAAGTGCCCATGAAATTTTCACGTACATAATATTTAAACCAATTAAAATCCTTTAAATTTAAAAAGAGGTACATGTAAATATTTTGGTGGGAAAATTAAAAAAAAAACTACATTTTTTTCATTGTATTTTTGGCTTATCTCCTTGTAGAATTACTCAAATTTCATGAGTAGACACGCGTTGGATGCATAATCAAATTTCGCATCCAACGAGTAACCATTATGCATACCTTTGACAAGATCCACATTGATAAAAATTGAAGATACATTAAAAAATGTGCTTCAAAAAATGTAGTTTTCTTCATTTTCCTCCAAAATTCATAACTATTATTTTATTGTTTTTCCTTAGGAGGCCACTTTTAGGCTGAAATTTCCTCTAATGTCTACAGTCACCATAGCAATTAAAGATGTTAATTTCATCATGTAGATTTAGAAACAGTCATTTAGCAAGCAAGGACTATAAGGTTTATAATAGAAGCATAACAATAGCAGAGCCAAGGTAATTATGCAACATTATAGAAGTGTCTCCAACATGATATTTTGTTCTAAACATCAACCTAGAGATACTTCTAGAGTTTAACATTTGAATGGAAGAAGCAAAGAAACATAGAAAAAGTCTATTCTACAAGAAAAGCAAGCAACTTATCAATATGCATTGAACAACAATATAGAAGCAACATGGAAGCATAAATGAGGTTACTCTTATCACAAAGGATGAATCTCATCATTCTACATTACATGGACATCATCTTCAAGGAAGTCTAAAGAAGCAGCTTGATCAAAGAAGTCAACTAAATAAGAACATGGAAGGAAGACACACACTTACTCTAGAGGAAGTTTTTATAAATATCTTGCAATAAACTATCTCAAAAGAGAATTATATCTTTAGAGGGAGTTAAAGGAAGAACATGATGCATATAGATCAAAAATATACTTGGGAAGAAAGTCAATAGCAAAGGCATCTTGATCAGATAGTTGAAAGGAAAGTCAAATCATTAAGACCCTTTTAGATGGTTGTTTGACATATGATAAACATCATTAGCCTTGGTCTAACAACATAGTACATTATTGGAAAAACTCATGTTGACACTACTATTGGTTATTATTCAATGTGAATATAGATAATGCAGATGAAGTATTGATTGACCTCAGAGGGAACTCGCAACAAGAATTGACATGAATAATCCTTCAACTTGACTCAATATTATATATTGATTGTTTTGACAACTCTAGGAATGATATCAATAATGTTTGGGATATTTTATGGCTTCCTGGAATAATATATATAGCAGAAGTGTGAATGCTATAAAGGCAGAAAAAGACAAGCTTATGATAAAAAAGGACAAAATGACAAAATGACAAATCGATGACAATACCCTTTAGCAAAAAATTGAAGAACTATGATATAGTACCAACAACTGATTGGTTGATAGTATTAATGTCGATAAAGATACTACTAATGTTTGGGAGTTGATATAATTTCTTGGAAGAACATGAAAGAAAAATTCTATACGAAGTAAAAATATGTAAATGCTTGGGCAATTTTGGCTCCATAAGGCGTTTGATGAACTACTTGATGCATGAAGATTGTCAGAGAAATCAGGATGTCGAAGTGTTTTATGATTCGTGGCATGATGCAAGATGAAGTCGTGTAGTTGTAGTATGTCCCCATTGATGAAGTAAGAAGCCGAAATATTGATGATATTCATTTCTATGAAAAGGAATGGGACAAACTTAGGCTTGTAATTGTCTCTTCCTTGGTTGAGAGGGTGTTAGCGCTCAAATCTACCTTAGGATGAAATAAGGTAAAACTCAAGGCTACATCAAACCACGCTCAACCTCGTAGCTAGCCCTACGAGGACAGGAGAGGGCTCTCTCCGGGTCTATCTCGGCAAAAGGTATTCAAAGAGGCTGAGATGACTTATAATTGGTACTGATTTTAGGCTAGTAAAGAGATAGGAAAGTTCGATTTTGATTTTTTGGGTTTTTGTTGAAAAAAATGGGAAAAACAATTTTGGGTCCTGGGATAAGGCCAGATTTTTGCAGAATTCGAGTTGGGGCGAGGTAGGCAGTAGTCTTGATGCTTTTTATCAGGTGTATGGATGGATCAGACCGACAATGAGCTGAAGAGGGCAAGGGAGAACAGGAATCCTCTCCAAACAGCCGAAAACATGTAAAACTAAACAAATTTAAAGGCAGAGCACTGGAAACAATGGATTCAACCTCATTTACTCATTCATTTAGTTTCAGAAGCATAAGAAGGGAATGGCATACATTAAACATGAAAGAAATTACAATAAAATGAGAGAAAACACCATCAAGAACTGAAAGCCACAAGAATCCCAACAGGTGTTGCAAAACCTCTGATCTTTCCTTAGCCAAAATATGAAAAATATGTACAATAGTGCCAAAGTTTTCCCAAGAGTCCAACCTGTAGAATGTCTCAGAAATTACATCATATAGAACTTCCTAACCCCTTTCCATGCCTCTAGGGGTCGAATTCCTCCTTCTAGGAGCAGTTTCAACTAATTCTAAACAAGGAGCTAGAATCTAGGCAGCCAAACAACTTGCCTCTAAAACAAAGGAAATTGATTCTTACACTTGATTTTTACTTTTTTGGGAGTGAATCTTCTAGAATAGGTAAAAATGAGTCCAAGTTACATGCCAACCACAAAATTACATTAAGATAACTCAAAAATTACACCCACAAGCAAAACTGGTCCAACTGGCCGAAATCCTGAGCTGGAAGGTGAAAAATTGACCAAAAATCTCTATGCGTCGCGCACCTGAGCTCTATGCGTCGCGCGCCTTTCAGCCTGCTTTTGGGGCACTTCCCGGCATCAAAATCAAGCTCATGATAGCTTGTTGGAAAGCCCTAGATGTTTGATATCCAGCCCAAGTGGAATTTCCCAATTTGGAGCTCATTTGCCCCTCCAAAACTTCATTCTCCCACAAGTACTTCCTGCTGGTGCAAAAGGTGGCAGAAAGGTGATTTTCATGGTGTTTTCGGCCCTTTTGATCATCCAGAACTTGATAAAATGCTTTGGCCATAATGGAGCATGCATAACTTACCATGAAAAATCCAAAAATATAAAGTTTTCCTCCAGCAAGTGTCCCAATCATAAGCGAGCGCGTCGACGCGCTACGCGTTGGGCTGAAAAATCTGTTTTGAGACCAAAATTTTTCAAAATAACAAAAATTTCTCCAAATTTGCTCAAATTCGGAGCGAAGACCCTCCATCATGTATCATGCCCATCCAACGAAGCCTCGGCCAAAATCCGGAGTGGATCAGGCCTCTTCCGCCGTTTTAGTGTACTGCTCAACCTCCTCTTCAGAATTTTCATTTTTGCTTTGCAGACATGCATGCGGGCCCAATAATGACCTTTCATGTGACGAAGCATGTCTTTGTCTCTATTGGCCTTTGCCAACAACTTCTCCAGATGAATGTTAACATGCGTGAGGCAAGAATCTCGATCAGCCAGTGTCATATCACCAGGTCTCTTCCGGGCCAATTGTCAATCCTCACGGATTCGCCGCAGCTCTAAAAGTGTGTGCTGATCCTCTAGCTGTTTGTTACGCTGCTCCAGGTAGTTTATCACCCACTGATCCCTCTACAATTTCTCTTTCAGCGTGTCATTCTCGGCCTTTTGCTCCTGGATGATCTCTTTCAGCTTCGAGCTAGGAGAGCTTGCATGAACATCGATGAAGGTGAAATCAGTGTCTCGACCGCCTGATGGGCCCTCATCGTGCATAGGCCTCTTGCTTCTGTCATGAATCTGTACCTGTGCTGAAGACGAAGGCGAGACCCCTTCCACCCTTGGTGGTGATAATACTTGCGCTGCTGATGAAGTCAACGAGACCCCTTCCACCCTGGGTGGAGATAGTACTCGTCGTGTAGCTGCAAATAAGGCCCTGTGGCCTCGCTGGTATGTCACATACATTGGAGCACTGATATGCTCGGTCTCAAGAATGTCAAGCTGATGTGAAGGCTCTCCCTCATCATGAACTACCTCGGGAGGCGGCTGTGGCGCTGCGAAGAAGTCACGGGAGATGAAATCCTCCCAAGTAATGCCCTGCTGTGTCAACTGATGTACCACCATGATTTTGATCAGCGCGTAATGATATATACTGCTATGCTACTGTGCTGGGGTCTTCTTCTGTACGAGAAATGTCATCCTCTCTATGTTGCAATACATGAAGTATGGAATTCTCATCATACGTACCCTCGTGAAATGCATCAACAAACGGACATGGTACGCATAGAGGCGCGAGAATCTGCCCTCGCAACTGAAATATCGAATGATGAGTTTCATCAATGGTGCAAACTCATCCTTTAGAAATCTGAAAGGAAATACCCTGCTCAGCTGCCTCATAAACCCAGGTTTGATGTATGGCTCATAGTAGGATCTCTCTAGCTGCTGTCGTTTGTTCCATTTCTCTCCTATGTTTGGTATTCTGGTGGCCTGAGCAATGGTCTCTGGTGACAGAACAAAATCTACTCCGGCAAGATTTACACGGCCATCATGTAAATGTAGAACAAATAGAAGAGCTAGCTCATGATGATGCTGGGTTTGTGAAATCATCTCACAGTACTGGAAACATGACTGATGCTGAAAACAATCCATTGCAAGCGGGCATGCCTGCAATTGAGCCAAAGAAGTAGGCTCCTCCTTGACATGCCTACCACTTTTGCCACTTTTGTGAGACCTCTGTGGCACATTACCCTCTGCTGTGGAATCACTGTCATACTCCTACTCATAAACTGAATCTGTCTCTGACATGGCTTTGAAAACAAGATGTCTGCAATATATATGCTGATATAGGTGTAGTGAAGACAAAAGTTCAGTGTATGCTCAAAACCCAAATATGTCACATGTGTGTCAAAGTATTATAGGAAAGCCACAGTGGTAATGGCTCTGTCAAATGATTTTGCATGAAAAACGGTCACTGTTTTGATCATAAGAGGATTTGACAAGTGAGTAGAAGAGAGTATAATGTGGGGAAAACAACTGTTAGGAACAAAATGACAATATCCCTTGCAGTGTTTGACAATGTCAATGGAGGATGTGGACAAGTGAAAATGAGACTATGTCATAACATGAATGATGAGCAGTGTTAAAATGACAAAGGAAATAATAATGACAGCAGTGATGAAATGGAAAAGAATGGTAAAGAGAGAGCGTGAGAGCAGAGGCACCACTGACAATAGATGACCAGGCATATATCAACAACACAAGCTTGAAAACCCCCACAGTAATTTGTCACCGTCCCTGCAATTCCCATCTCGCCCATTGGAGCGTCGTTTCTGTGACCAATAAGTAGTGTCATGCCTTGCAAATACCATCATTTCATCCCTTTCCATGAGGACAACATTCCTTCTGTTGATCATTTCCTGAGCAGACCCCTAAAAACACCTGTTTTTGCCTTGGCGCTAGTAGCCCGTTATGTACTCGCGCCAATGGGGGAAAATTAACACTGAGCCCGCGCCAATTGGCGCTCTGTCCCAGTGTTGCACCCGCGCCACTCTGTTTATGGAAAGTTTTTTAAAAAAAGAGGCGAAGTTTTGATTACAACAACTTCGTGGATGAGTCATCAGGAGTGGTTTCGCCTGAATAACCACGGCCTTCCTCCTTTGGCCTCTTGTTTCCACCTTATGGGGAACCTCCCAAAGGATAAAGCCTCCCTTCCACTATTGTAGGGATCCCAACCTCCTCCTCTCCTCTATAAATATAGCCTTCATCCATTGATGAAGGGGCTGAAAGGCTGATAGTCTTGAAGTGCCTAAGCTTTGAATCTCCATATTCCCAAGAGCCTTTGTGCTGTAAAGAGCCCTCTTTTTCCCTTAAGGCCGACTCAAGTAAGGAGACCATCGTCGAGAGACTCTGGAGAGGTTTTGCCCTTTCCTTGGCGAGCTTTGCGAGACGTGAACAAATGGAGACCCATCCGAAGGAGACCACGACGTCAGAACATTGGTTGTAATCTTTCTTCGATTGTTATTTAATGAATGATTACGATTATGGTTCCACTCTGTTTTCCATTATGTTAATATGAGTAATATCCTTTCTGACTGATATTTAGTTACGTATGCCGGATTTTATGCTTGTATCTGTTTGTTTCTCGCATGTGCAGGTGTCCATCCGCGGAGATCGTGGGAGGATCATGATCTGTCGAG
>CM076577.1:1000811994-1000861746 GCA_034641835.2 Pinus albicaulis | reverse complement strand
GAAGTGGAATGAGCGAGACACCTAAAAATGATATGCAAAAAGCGAAATGATCTCTTACGGAGGGCTGTAAGGACCGACTCTAACATACTAATGTCGATAAAGATACTACTAATGTTTGGGAGTTGATATAATTTCTTGGAAGAACATGAAAGAAAAATTCTATACGAAGTAAAAATATGTAAATGCTTGGGCAAGTTTGGCTCCATAAGGCGTTTGATGAACTACTTGATGCATGAATATTGTCAGAGAAATCGGGATGTCGAAGTGTTTTATGATTCGTGGCATGATGCAGGATGAAGTCGTGTAGTTGTAGTATGTCCCCATTGATGAAGTAAGAAGCCGAAATATTGATGATATTCATTTCTATGAAAAGGAATGGGACAAACTTAGGCTTGTAATTGTCTCTTCCTTGGTTGAGAGGGAATGAGGATGGACATCGTATTCTTCTTTTTTCATGTACTATGGCTAAGGCTAATAATCGTAAGCCTAGTAAAGGAACGAAGGAGAATGGTGGATCGGATAAGCATCTGGGACCGATATTCTTTGAGTATTTGTATCCAAGATAAGAATAATCCCGAGGACCGATATTTTTTGATGATTTTTATCCAAGATAAGGATAGTCCTATGAGGAAACAACTGGTGAACATTCAGATGGGGTATGTGCCTAGAGAGGAGGTGGTGTCCAAATTTATGCCTCCCAAGATTATGCTTTGATTTAGTGGAGAGATAGAGCTTGTTAGTAAAGGCCTTGCTATTTTGACAATGATGGTTATGGTGATGTAAATCATCAATGGTGACTATTAATTTGAATCCCTTCTTATGAGAATATTTCAACTTGATAGTATCCTGTTGTGTCATTTTGAATGCCTCCCTAGTTAAGAGGGAGTGTTGGAAATATAACTAATGTTACTCTTCATAATGTAATTCAAATGTACCATTGATGTATTCATTAAATTCATTTATTATATTCATAATTATTATCTATTTTAGTCAAAGCATGCTCTTCAGGCTTATAGGTTCAATGAGTCAAAAAGAAAATTTATTATGAGTCAAAGAAATGTAATTGAGTCAAAGCCCCATTTGGACTTGTTGTAAGAAAAGGGAAAATAATTTTATTTTGAGTCAAAGAGTCAAAAAGTCATCCACAAGACCATGTTAGCCCTCCTTGGTTAAATTCGCTATTTGACCTCCTCGACAACTATAAATATGATTCAACTCGACCACTTGAGGAGAAATTCATTCACTCATCCATTCACATCAATTTTTGTGCAAGAATAAAATCAATGAAAGTCAAAGGAGAGAGAGAGCCAAGTCAAAGGAGAGAGAAAAAACACCATTTGTGCCCTAAATATGCTCACATGTGCGAAATTTTTGTGGTTTCTGAGGCTGTTACATGGCCAAAATTCGACCTTCACTATAGGTATAAGATTTTCTATAATGTGAATAGATTTCAGAAGGGTTTTACCAGAGTTGAATTTTGTTGACTTTGACTCATTGAGGAGACTTGGAGGAGGGCTGACTTGGGGTATTTATGGCAGTCTTGGTCTTGGTATCGGGTCTTGGATATCTGATTTTGATATGATTCTATAAGAAGAGTATTTCCTTGGTTTCCTACCTTGTGGGGTTTTTCCTTGGCTTGGACCCTAATTTTTGTGTCCTTTGTCTCTTTGTGATCTTCATGTTTTGTACATTTTGGTAATTGCTTGATGAAGAGAATATAAATTTAATAAGAAGCCAACAAACATTCACAAGTAATTATCAAGTTAAGAGAAATCAATCCTAATCTACTAGCTTCCTAGTTTCTCTACACATTAAAGTGAGACGGCTGAGTGACTTGAAGGAGACGAGTTGTCTTAGTGGAGGCCGAATTTTTCTACTGTTTTTTTTTCCAACCAGGACGAGGGATTGTATTGTAGCAAGATAGGAGGGTAGATTTATTCTCTAACCAAGTTTTTCATTGGTAGGCTGAGAAATTGGATGTTCATTGGAGGACCAGTTAATAGGGTCGAATGACCATGACATACATCATGCCGAGACTGGAAACACTTCAGCTCCACATAATCCTTAGTCATCAAGAAAATTCACACTTAGACCTCTCCTGTCAAAATATTTTGGAGCAACTTGTGGATAATAAAGGGAAACAAAGAAGAGAGGGTTTCAATGATTATGTGAAAGAGTATCAGGCATTGGGAGAAGAATTTCACGTGGCTACATACCTACAAGAGTTTTGCCGCATCAAGTATAGGAACGAGCCTAGGAAGTATGTTTGGGGTCATAGAATTATGATCTCCCAAAGAAGGCTTGAAAGATAACCATCCTTTCATTTGATGGAACATCTAGCTACATGGATAGAGCATGGGTATATAAGTTGGATACATGCTAATCCTATCACTAAAACAAAGGCTATTCAGTATGCCACTCCACATCTGGAAGGTGAAGCTCGTGACCGGTGGTACCATGGGCTTATCACCTTGGGACATCTTAACATCACCTCCTACGTGGATTTTACATAGAGACTGATTGATCGATTCGACGAGGACCCAGAGCTTCACTTTAGGGAACTGACACAACTCAAGCAGGCAGACACTGTAGATGCGTATATTCAGAGTTCCAATGGATAACAATGATGACGTCGAATGTATCATAACACAGGTTAATCATATTCTTCATCGAGGGATTAGCTGAACCTTTATGTGGATGGGTTAAAGCCTTCAACCATGCATTTTTACAAAATTACATCAGGGGAACAATATATATGGAAGATGCAGTGCCTAAAATTAAAGTTTCGTCCAAGCCCCCACCTCCTCCGCAGAATAATGTTGAAAAATTAAAAAAGAAAGTCTTAATTTGACTTTCCCTTGGTTAAATTGAGAAAATTCGAATCCACATCAATACACAACTTGGAGGTAGTTAACTGAGGTGACATGGATCTTGTCACTTAGTTAGCTCAATAAATTCGAGTTAAAGGAGTTAGAGTTCAATTAAACATGTGTGATTGCTAATTTGTAGAAATCAAGGCCAGTTATTTCAAGTCGTTTTTAGTTAAACTAGTTCTAGCTGTTGGAGGAACTAGTGGAAGGTCAGTTGTGCAGTGGGACAACAATCTAACGTAGTGACCATCTAGTTAACTGATTAATCAACCCAAAATAGTTAGTGCATGAAGATAATTCAAGTTCCCCAATTATGGTGGATATTCCAAGGCAGTGTAACATTAATTATAGAGTAGTCTTGAGTGTACATGTGTTGCATGTAGTCAAATCATCAACCTTGGGAATTGCACAATAAATTGGAGGTAAATTCCTAAATAATAGGGGCCTAATTCCTCAGGATTTGCATAAGGAAATAGGGACTCAAGCAGAGACAAAAAATGACTAAGTATGGTTAGAGCTTCTTAGTGAGAAGAGAGATAGGTTTTTCACTTGCATGTTGAGCTCAGATTGAGTTAGCAATTGTAATATATCTCTATTCATTAGAGTAATGCAAGTAGGAAAAGGGGTTTTTAGCAAATTTATTTCCCATGGAAAAATACTATGTGCATTTGTGTTATTTCTCATTGCATGTTTGTGATTGATGTTCTAAATTGTGAACTAAATTCTGCATAGAGGTAGAGTAGGATTGTGCTTTAGATTAAAATTTCATGAGCAGTTACAATTCTACACCATAATTTATACATGGTATCAGAGCAAGATTCACATTAGAACATGAATTTTGAAATTGTTTCTAAAGAGGATTGAATTTTAATTTTAGTGTGGCAAGATCTCTATAGAGTTGGGAAGATGACCTTCAGTGAACTGAGACTAGAGTATGCCTTGGAAGGAAACCCTAATTTCATTGCATGGAGGCAGCATTGGATGACAATGGATTGTTGGAATATGTGAAGACATAAATTCCAAAACTAGGATTAGTTGATGCCTAGAACCTATCTTAGTGGAAGAAATATGTAGCCAAGCAGGGAGAATAATATTAGAGGTAGTACGAGATAAAATTATCTCAAATATCCATGGCAAATAAACTATTTTTCGCAATGTGGAAAGCACTGACATAATTTTTCGAGAACAATAGTGACCATAGGAAACTGGTGCTCAAGGATAAACTTTGAAATATCACGATGCAGAAGAATGACACTATTACATAGTATCTGATCAGGTTCACCCAAGTTCGTGATGAACTTTGCGAGGATGGTGTAAATGTTGCAAAATATGACTTGGTAAGCCTAGCTCTTCTAGGCCTTCCCAAAAGCTGACAAAACTACCAAGATTCGGTGAGCGAGAGGGAGAAATTACCGAATTGGTAATTCTTATGGTCCGATTTGGTACAAGAGGAGATAAGGCGGAACGCCAGAGATGGGACTTCATCCAAGGGAGAAGATGAATAAAACTTTGCATTCGTTAAAAAGGGAAATAAGGGAAAAGGGAAGAAATATCAAACCAAACTAGAATCTATCCAAGGGTGCAAGAAGAAAGATTTGTACAAAATTAAATGTTGCAATTGTCATGAAATTGGGCACTAGAAGTGTCCACACAAAAATTCGAGCAATAATACATTAGGAGGAGCTGCATGTGAATATTTGGCTTCACATTTCGAGCTTGACTTCACCCTTATTGCATGCATGTCAAGAAAGATGATGGGGAGCGTGTGGTACTTGGACTCAGGTGCATCATTCCACATGACATGGTGTGGAGAGTTTTTCCATGACCTGGAGGAGAAATATCTCCAGATTCACTTTGAGTCGGGGGACGATGAAAGGTACAACACGACCGGGATTGGTACAGTCACCTTTTAGAGGGAGTCATGATCCCCTCTCAGAATCAAGGATGTCATGTCTGTTCCAGGCATAAATAAAAATATCATCTCTGTTGCAATATTGGAAGACTGTGGTTAGATGTGATTTTCATAGAAGGGAAAAAAATATCGAGACACATAGCCACGAGACATGTGAAGCAAATTAGAGTTCGTGTGAAGAACCTGTATAAGCTAGATGTGGAAGATTGTGTTGCTTTAAGCACTAAGGAAGAGAAAGTGTAGAGCCACGATGTCAGTGAAATTTGGCACAAAATACTTGGCCATTTTCATCATGGCATCTTGAAGATTATGAAAAAAATAGCCATTGGCCTCTCTAAAGGAGTACTTGAGCAACAATATGTATACAAAGGATGTACCTTGGGGAAGTATGAAAAATCCACATTGATTGGGAAAACAAAGCATATTCAGTCTTGGAAAGGATTAAATTTGATGTATGTGGACCTTTCTCAACAACCTCCACTACCATACACAAATATTTTGTCTTTTTTATTGATGACTTCTCAAGGAAGTGTTGGATCTTCTTCATGCGGAAGAAGGATGAGACATTCTCTATGTTCATAAACCAAAAAGAAGGTGAAGGCTCTTAGGAGGGATAATGGAGGTGAGTATCTTTCAAATGAATTCAATAATTTATGTGCGAAAGAAGGTATTCAAATATAGTTGACAACACCCCACAACCCACAACAAAATGAGGTAGATGAGAGAAATAACTGTAGCATTGTGGGAGCTGCGAGGGATATGTTGCACGACCAAGGCCTACCACTGTATTTGTGGGCAGAGGCATGTAACACTGTATTCTACTTGCAGAACCTAAGTACTCATCAAATTATTGGTATGATTACACCGAAGGAGGCTCTATTGGGGAGAAAGATGGATGTGTCGCACTTTAGGATTTTTGGAGCCTTTGTTTACTGCCATGTCTCCAAATAATCAAGGAACAATATTGATCCAACAATAGAATTGGGAGTATTTTTGGGTGACACAAAAACTCCTCAAAACTACTGTGTGTACTTACCTTCCCTCAGAATGACAACTATGGAAAGAGATGTAAATTTTGATGAGGAGAAAGCGATGCAGTGCTCTCTTGAGAGGTAGCTTCAAATCCCACTAGAAGAGGAGATTTTATCTCCAAAGGAGGAACCTCAGGAAGTTGTGGAGAAACCACAAATTGAGGAGCAGAGAGTGGATACATCCACTCAAGCAGAACCATCTAGATAAGGTAGGAAAAAAACTGGGGAAGCTGATAGATTTGTGTAGGATGTGAGGGAGAATGCGGGAGCTCCTTCAAATTTATGCAGAGGAGGTCACCTGAACGGTACACTGGATACATGTCTCTAATGAATAATTTTGTAGAGAATGAGCCATCCTCTTTTGATGAATCAATAGAGAAACATGTTTGGGTTGATGCAATGATGGAAGAGTATTGATCCATTATATAAAGAAAAGTGTTTTGGAAGTGGTCCCAAGACCGAAAGATAAATCAGTGGGTTCGAGATGGATCTTCAAGGTTAAGCATGCAAAAAACGAAAGCATAGATAAGTATAAGGACAAATTGTTTGCCAAAGGAGAAAATCAAGTTGAGGGAATTGACTATGAGGAAACATTTTCTCCTGTAGCAAGGTATGATCTATTCTTGCACTAGCCGCGTAGATGGGGTGGAAGATCCACCAGATGGATGTAAAAACAAAATTTATCAATGGGGTTATTGAGGAGGAGGTTTACATTGAGAAACCATGAGGTTTTGAGACATCTGATCAAAATTCTCATGTGTGCAAACTCAAGCGAGCATTGTACGGTCTCAAACAAACACCTCATGCTTGGTACACCAGGATAAAAAAATATCTCACTGGTTTGGGCTTCACCAAAAGTGAAGTAGATGCAAACCTATACCTTATCTTGGTAGAAGGTAAGTTGATTATTATTGTCTTATATGTTGATGATTTGATTTTAACTGGTAATGAGCAGCTAATCAGATCTTGCAAGGAGGACCTTGCAAGGGAATTTTAAATAAAGGACACGGGTCTCATGCACTACTTCCTCTGGTTGGAAGTATGAAAAGGTGACGGGGAACTATTTTTTGGACAGTGGATAAACCAATGCTCCTTGTGTGTTTCGCGACATGGAATAACCACCTCTCATGGATCCTTATCTCTAGCGATGTGATCGTTGATCAACACTTGCAGGTTTTTGTCTAACAACAATCATGATTCCCAACAAGTGGTATCAGAGCATAGGTCACGAATTAGATACACACCCAGATCATTTTTGGGTGGATATTTTGGACATTGGATAAACCAACGCTCGTGTGTTTTGCGACATGGAATAACCACCTCTCCTGAATCCTTATCTCTGGCGACGCAATCGTTGACTAACACCTACGAGTTTTGGTCTAACGACAATCGTGATTCCCAACACTATTTGTGTCTCAAGGAAAGTGTGAAAATGATATACTATAGAGATTCTGAATGGAGAGTTGTAAACCCATGGAGACACCTTTAGCGACCAACTTGAGGAAGGAGGATGCCACTTCAGGTGAAGAAGTGGATGCCACCATTTATCAGTAGCTAGTGGGTTCACTGATGTATCTTGTGAACACATGACTAGATATGTGCTATGCAATCAAATATCTAAGCCAAGCTATGGTTAGGCCAACCAAATTATATTGGAAGGAAACTAAGCATGTTTTACGGTACCTCAGAGGAACTACCCAATTTGGGCTATGGTACAAACATATATAGGGAGTGAAGCTGCGTGGCTTCACAAATGTAGATTGGGAAGGGAGTCCATCAGACCGAAAGAGTACATCAGGTGGAATTTTTAGTGTTGGGTCTGTAGCGGTTTCTTGGTACATCGAGAAGCAAATATCTGCGGCACTCAACTCACAGAAGTAGAATACATGGCTGCAAGTCAAGCAACATGTGAGGCGATCTAGATGAGAAAGATACTTGTGGGATTGTTTGGTCAAATGATGGATCCAATTGCGATCTATTGTGATAATCATAGTTTCATTAAGCTCTATGAGAATCCGGTATTTCATGATCAATCCAAGCATATAGTTATCCGGTATCACCATTTACAGGACTGTGTGCAAAGGAAAATAATTTTTCTACAATACATTTTGACAGAGGAACAAGATGCTGACATTTTGAAAAAGGCCTTGTCAAGAGGGAAGTTTGAGTTCCACAGGCGCAAGATAGGGATGGTTGATACTCCTTTTATTGCTGTGAGGGAGTGTTGAAAAATGCAGTCAGAAAGTATCAATTTGACTTTGCCTTGGTCAAATTGAGAAAATTCAAATTTCCACATCAATAGAAAACTTGGAGGCAGTTAACTAAGGTGACATGGCTCTTGTCACTCAGGTAGCTCAATAAATTCAAATTAGAGGATTTAGAGTTCAATTAAGCATGTGTCATTGCTAATTTGTAGCATTCAAGGTCAATTATTTCAATTTGTGATTAGTTAAACGAGTTCTAGCTATTGGAGGAACTAGTGGAAGGTTAGTTGTGAAGTGGGACAATAGTCTAAATCAATGATCATCCAGTTAATTGATCAATCAACCCAAAATAGCTAGTGCATGTAGAGAATTCGATTTCCCCAGTTGTGGTGGAGATTCCAAGGCAGTGTAACAGTAGTTGTAGACTAGTCTTGGGTGTACATGTGTTGCATGCATTCAGGTGATCAACCTTGTGAATTGTGCAATCGATTGGAGCTAAATTCATAAATAATAGGGGCCTAATTCTTGAGGATCTGCGCAAGAAAATAGGGGCTCAAGCAGAGGCATAAATTGACTAAGTTTGGGTCAAAGCTTCTTAGTGAGTAGAGAGATAGGTTATTCACTTGCAGGTTGAGCTCCGATTGAGCTGGAAATTGTAATTCATCTCTATTCATCAGATTATTGCAAGCAGGCAAAGGGGTTTCCAACAGATTTATTTCCCATGGAGAAATACTGCATGCATGTGTGTTATTTCTCATTGCATGTTTGTGATTTATGTTCTAAATTGTGAATTAAATTCCACAGAGCAATAGAGTATGATTGTGTCTTGTGATTTAGATTAAAATTTCATGAGAAATTAAATTTCTACACCATAATTTCTACCAATAAAGATAATATTCCCTGCTAGAAGGAAGAGTATGGGAAAGGTAGGACAAATAAAGGGACTTGAGATGAGCTAAGGAGAAAACAACTCTATTTTAATTGCACAGAGCTTTGGGAGCTAGGACATAGGTGCAAGGGAAAAGGTAAAGTGAACTACCTTGTAGTGATTTCTGAGAGTGACGAGGAAGAAGAGGAAAAATTAACACTGGGAAACAAGCATGGTATTTCAGATTGGGAGTATCCTCATTTCTAAGCCAGAGGTGGCACCATAGCCACATTTTCAGGAATTCCAAGCTACCACACCTTCAGAGTTAGAGGAATAATACATGGGAAACATGTTGTGGTCCTAATTGATGGTGGGTCTACCCACAATTTTGTTGATCCTGCATTTGTAGCCATGAGGAAAATCCCTACAAGGGGATTTGGAGGTTTTGATGTGGAGGTAGTTGGAGAATTCAACACAACATGCATGAAGAAGGTTTCATGATTAGAATTGAAGATGGGAAATTACAACATGGTTTATTGATGATGACTTCTATGTTGTGAAGTTTTTAGGAACCAACATGTTGGGCATCCAATGGCTCATCATTGTAGGGAGGCACTGGAAAAATTATCAGACCATGGAGATGGAATTCATTAGAAATGATGGTTGGAGGGTAGTTCTAAGAGGCATGAACAAAGCCACCCCTGGGATTTCTATAGCCAAGAAGATGAAGTGTAACATTAGAAATAAGTATGTTTATGGGGTAGAAAGAAATATGGTTACATAAAATGCCGACCAACATAGTTTCCTTTCAACATCACTACATCAAAAGGGGAACACACGATCTAGCTTGGAAGAGTTACCTCAAATATTCTCTAGTGTTGTTGAAATACCATTGATAACAATTTGTCTAGGGAATATAGGATCAATAAATTTGTGTGAGGCAGAGTGAGGTGAAGGTTTGAACCTTATACAAAAATTACCTCGAATTCTTAAAAAATAGAAAAATATACAATGGTAAGAACAAAAAATATACACAAAGTTTTTTTTCCTGGAACCCATAATCGGGAAAACACGATTGATTTTTCATTATATTCCTTTCAATGTTACAATACATTATATACATGTTGAAACATTCATAAGCCCTAATCCATTAACCCTTTATTAGAACATAACGATAGTTCCCTTGACTAGATCGACAAAATACCATGGGAAAAAACATCATGTGTAAAATCCTGTGCAAAAATACGGGTGGGTTCGCCCAATTTTTTTCTTTTTTTCGAGGCACTACCTCGAAACCTGTGTAGGGGGGATACTACCCCTGCAAAATCCCTAGCATGGGGGATACCACCCCCCTTGCAATCCCCCTGTTGTGCTTAACGCAACATAACAACACCTAGATTTAGTCATGCAAAGAATATAACACATACCCAGCAAGAGGAAGCTATTAGTATCTTGGAGGTATTATCAAGCAATTGGTTTTAGTCAGGAAAGAGTGGGTATTGGAGATGGAGCTAACAAGGATATAAATTCCAGAGTAGGAGAATTCATGGAGAGAGTATTGGGCAGTAGACAAACACATGGAGTTATCTTTTTCATCATTACATTATCAATTCATATTTTAGGCGGGTGAGATATTTTTCCATGATTTCATCTCTTGAATATAACCTCATGTCAGTCATGCAATAACAAATGGGTTAGTAGGATTCGATCATTGGTAGCAACAAGGAATAAATTGTGGACTATGTTGATATTTTAGGGGTCAAAAAACATGGTAGAAGCCATTTGCATATTGGAATAGATGGAACATGTGACGACACATGGCAACACAAAAGTCCTTTGGATGGTGATATAGTTAGTACGTTGTACCCACAGGACTTCACACTTGTCAATAGTTCATTAGGGATTAGCATGATATGGATTTTCATAGGAGGTATTCCAGTTGTATTTGATATCACGAAACATCCATCCCTTTCTCCTTGAAGGATACACAAAGTATGTTGTAGAAGGGGATTATGAGGAGCTATACTCTTCAATTTTATCATGGGTTTTTATGGAGCATGGTCTACATATTTATGATATGGCAGAGTATGGTAGGGTGGATCAATTGCGTAATGAAGTATTCTTCAGACTTATGTGGGATCTTAGTATTGGTATGCAGGTCATGAATTGCTTGAGGACAAACAATATTGGGAAGGGAAGGTTGCAATGTCTCTTTTTGAGGAGGAGATAATTAAGTGAGTTTTTTATTAATTGAGAAATAAACCTTATAAAGTCACTTTATTAAAAATGGGGAAAAAAGTGACCCATGGTAATAACTAATGGTATATTGATAGCCATGACAATAAAAGGAAGACTAGGGCTTGTTGGATAAGGTTGTCATTGATGCCAATATGTTATCCAACATTGTTGAAGCAACTCCCATGTATATGATACCCTAGCACAAGCCCTGTAAGGTTGATGATGGAAATCCCTAGAAGGTTGGTTGAAAAACCCTAGAAAGGTTGATTGAAGATATCCTAGAGGCATTGTTGAAGTTGTTGAATAAGGTTGTCATTGATTTCAATATAATGAAAAATCCTATGTACATCATTGAAGAAAACCCTAGGAAAAACCTAGGTTCCAAGGTGAAAACTCTAGCATTAAGGAAACCCTAGATGCATATGTTTTGTTTTTTGCTTTTTTTGTTTTTTTTGTTTTGTTTTTGTTTGTTTGTTTGTTTGTTTTTTTTTTTTTTTTTGAATAAGCTTAATATATTAGAATACAAAAAATTACATGGATGCCAGGGCCTCAGAATTTCTGGCCCGAGATATGGGCATTCTAAAATAGCCATGAAGCTCTAACAGTTTATTAGCCCACAGTAACAACACACAGAGACAATGATTCAACAAGAGATTTCCGCCCTTATAGGAGAAACCGGCCATGAAACTCCAGCAGTTTATCAACCCAAAATAACTAGAACGGGTAATCCAAACATAATCGTTCCCAGACAACAAAAAATACCGCTCGTAAAGGGGAAACCGACAATTAGACAAGCTGTAGGTCTGTAGATAGCTAAGCTGGGGCAACGAGAAAAAACCAGTGCCGAACCTGGACTGATGACCATCCAAAAACAAGCAAAAATGGACATTGGCCATTCAAGTACCTTGAGAGGAGGGGGGAGATTCGACCACTCGACAAGCAAAGGCGTAAGGGTCATCCTCGACCTGCAAATCAACTTTAGCAGTGGTACAGCCTCGCTTGGTGTCGTCCTCACCCAACATATCATCAGTAGCATCAAAACAACCTCGCTTGGTGTCGCCTGAACCAGTTGCAATTCTGAGATCCTGCGAGGAGCTGCCCTCGACCTCTTTCCTTTTCTGACCACCTTTGGAGGGAGAGCAAGGCCTATCAGCCACCAAATGCTCCAGATGAGAACACGGAAGCTCGAATTTCAATTCAGGGGGCTCCTCTTTAAACTCAATAGTAATGGTGGCTGTAACAGTCGACATGTTGAGTAAGCAGGGGAAATGGAATTGGGTAGTATGCTGCTGACCGGGGATGAGACTGGAGATACCTCTTGCAGGCTGAGAAATCCTGCGACCATCATGAAATCCACAACCACTTCTAGTCTCAGGGTAACGACCCCACTGGGAGTCCGAGGGAGGATACGAGGAGCTCAGAGAGGTGGAGGGAGGGTGGCGGGGAGGACATCCACGGCTCGAGCCGCGTCGACACCGCATCCTCTAGCGCAAATGAGGCAGAGGAGCCAATTGAGAAGGACTAAGCGAGACAAAGTAGGAAGCGGAAGGCGGGGAATGGACAGGCAGACCAGAGCTGAGCACAGAGGGTTAAGAAGTGGCGAACGGAACTGGGAGAGAGACAGAGTGAAAACAAAATCCCTGAGAGCAATGGGCGCTCTGCGAAACATGTAAACCCGTAATGAGGTCTAAACAACAAGAGATAGAACATCTGCGTCTAGTGATGGTCCTGGAGCTGGGCTCTGAGACTGCCGAGGAGCAGCAAGAGCATAGAGGCAACAATGCCGGCTTGAAACTTCTTGAAGAAGCCATATCGCGAAGGAGCAGACGCAAGCATGTGCAACTGTGCTACGTAAATGCAGTGGGTGGCTCGACGTTAATGCGATTAATGCTTATGAGGACGAGAGGAAGGGTGGCGGTGGTAGAATCCCACGTGCCCGCCCAAATCCTCTGCCACCTTTCATGCAATCTGATCACCCGCATCCAGGGCCTAGATGCATATGTTACATGCATGGTGAAACCCTAATTCCTTAGCACTAGGTCTATGAAGAAGAGATCCTTGCAATGAAACCCTTGTTGGAAAGTGTAACTAGGATCGATATTCATATTGACTATGTAATTATGTATCTATGTAATGAAGAAGACATATAATAAAATGTATTTTTGTTATGTTTGCTTCATGGGTTTCATAAGCAAGGTTTTTATTATAGGTCAAAAGACTTCTTCTTCATGTATTTTAGGGATTTTTCGTCATTTCATAAATGTATTAATTAAGAGTCATGTATATGAAGAGCCAAGTCAATGAAGTATGCCTCAAAGACTTTGTCAAAGAAGTTCAACAATGTGGCTCAGTAATGGTACTAAACACCAACATAATTCATGATGAATATACCCTTTAAGGAAACCTACAAAACACTAGAACACATCCTATACAAGTCGGCCTGCAATCTGCAGTCAAGTCGGCTCAAGGAATAGTCACATCTATTCACTTTCAGGTCGGATAATTATAGGGGATGACCACTATAAATAACCCATTGGACTGCACAGAAATAGAAGTAACATAATTTAGATTTTGGTATGAGTTTTTCAAATAGAGCTGGAGGAAGAAGTGAAGACAAGTCTATGATTACTTCGGTAATACATATATGAAATAAGTGCGAGAACATGTCTGGTTTCAGTGTGAAGAAAGGACTGTGTTGAGTACGAAGAAGGGACTGTGAGAAGTGTGAAGTTGCAGGACTGTGATAAATGCAAAGTTGCAGGACTGTGTTAAGTACAAAGTTACATGACTATGTTAGTGCGGAGTTATTAGACTAGTACGAAGTATAATAAGTATGATCAACAAAGTAATGCAGTAGAAGGTAATGGTACCATTATAGTATAAAATGATAAACTGCTCATTAAAGGAAACAATACTTGTGTACGTTGAAGATAAGTCATCAATATTAAGTGAAGGTGCAAGGTGTGCACATTACAAGTCTATAACAAGTTGATTATATCACAAGTAAGGATCACGTACAATCAAAGAAGGAAGAATATAAGTAGAGACCGAGCTCTCTAGTCTTGGTGCAGAAAGGTGCGGGACGGTGCAGAAAAGAAGGATCAACTCAAGGATTCGAAGAAGCAATGAAAAGGTCTTGGAGGCATACAAAGGTCAAGGGTCTATGTCATGGTCATGTTACTTGTCATATAAAAGTCTATAAGAAGAATTTCTTGTGGGTTTTCCTCTCCAAGAGGGAGAGGTTTTTTCCCTGGCTTGAAGAGCCTAAATTTGTCCCTTGTGATTTTGGTAATTGACTTGAGAAAGACATAATAAGCTGAGATGAGAAGACATAAGTAAAAGAAGTAAGCTCACAAGTAATTATCAAGAAGAGAATTTGAATTAAACACTGCCCTACCTAATTCTCAACATGGTATCAGAGCTAAGGTGTTGAAGACAAGGGCTACTTGACAAGGAGACAGTCAAAGAAGCCATTAGAGAACTTTTGAGCTCTAAAATGGGCCTCCTAAGAAAAATTTACATTCAAAATAAACTTTATAAGAACCAATAATATTCAAGTTGATGATGTCAACCATGGGGGATGATTCACCATTTTTGGGGTAAAAAGGTAAAAAGATTAACAAATAACAAAATAATTAAAACTATTTTTCAACTTGTATTTTCAACTTATCTCCCTACGTTTCTTCTCAAATTTCAAGTGGGAGTACTCGTTGGATGCAAAATTTAATTCCTCATCCAAGGAGTACCCATGTTGCATACTTTCGATGGACCCTGCTTCATGAAAAATGAGAAATACATATTTATCATTTTTCGTGTAGCAGGGTCCATCGAAAGTATGCAACATGAGTACTCTTTGAATGAGGAATCAAATTCTACGTCCAACGAGTGTTCCTGCTCAAAATTTGAGTAAACCCATAGGGAGATAAGTTTAAAATACAAGTTTAAAAAGTAGTTTTTTTGTTTTTTACCTCTAAAATTTAATGATGTAATCTAATATTGTTTTATTATTTCCACTATTTTTTTTTTATAATTTCCTTAGGAGGCCCATTTTAGACCTCAAAATTCACCAAATGAAGTATCAAACTCAAGGTCAAAGTTTGCGTTGAAAAGTCAAATTAGTTTGCAAGGAAGGTTCTCAAGCCATTTCAAGAAGACCTTCAATCTCATTCAAAGGATCCACTCATCAAGGAGATAATATTTGCTATCAAATATTTATGACATTGAAGAAATTTTTGGAAGACACATCATCAAGCACCATCCAACATTTTCCAACACCTTTGAAGACATCTACATTTGAGAATTAAATTTAAGAGGGAGTTCCTAACTTCATCATCATCAAGGAAGCTGCTATAAGGAGTAAGTCACTCGACTCAAGTAAATATCTATGACCTCATCTAAATCTGTCAAAACGACTTATTGCAAAGAGAGAAACAAATTGGTTGGGTCATCAAACTTTAGTGCATGGAAGAAGAGGAGAAATTTGAATCTAATCGAAGATGAATTTATGGGCTACATAAAAGGATATACAATTAAACCCTCAAAAGAAGATGCTCCATCTTATGCCAAGTACATGAAAGGAGAAATCAAAGCCCAGAGGATTCTCTAGAATCCATTAAGGACTCATCCATTCCATATGTATCAAAACTAGAAACTGCGAAAGAAATATATGAGAAACTGGTGGAGCTATTCTCTGTGAGTACTACAGGAGAAGCAATCTCTCTCAGACAAGAACTATACAAGATGAAATTATCAAGAGAGGAAGGAATCACTTCATATTTTATGAGGATTTCTGAAATAAGAGACCAACAACAGGAATTGGGAGAAGTAACGTTTGATATTGAGATGACTATAATGGTGTTGAATTATCTACTGGAAGAATGGGGAAACTTCACTTCAAGATTATATGGGAAGAAAGAAGCAAAACCATTCCAGGATCTATGGTCTCTATGTAAAATAGATGAAACAAGATTGAAAGCCAAAGTTGATACATGAATAAGTAAAGGGAATCAAGCCTTTGTAGCCATGTCCAGGAAGAAAGGAATACCCAGTAAATTTGGTCCTCAGAATAAAAGAAGAATTATGGACAAATTACAATGTTTTGGATGTAATAAACTTGGACATTATAAAAGAGATTTTCCTAAATCTGGGAAGGACAAGAGGAAAAAGGAAGAAGACCATGTCACATATGAAAGGGAGGAACCTGATGCAAAGAAATCTAAGAAAGAAGAGGTGAAATATCTCTATTATGATTGAGATAATATTTCTCTTTTAGTGATTTCTGTTGGTTGTAAAATAGTATGATAGGAAGAAATAATGGCATCATGATAGAAGCATGGAAGGATCACTTGAAGAATTAGCTCTTGGGAACCTCACTGATAACAACATTGATGGAAGATAGTCATCTAGATCAAGGGTCATCTATGAAACATATGTTGACACTTTCTAATGGAGTCCTCTTTGGATTCACACATTAGAAATAAAGAAAAAGGTTTCATCAGGAATTCTATCTTGCAGAATTCTGGGATTATGATATGATGACATATTGATGAAGTAGGTCAAGGGAATAAATTTCTTCATTCTAGTGAAATTGTTGCAGGATGACTCAGAAGGAAAAGGATGAGGTACATATATCAATATGTTGACATTCGATGCTTTGAAGTCATGTCATATGGTTGCAAGTGATGGAATTATATCTTTAGAAGTATGATCAATGGAAGTAGGATCTCTTATGGTGCACAAGTTGCCACTAATAGATGAAATCAAATATATTTCCTGATACGGAAAATGAGGTGGTTGTATACAAACAAGGAACTGGATATTGGAAGTTCCCAGGAATGAAGCTGTGTGGAGAAAGAAAAGAAGAGATCATGAAGTGCAACCATGTCAAGAGGTGTTTATCATTCAGAAGCCAATAAGATGTGACTAGGAGATCTCCTGGGAAGATATGTGGACTCTGATAGAAGTATGGTAAAGAAGAAGACCCTTGAAAATGCATATATTTAGGAGATGTGTCAATTTGAAAAGAGGATGTCGATGTATACAGGAAGATGTCATGGTGAAAGATCATCACTAAGGTAAATTTTTATTTAAATGTTCTTATGTATATGTTTATCTGGATAAGTTTATGCAGGGCTGCCAATCATGTGGAAGGATGTAAGATCCTTGGGAGATGGTTCAAAAGTAAGCAGCATGGCATAAATATGGACTAGATGAGAAAAATTGATGAATCACTTTCTAGTGGATGACATGACTCATGAATGAAAGTGATGGATGATATATGCCCTATGAAGCCAATGTTGAAGATTCCTCAATATCGAAATCCATGACATCGAGGGGAGGAATTATTCATGAGAAGTTAGGTGTCTCACCATGGTTGCTGCAGGTCCCTAGTTAAGAGGGAGCCTGGTGGTAAGTTTCTTACTTGGAAGAAACTTGAATTATGTCATTCCTGAATTAAAAGTAAGTGACGAATATGATTCTTTAAATTCACATGTCATGCATTAGACCAGGAATAAAAACCATGAGTCTTAATGAAGGCCATGAGGAGAGAATGGATAGACACATCAATTTGGTCTTCACATGGAAGACAAAATGGAGGATTGGGTAATCATCTAGCATTTGATACTCTTTAAGCATGAGATAGGGCATTCAAGGTAAGAGTAGTCAGGGAACGATATTCTTTGAGGGATGGCTACCCACGAGAAGAATAGTCCAAGAAGGTCATACTCTTTGAACACCCAGGTGGAGTATGTACCTTGGAGAGACAATGACTATGGTTTCTATAAGTCACGTGTCTTGCCAACATTGTAGCCCATTGTCTCTTTGAGAGATGGGGATGTTAGTCAAGGCCTTGCACTAGGACAATGTTGGTTGATATGATGTTATATAGATGCAATTACCAATCCGATTCTTCTTATGATATTATTCAAATTGAAAGTGACCATGTACCATTATGAGTACCTCGCTAGTCAAGAGAGAGTATTGGAAATTATGACTAGGATCGGTCTTCATATTGACTATGTAATTATGTATTTATGTAATGAAGAAGGTACAGATAATAAAATTAATTTTTTTATGCTTGCTTCATCGGTTTGATAAGAAAGGTTTTTATTATAGGTCAAAAGACTTCTTCTTGATGTTCTTTAGGGATTTGTTATCTTGTCATAAAGTTATTAATTAAGAGTCATGTATATGAATATCCAAGTCAATGAAGTATGCCTCAAAGAACTTGTCAAAGAAGCTCAACAATGTGTCTAAAGAATGGTACTAAACACCAGCATAATTTGTGATGAATATACCCTTCAAGACAACCTACAAAACACTGGAAGACATCCTCTATAAGTCAGCCTACAATCCGCGGTGAATGCTCAATGAACAATCAAATATATTCACTATTAGGTCGGCTAATTATAGGGGATGACCATTATAAATAGCCCACTAGACAACACAAAAACAGAAGTAACAGAATTCAGATTTTGGTCTGAGTTTTTCGGATAGAGTTGCAGGAACAAGTGCAGAAAAGTCTATGATTACTTCAGTAATACATATCTAAAATAAGTGCAAGAATAGGTTTGGTTTCAGTGTGAATAAAGGAATGCGTTGAGTACGAAGAAGGGACTGTGAGAAGTGCAAAGTTGAGGGATTGTAATAATTTCCTAGGTATTTAACATAAAGAATATATATGGAGGAAGTCCTAAATGCAATCAGTGGCATGGAGGATTCCCTAAATGTTAATGCCCTAAATGCATGGAGGAAACCCCAACTTTTGATACCCCAAATGCACAAATGAAGCCTTGCAATTAGTGGCATGTTCATAATAGGAATTTCATGGAAAATTGGCAAACTCAAGCATTTATAGCCGTAGAAGGAGATGACGTGGAGGCTGAGAAAAGAATGTGTTCAAATAAATTAAGAAGTAAATCAAATATGCCTTATCTGAGCTTGGAAAAAGGATCTCAAATACATATAAGATCTGACCAACATCTATATGTTATAGACCCTTAGAAAATACTACACAAGAAGAAAAGAAGGTTCATAGAAGATCTGTTGTCTTCACAATTTTGTAATTAAAATTAATTCAAATAAATATCAAAACTTATACATAGTTTGGCCCTCATGTTGAATCTCTCCTTAATAAAAAAATATGACTCTTCAATACGATCGAACAAGTATAAATATAAAGCTAAACACTGTCATTTCACCATGAATTCAGTCAAGAAGGAAAATAATGCGGATTTGAGGATGAAAGAAGAAGGAACAAAACAAGGATATTCATATCAAACTTAACACAATTGCGGACCTCAAATTTGTGTTGATTTTGGACCCTTGCAACTTTGTATTTCATACCCTTAAAACTCTGTATTTCGGACTTGTGGAAACATGTGGCTGTGAAAATTCTTAGAACTATGGAAATATGTGGTTGTGATAGTGCTTGGATTGGTGGAAATATATGGTTGTGACAATGCTTAGACCTGTGGACGAGAACACTATAAATTTAGATTTGTGGTGGTATAAAAATGCATAATAGTGGCATAAAAACTAGTTAAGACTATCTGGAATATTTTTGAGGCAAATTATTGGAATATTTTGAAGCTATTTTTAAGGAAGACTTGAACAAGGGTTAAACGTTTTTGAAGGAAACTCTTGAAGGTATAATATAGACATATTTAAAGGATCCTTTTGAAATAGATTTGAAGAAGTTTGGGCAGCCTGTGAAGACCTCCTTTTGGAGCAATTTGTAAGAAATTGAAACAAATTTTAAGGCAACACTTAGAACACATTTGAAGACATAGCGAGGAAACACTCCTTGAGTAGACTAGTGGGAATCTTTTGGAGCAATCTGAGCAGACTTGAAGTCTTAAGGGAAATATTTTGGCATTAGGTCAGAACAAGTTTTCTGGGAATTTTCTGGGAATTTTCTGGAGCAAACTAGTGACAAAGTTGAGGACACTTTTCGAGTAGGGTAAATCAGAATAGAAGACCAATTGAAGAAAAAATTGAAGAGTATCTAGGACCACACTTGAAGAGACCTAGAAACATGTTTGGATATCTATTATGCATTTTTTGAAGCAACTATTAAAGACAACCCTAAAGAATTTAAAGGTTTGAAGTATCATTAATGATCAGTTGAAACATTATTGAATCTTGTTAAGGATATACTTAGAACATCTTTGTCGAAGTATGATCTAGTGGATCAATTTTATGCTCAAATTTCAAAGTTGTTGGAATGGATCGAAACTAGAACGAACACATAGATCTCGTCATTATGAATCTGACGCAACTCATTTCGTGAAAAACTGACACCATATGCTCCTGTAATCAAGTTTTGTTCGTTTGTGGAAACAACAAAAAATTATGTTTTTGGGTTTGCAGGGCTGCACAGGCAACAGTCCGTACTGCTGACTGAACCCTGACTAGACATGCTGACTATGTTTAATTGGAAACTCTTTATTTGACACTTGTCAGGTTACTATTGGTTTTTGGGTGGTAGATTTTTATTGGTTAATGGTGGATTCGTTGGACCAACCAGGAGGGACCACGTGGGCCAACCAGAGGCTTCCATGTGGCCATGTGAAATTTTGGTTAGGCTGAACAATAGCCCTAGGGAATCTAATGCACGATGAACCTCCATACAACCATACTCCTTATCATTGTGCCTATAGGTGTCTTTTAACCCTTAGGGTTGTAAGTGTTATTTAAACTTTCATTGTTTTAGCATCAGGGGTGGGGACTGGGGTTAACCCTCGACCATGGTCCACGGACCAGGGTTAGGGGCTAACCCCGACCCTAAAACATTGTATATGCATTAAATATACCTCATACCCAAAGTTTAGACAATACATTTAATGGTGGATTAATACCATAACCATTTAACCCAAAGTTCAAAGTTCAAACTTATGTTATAACATGGCGGACCATTAAACCGATAGTTTCGTGGCAGTTGGGAATGGTGATCACATCACAGGAGGTTATTGTTAGATGCTATTGTGTGTTAGCTCCGACGGATGTAGCAACAGTCTGGTTGGCAGTTGCAGAATGTTCACATGTGGTGGCATTATATATAAGTACCAGCACCGAACTACCATAGGGTAGCAGAACCTGCTAACCCAACCCAAGGACAACCACAAGTCACCACCCAACAACCAGGGTTAGGTACAATCAACGGGAACATCCAAAATCAATGGCGGAGATATAGCGACATGGGGAAAATTAACAGGGTACGGGCCTAACCCGCACGATTAAGGAGGCGACATTTTGCCTCCTTGTTGGTGGGAATCCCGCTAGCATGGGGCCAAAATTTCTACCCACGTTGCCGAAAAGGGTGCAATTTTTTTCCTAGAGCTGGAAAAAGGGAAATTTGCAGGACAAATAACAAAAAAACTTTGGGAGAGCATATATTTTTTAGTTTTTATCCTTTTTGAGAGCATAAAGAGGCTAGACATGGGTTTTTGATAGTTCTGAAGCCATTGCAACCATTACTGACGCCATTTGAGCACTTCAAATTGATGTAAAAACCATTTTTTGAGCATAATAAAATAGGTCCAACCATTAGAAGCTAGACTAGGAGATGTAGCCCAGGAGGGGTGAACTCCTTCATCATTTGATGTTTTGTGTTTGTTTTAATGGTGATGTTGTGTCATATTTTCTCCAAAAACTAAAATTTTTATTTATGTTTATGTGTTTATGAATTTTAAATAAGAGGCTAAAAAAAACCTAATTTAATCACTTGAAAAACTTGACATAATCCTCAATATTTCATAT
The DNA here is from genome assembly GCA_034641835.2 of Pinus albicaulis. NCBI lineage: Eukaryota > Viridiplantae > Streptophyta > Pinopsida > Pinales > Pinaceae > Pinus > Pinus albicaulis. Next base: position 1,000,839,862 of record CM076577.1, on the reverse strand, counting down.
ATAGATCAATTTGGTATCAGAGCTAGAGTTCGTTGTTGCTGTGAGGGTTTAATTTTTTAGCAAGTGTTTTTGATTCTTACAAGGTTGAAACTCAAGAGAGGAGAAGGAAAACTTGTGGTTACAAGTCCTCAAGTTAGGTCAAGGACAAGGAGAGGAAGTTTGCTACAATCTCCACCAAAAATTTCACCTCAAATTGTACCTGAAGCTTCAACAAGTATGACACATGAAGGAGAGCCTGAAAATATGTCAGAGGATGAAAAGGATTTCAGAAAATAATTCTTTGATATGACATAAATGGTGAAATTTCTCTATGAAGAGAGAAACACAAGTTTGCAAGGTGTGAGCTCAAATCCTTCAAAGGGAGAGAAGTCTTCAAAAGGAGATGGAGGAGATGGGGAAAAGACTCCAAAAGGTAATGGAGGGAATGGTGTCAAACTACCTTTAACACCACCATTCTCTTCACCTTCATCCTCACCACCATCATCATCTTTCACACAAATCCCTTCACAAATGCCTCCACATTCTCCAAAAGGTCATGGTAAAAATCCATTTCTAAAACTTGACATAAAGTTTGATTTTCCTATGTATGATGGAGAGGTAAATGCTGAAAGGTTAGATAATTTGGTTTGTCAGCTTGAAGTGTATTGAAGGATACAAAGGATCAAGGATGATGACACCAAGATTCAACTTGCTTCATTAAGATTGGAAAGTGCAACTCTTATTTCGTGGGAAGACAATACTCAAGAGGACATGAAGAAACACGGTAAGGTCTTAACCTCTTGGAATTATTTTGTTGATGCCTTGAGAAGACAATTTTATCCATTATCATACATGCAAAAATCTATATTGGATTGGAAAAACTATAGGCAAGGAAAGGGAAAAAGTGTGCAAATATATACTCAAGAGTTTAGGAGAAGAGCACTAATATTGGGTGTAGATTTGACATCTCAAAATTTTTTGTTAAAATGCATTGGAAGTTTGCACAGTTACCTAAGAAATACTATTCTCATGTTTAACCCTACAAGTTTAGATGAAGTTTGTGTTCAAGCCACACATCTAGAGGCAAGAGGGAAAAATGTTTCAGATGAGACAAGTGAGAATATCTTTGAGTCTGGAAAAAAAAGAAAGGTTAAGTTCAAGGGAAAAGGAAATAAGAATGCATCCATCAAGTTGGAGAAATAAAAACTCACATGCGAACACTGTTCCAAAGATGGACATCATGAAGATAGTTGCTGGAAACTTCATCCAGAAATGAGACCGAAGAAGTTGAAAAACAAGGAGAAGGAGAAGACAACTGCAACAATACAACATGATTTAGGTTTTGATCCCGGAGATGAAACAAAGATCAAAGTGATGAGTTTGAAAGGTAAGAACATAGAAAGTACTATTTCTTCAATTTTTCTAAATGATATTCAAGATAAAGAAACAAGAATTGAGCTTTCTCATATTAGAGTTGTTTCAAAGCATACCGAGATAGACACATTGTTTGATAGTGGTTCAGAATAAAATATTATTTCAGAGAAAATTGTCAAGAAGTTAAATTTAGAGAACATTCCACATCCTAGACCCTATCCTTCAGTTTGTGTATTTGAGAATGAAAAATTGCAGGTTACAGGAAGGTGCATCCTTAGATTCGCAATCACTGAAAATGTTTTTGATGAAGTTGAACTTGATGTAATTCCGCTTGATATTTGTGGTATCGTTTTGGGTAGCCCATATCTTTATGATAGGAGAGAAATATTTCATCACCATGAGAATAAGTATCACTTATTCAAGAATGGGATTGAGTATATTGTTACAGTGCATAGTAATAAGATGAGTTTGTCTCTTATGACTGCTAGAAAAATGAAGAGAATTGTGAATGCTAATCATAATTTTTCTTTGTTAATGTTCAAGCATAAGGATGTTTTGAATGAGGCCTTTCAAGGAAATGCATCAAATGAAAAATATGATTTCATTGAGGTTGATAATGGGTGTGATAATATGTTTCAAGAGTCTAACATGTTTCCTCCTAAAAGAGGTAAAAAAGATGAGGTACATTTGCAACAACATGCATCATTGTTGAACAGTGATATGAATAAGATGCCAGTGCTAGAGAGTGAAAAGGTCAAAAAGAAATTGAAAAATAAATTTGAAAAATAGGGCATTGGTTCCAAAGTATATTCTTGTGGGTTTCATAATGTTTTGTCTTTGAAATGGGATGGTGCATGGCGATGTTGATCACATTTGGTCAAGGGTTGAGCCAAGCACAAGACTAGACATGTCAAGCATCGTCATGTCGACATTGTTCAAGGTGAGAAGAATTTGAATTTGTTTAAGTTTCTTTTGATTGAAGATTGAGTCGGGAATGTGTTTATTCCTTCAAGGACAATTTGTTTTTTTCATATTCTGGGAAATTGTAGCAAGATGGTATCTACGACAGCAAGACAAGGTCTCCAAAATTAGGGAAAATGATCAAATTTCATGAACAACTCAGAATGTCGTATTTAAGAAATTTTCAATGGATTGAGACAATAAGGGTGAGGGAGATGTACCCTCATATATTTGTTGAATGATAAAGATATTTTAGAGGTCCAAAAGCTTCCAGCGAGGCAAAATGATCTGGTGGATCAATTTTATGCTCAAAATTCAAATTTTACGAAATGGATCAAAACTAGAACGACAACGTAGATCTCATCTTTCTGAATCCGACCTAACTCGTTTCATGAAAAACTGACACAATATGGTCCTATATTCAAGTTTAGTTCGTTTGTGGAAACAACAAAAATTTATGTTTTTGGGTTTGCAGGGCTGCATAGCCAATAGTCCATACTGCTGACTAGACCCTAACTGGACAGACTGATTGTGTTTAATTAGCCACTCTCTATTTGACACTTGCCAGGTCACTGTTGGTTTGTGTGTGGTCGATTTTTATAGGTTAATGTGGGTTTTGTTGGAACAACTAGGAGGGACCACGTGGGCCAACTAGAGGCTTCCACATGGCTTCTTGGTGGCCGTGTAAAATTTTGGTCAGGCTGAACAACAATGCTGGGGAATCGATGCGTGACCAACCTCCACACAACCATACTCCTTACCATTGTGCCCACAGGTGTTTCTTAACCCTTAGGTTTGTAAGTTCTATTTAAAATTTCATTGTTTTGGCATCAGGTGTGGGGATTGGGGTTAACCCCCGACCTTGATCCACGGACCAAGGCTAGTGGCTAACCTTGACCCCAAAACATTGTATATGTGTTAAATATACCCCATACCCAAAGTTTAGACAACACATGTTATGGAAGATTAATACCATAACCATTTAACCCAAAGTTCATAGTTCAAACTTATGTTATATCTCGGCATACCATTAAACCAATGGTTTCATGGTGGTTGGGAATGGTGATCACATCATAGGAGGTTACCGTTAGATGCTACAGTGTGTTAACTTTGGAGGATGTAGCAGCAATCTGGTTGGCAGTTGTAGAATGTTCACATGCAGTGGAATTATATGTAAATGTCGGCGCCGAACCACCATAGGGTAGCGGAACCTGTCGGGGGAAAGGTTCTGGTAACCCAACCCAAGGACAACCACAGGTCATCGCCAGACAACCATGGTAAGGTACAACCAACGGGAACATCCAAAATCAACGACGGAGATTTAGCGACGTGGTGCAAATTTAGCTGGGTACGGGCCTAACCAACGCAATTAAGGAGGCGAAATTTTTCCTCCTTTCTGGTGGGAATCCCACTGGCGCAGGGCAAAAATGTCACCCCACGTGGCTGGAAAAGGCACCATTTGTCACCTAGGGTCGGAAAAATGGAAATTTGCAAGACGAATAACAAAAAAACTTTGGGAGATCATATCGTTTTCAGTTTTTATCCTTTTTGGGAGTAGAAAGAGGTTGGACATGGGTTTTTTACTGTTTTGAAGCCATTGGAGCCGTTGTTGAAGCCATTTTAGCACTGTAACTTGATACAAGCACCATTTTTTGAGCATAATGAAAGAGGCCTAACCATTGGAAGCTGGACCAGGAGATGTAGCTCAGGAGGGGTGAAATCCTTCATCATTTGTTGTTTTGTGTTTGTTGTTATGGTGATGTTGTCTCATATTTTACATAAAAATTGAACTTTTAATTCATGTTTATGTATTTATGAACTTGACACAAGAGGCTAAAAAAACCCCTAATTTAATCACTTGAAAAACTTGACATAATGCTCAAGATTTCATATATAGATCAAAGTACTTCTTAAGGTATATTGAAGATTTAATGGTTAATAATTCCTTGAAGGATTTGTTGAGTCACTACTGAAGGATTGGGAAAGTATCTTTGAAGATACTTTGTGAAAAATATTTGTTGGAGAATTATTGAAGAGTTGTTAGAATACCCTTGGAGATTTGTCAAAGCTCTTGAAGACATCTAAAGATGCATTGTTGAAGCCCTCATGGAGTGACATTGAGAAGACTGTTTAGATAACATTAAGAGTCTTGGAGACACCTACTATGATTACTAAAGCTGACCTTGATGGACTAAGTATTAGATTATTTTAGGCCATTATTGAAGGTGATCTTGGAGGTATTATCAAGGCTTATTGTAGAAAATATTGGAAGCCTTGAATAACTATAGAAGCCATCTTGGAGAGCAGAAGAAAAGGGTTGGAGCCCCAAAGGTTGGATCCTATATTGTGGTGATGCTTCTTTCAGATAAGAGAGATACCATCTTCAACCTGTGGTTATTGTTTGAGCAAGCATTGTAAACGTTCCGTGCTATACCTCAGTTTGGAAACACCTTAGTGAAGACCTCATATAGCTCAAAGTTGTGGAAAGTATCTAAGACTTTGGACCTGTTGCTAGATCACATCAAACATATGGAAATTTGGTTTGGTTATAGAACTCAGACTGTTGGAAGACCATATGACATTTGGACAACCCAAAATTTTGGAAGTAGCATACTGAGGATCTTGGAATTAAATATTAGACTCTTTAAGTAGACCATAGAGCAGTAATTGTAGTCTCTCTTCTTGTGAACAAGATGAAGCATAATCTTGGAAGTACAATGATTGAGATATTCTTTGAAGATGTTTTGAAAGTTGAAAATCCTAGTTGGAAGTTTTGAAGAAGTGTTTAAGCATCCCTTGAAGATCTTGGTTGGGAATTTGAAGTAGTATTAGCGCATCTTTTTGTAGGATAGAGTTTATGGCATCATTAATGTCCCATATTGAATAAGATCTTGAATCTCTAATGGAGTAGTTCTTTTCTAGAATATTGACGTGACATGAAGAGTGTTGGAGGCTCCTACTGAAGTTATTATAGTTGACCTTTATCCTTGAAGAAAATTTGAAGAATATGTTATAGAACCTTTGAAGAAGCCATTGAGGAATTAGAATATTGTTGAAGCAACGTTTGAAGCATTGTTGAAGCCCATTGAAGACATATTTAATATATTTTGAAGCTGATCTTGTAGACCGCTTGAAGACATGTTTGGAGCCTTATTAAAGAAGATAATTCAAATATTGTTGTAGAATATATTGGAAGCCTTGAAGAACTATGAAACCCTCCTTGAAGAAAAAAGTACAGGGTTAGAGCCCTAGAGGATTGGAGTCCTCAAGAAGACCAAGTTGGTCCTTGGTGAAGTATAGGTTGGAGCCTGGTTGATATGAACATTGGAGTCTTCATATAGGGTTTGAGCCTTGAAAAATTATAAGTCTTATTGTACAAATTGATTGGAGTCCTTGCCATTTTTGTTAATAAAATTATTATTTTGTTATTCATTCTGTGTTTTGTTTTGAAGTGATGTTAATTGGTATAAAATAATAGTTGTGAAAGGAAATATTGATTCACGCCCTCTCTCAATATTTCCAACATGGCTCTCTCTTAGAGATGTGGAATTGGATATTGTTTTTGATATTGGGCTTGCAAGCACTTGGAGCTTGAATTAAATGTAAAAACCTAGTGTGAGGAGGGTAGTTTCGGTGGTGCGACATCCACCTTAGCTAATACAGATAGAAATGGCATTGGTGTTGACATTATAAAACCTGGCTGATCTACAAGGAGGGATCATATCAGATCTCTCATTTTTGTTTCAATGGAGAAAGATGAAGGAGGGTTCATACATATCCTTCATTGGCGCTTTAGATTCGAGAAGAGGAGTCAATAAAACTTCTCAGTTGGGCCCAACATTGAAGACCCATTGTTTTTGAGGGAACAATAATCTTTAGCAGGTGATACAACCAAACATGTCATTACTGCAGGAGTTTCACATGTTCATTTTTGTGTAAGGAAGAATATTGTTCAATATGTAATATTAATAAAATAATTGGCTACATTTTTACTGCCCATTATGAAAATTTATTGTGTTTATTTGCTTCATAAGGGTTTAATGTTCAATTTAATACAAACTACTTGACGAAATACCACAATGGTTTTCTTGCAAATTGTTTGTTAAAATGTTTTAAAGAAAATTTATTGTCTTATATTTAAAAGGGACATTACATAGAATTTGAGTTGTCAAGAAATATTTTGGATATGACAGGAATTTTCTGGCGAATAGAATGTCCACATTTTTTCAATCAAGTTGCTCCATTTTATCTCTTTGTAACATGTCACAAGCATGGAAGGAGTAATTTTCCCCCAAAACTAATATTGAGTGGGTCATAGTAATTGCCTGAAGTTTCCATGGGCTATGTCATCAATATTCTCAATAAAATTAAGCTAATACTTTGGATATGAAAATACACAAAGATATCATGCCAGTGTGGGAGCTTGGGAACGTCTCTATGCTTTAAACCAATGGATTTCAAATCTTGTAAAATCCTTTCATGGACCATGGATAGACTTCATATGGATGATACAAACTAAGTGAGAGAATTTTGGAGTTATATTGGATCATATTATATTAATATTTATGTGTAATTTCATTGAGTGACATCGTCCTTTGGTATAATTTGTCCTTGTTAGAAAATGTAGCAAGAAAGGATCAATTTGACTTTAAACTTAGTCAAATTGAGTAAATTGGAATTCCACATCAAAAATACAAATTTGAGGCAGTTAACTAGTGTGACATGGCTCTTGCCACTCAGTTAGATAAACAAATTCGAGTTATTGGGCTTGGAGTTCAGTCATGCATCTATTGATTGCTAAATTATAGCAATCTAGTTCATTTGTTTTCAGTTGTACTCAGTTAACTGACCTCTAACAATTATTAGAGTAAGCTCAAGGCCAATTGAGTAGTGAGACAACAATATAACTCAAAGATCTATCATTTAGTTGATCAAACAACCAAAAATAACTCATGCATGCATGGAATTCGAATTTCTCAGTTGGAGTGGAGGAATTAAGGGTAATGTAAAATTATTTGTATACTAGTGGAGTGTACAAAATTTGGCATGCAGACAGATGATCGATCCTTGGTAATTGCGCAAGGAAATAGGGACTTCCCTATTGTTTAGGAGATTGAATTAGCTCATAATTTCACAGGGAAATAGAAGGATGGGGGAGGAATAAATTGGCTAAGTGTTGGTCAAAGGTTCTCATTCAGTAGAGAGAATGGTGCTTAGAGATGGAGCATGCAATTGTAATAGTTTCCCTATTCACTTGATTAATGCAAAGAGGCTTGAGGGGATTTTCCCAGTTGGGTTCCCCTAGAAATCATTGTGTATTTGTGGTTTTTCTTATTGCATGCTTATGCATGTTGTTCTAAATTGTGATTTTCATTCGAAATATTGGTAGAGTAGAATTTGTGTCCCCTGATTTCAGTTTGATTTCTTGAGTAGCTGCAATTTCTATAAAATTTATACAGTCCTTTAGTGTAGTATTCATCATTTAGTTTGTTTGTAGTCTCTTACTAGATCATGGGGAATTATATAAAATGTCAAATGTACGATAGGGTTACCTCTGTATTTAAGGAACCTCACTTCTCTTGTTATTGATAAGTTGAGTCATAAATAGGATTCGTGTGTTCTGCAATCAACACCTTTATCAACAAAGTTGAAATGTTCCCACTTTGCATCTTTCTCCCATTCCGTTCCAATCAATTTTGGTATCAGAGATAAGACTTTATAAACCCGATACTTCCAATTTTTCTCCCATTCCATTATGATAAATTTGGGTATCAAAGATTGAATCTTAATCCTTTGTCTCTTTCCCTTGTAAGGTGTCATTTTTCATAGAAATAAATATTAGACTTATTTTTTCAAAGAAGAAGTCATAATATCTTTATGTCTTGTTGAAATGGAGACATCACATTTGGAAAGTGTGTTGAGACACACCGCCAAAATGAGTTTTTAACATTGTTCACAAATTACTGATTAGTCTTGGGATAAAAAAAGCTCAGGAATAATACCTTTGTTCAACTATTATGTCAAGTACTAAAAATTTAATTTTTGTCTATGAATTTGCGCAACTTGCAAAATATATTTTAGGAAGTTTAAAACAAAACAATACTCTAAAGAGTGTATATATTTCAACCTACTGCCAAATCAAGATGACTCCGCCTGACTATCCACTCCATGTTTGGAAAGTCCATCCTCTATACCATTCAAGTCTCTAAAATTGTGGGTGTAGGAGCAAGAGACAAACGTTGAGATCTAGGCCCTCTCTTAATAAGATGATTTAAGTTAATTTTGAGTTCTTTTTTTTTTACCTATAATTCCTCCCAAAATACTCTCCAAGTATGCCATTTTCTGTTGCTAAACCAACCAAAATAAGTATACCCTTGAACTCTGCCATGTTGTTACTCACATTCCCCATCCTATAGGTGAAAGTAAAGTGACGATCCTTAGACAAATACAAGACTTATACAACTTCACAAAGGTCCATATTTCCCACGGAGGCTTGATCAAACAAGCCCCAAGGAATTGATTGTGAATTTACAAACTCCCTACCTATCTCAGAGGCTTTCTTCTCATGATCATCCTAAGGCCATCATAAGCACATTGAATCTTATAGAAAACTGGCAAAGGAGGGGTGTAATGTCTAGAGACAAGGAGTTTATTCATTGATAGCCATAGTGACTAACAAATAGTGAGAGGAATGGATACATGTTTTTCTCCCATATTGTTCTCCATCTATGATTCAAGATATTCTTTAATGTAGTCTCCTTCCCATAACTTTCCTTCCCTGATGAATGTTATTAGTGTTTCCCAAAAATCCTTGGAGTAAGGACAACATATTGGTAGATGATAGATTTTTTTCATTTACTTATGCATAGAAAACATGTGTTTGGACATTTCCATGTGCATTTCATTATTACCTCTGTTGTGAGGTCTTGAGGGCCATCCATAGAAAATTTTTGGTCTTCAAGTGTGCTTTGCTATGCCAAAGTTTGGTTCACTGCCACATTTTCATAATCACTCGACCTTCCAAAATCATGGAAATGCACCTTCTTCGTAGAGGGAAGTTACATTGATTACTGGATATTATTCAAAATGATTTTTTGACAAAGCTAGTATTCAATTTGTGAATATACCCTTTCCACTCCAAGAAAATGCTCTGGTTAATCTCATCTTGATTATAGGTTCCTAACCTTCCCATTACTAGTTTGTATTATTTGGAGAATGAAAAAAATTCTCTCTCTCTCTCTCTCTATATATATATTTATATATACAAATTTAGTAGTCACTTTTTGAATATACCCTTTCCACTCTAAGAAAACGCTCTTGTCAACCTCATCTCGATTATAGGTTCCCAACCTTCCCTTTACTAGCTTTTAGTGTTTGGAGGATGCACACAAGCATATATATATGAAATTCAACAAACCATTAGGGACCTTGTTTCCATCAACATAGTGTGTTAATTCCAATGGGAACCTTAAGCCCATCGTCAATTTTCATGCTATCTAGTTCCCTAATGGTAGAAATGAGAGGACCAAGGTTTTCCATATGATGGACACATTTGGAAAATTCTTGGTGGGAGATATATTTCATTCTTATAACAATAGAAGATCCATGTAATTTCAAATTCATATCACTTGACACAAGCCTTCTCCATAAGTAAGTCTCCAAAGACTCTTGGCACTGGCTTTGTAAAATTGAAAGATATTATTTAACATCCATCCCTAAAGCTTTTTTTTCATACCAATATATCCTATCTCACCATCAGCATGCTTTCCTTTTCATTTTCCTTGTCTAGATTAAAAAAAAAAACTCCTTTTCCTTATAATGGATAAGATCCTTTTTAGAATGTATGCAATAGAATTCTCTTAGGCTAAAAGATACTTAGACTTATATTAACAAAAATAATATATATCAGTGACATGATATTGTTCCTATTTTTAGTATTGGTTAGGGAAAAAGCATAAGTTAGTGTGGCTTTGACGACCTTCCTTGGCCAGGTGGCACCATTTCACAAATTTTCTTATCAATTTCAACTATATTTCTACATGAGGCTTATAATAGCACATATACCAATATTCAACACAAATATATGTACAATTATCAACATACACAGAGCATTGAATTTTTATAATTTATAAATAAGATCATATTGCTTTTATATATATTTTTATATATTTTAGTGATATCATTTACTATTTAAGCACAATATTTATCACGACATAAATCTATAACAACTAAATGTAAAATAAATGACAAAATTATTTGTAAGTATGGCTGAACCACATGGAATGGGTGCGGAGGAATGGTTTTTCCTCTCAATCATATGCAATCCAATGGGATTGCCACCCTTGAGTTGTGACCATGGAATCACACAACTGGAGGCTCTCATATGTTGTGTATATTCATTTTTATTAGGAATAAAATTGCATCACCATCATGGGCCTCATAGTAGGCTATATTGAACATCATAATTCATATATTATTTACCAATTCCCTAGTGGATTTTTGGCCTCGTGCTAGAAATGATTTTACATATCACTTAAATTTTTTCATATATTACATTCTGTTTACATGTCATCAATGCCCTTGATCCCGCACCAATATAAGAATTATATATGTACATTACGATCACACGTACATTGTACTTATCACATGTCCATATCCAAATACAAGGAGGTGACAATGAGTATTACATACCCATCCTATTTAGAATAACATTAGCCTTGGAGATATTTTTCTACTTTCTAAAGGTCACAAAGTAGAGCACTATACCCATTTATTCCCAAAGTGGTTTGTAGGCATCAACATGTGAAAATTATCGTGAGGCTAATTTGAGGTGAAGGTGAAAACAAGATGGTTAACAGAGCCACCAAATCTTGGAAACACTTGGTAAAGTTTTGGGTTCTATACAGGAGGGGTTGGTTTGGTGAAGGGCCCTAGTTATGCAGTAGCCTTAAGAGTAGGCTCTTCCTCTGGTCATTAGCTAGGGAGAGGTACTAGTTTATCTATTCCTCAAGGGAAGGGATATTACTGTCCAAACGAGTGAGGTTTCTAGATACAAAACATATTCTTTTTCAAGGCGGCGAGTATTTTATAGTAGGGGGAGCTACTTGGGAAAAATGAAATGAAAAAAAGAACCAAACATATTTATGGCGTAAGGTGTTCCCTCTTATAGAGGCCAATGCTGTGATTTTCTCTCTAGAAGGTTCACAACCATTGATTATGGTTAGATAACCATTGAGGGCTTTTCCGCCATTGGTTATTGAACACGTCATGTCTTACTTTCCTACTAAGTGACCCTCTTCACATGCTCTCCAATGCAACATTAAATTTTATTTGCATTGTCTACCTAAAATTATCACCTCAGAGGCGGCGTTGTGCATTCTATTAATAGCAAGGGTTCAACTAGCTTCATATTATTCCATTTCCAATTTGCACCTACACGCTCCTAGAAATATATTGACCCTGATTTCTTTGCAAGGCTCCATTTACCATTTAGTTCCCCCAAACTACTTGGTATGTTGAATATTTCTTAAGAAATATAAGCTCTATGTATGATTTTATATTTTCTCGTGGATTGTGGAAAAAGTCAAAATGTCATCAATTAACATTAAGTTTCATTTATTATTTATTTTTTTAAAACATATGAAATTATAAATTATAGTATTTCTAAAGTTTTCAATAAAACTACTGCATTGTATTTATATGTAGTAAGATGGTTGACTTCTTTTGTAAGTGAAATGAAGAAAATCTATAGCATGTAGTCACAAATTTATCTAAAATATATTGTTGCATACAATGGATAAAAACATATTCAAACTAGTACTATATAGAGTGTGTAGATACCAACAAGACCCAAAGAAAAATTTCCTTATACATTCGTATGCTACCTGGTTGTTATCAAATTTAGTATGCTTAAATAAAAGGTAACAAAAAATGACTGCAAAACCAATGTTCTTATCTACATCAAAATTTGAATATTTCACCTTTATGGTTGCATATGATGTATCCCCCCACCTATGAAATTGCATATTTGTGTCATTATCTATGTTCCTTGTGATAAGTGGCGTCGAGCATTGGCTGTGGATATGATGTGATAAAAAATATGAGGCACGTATAAATGTCAAAGTATTTACTCTAATATTAGAAGCAATAAATGAGCAATACTTTATTATTATTTTACTTGCTCCCTTGATGATTGCTATCCTCACTTGAAATGTATAGGTGGAAAATTTGGATAGATAGTGCAAATGAGAAAACATTAAGGATAATTTGTCAACAAACTAGAGGTCTTTATGCCACCCATCACATGAAGAGTTGGATAATGATGTGGAATGAAGTCTAGTGGCTAAGGGAAGATGGAAAATTTTCAGAAGCTATAAGATGAGATGAGATAAGTTTATCAATGTTAAACCAATTGACACAAATTTAGGTCAACAAGACTAACATGTAGCAATCGATTTATATATGAAATCTAAAAATCAACTCCTAGAGAATCGAAGTCTATACATGTAGGTAAATGATAACAAGTGGTTTGGATTTTTATTAATTAATAATTCTACTCTAAACTATGCTTACTGCACATGTCAAAGGTTCAAATATGGGTGATCGGAAATAATTGAAGTTTGAACCTCCAACTTCAAACCAATCATAATAAGAAGAGTATGAACAACTGTGAAAGGTGTTAAAATCAATGAAATTTGAGCCACTTGCTTCAAAAAAAATGATTAAGACAAATATGATAAAATATTATGAAGAGAAACGTATGGAAAGGCCTTTTGAGTAAACCTCCTAGGATATGTCCCAAGATTTCATGTAATGTGATTTTAGATATGGTAATTATTTCCACTTCAAAATATTTTAAAGTAGTTGAGAAAAAAGTCCAAAACATAGTGCTAATAATTTTAGTTCCACCATTGACTAAATTTTTTTGAAAGTTTCCATTGTATAGTACGAAAGTGGCTTCATAAAAATATTTTATTTATGCATGAATGGATTTTTTCATAGCATATTAAATAAGTTTGGGGTTTCTTAAGTTAGGAAAAAGTCAATGTATGATTAAGAGATAAGTATAAGTTAGTGCATGCTTAAGAGATAATTATAAGGACTAAGTTTCAAGAGAATTTTGTTATATCAAGTTAATTCTATATCCCTATGCACAATGACCCCAAATGAAATATACTATATTTTAGGCCAACAAGTAGTGGGAAATATGTCAAATCTATAAAGATTTTATGCTAGCGTCTTAGATGGTTTATAATATGTTTTAATATTTTGTATATGACATATGTTACTCTACTTTTCCTTTTGTAAGAGTTCTCTTTGAACTTATCTGGAAATTATTCTACCCTCATAACTAGCACAAAATTGTGTGCACTACATCGATGTAGTTGATGGGCATGGAGTTATTTGATGTTGTGGCCTAAGTTGATGATATCAAATGATATTTGATAGAGAAAAGAGAAGCTTTATTGGCTTTCCTATAAGCTTAAACACATTCAATATGTAGTAGCAAAGAGGGAAATAGTTAATTGTATTATTAAATATGAAATATAAAATTATATTATATTAGTCATGTTTTGAGGGAGAATAATTTATATAACCAATGAGTATTGTTTTAAGACATCATTAGTGCTTGATTGTGAATATATGGTGTGTTTAAGGATAGCCACATCAAGATATAATCCATTTTGTAATAGAATTGAGTTCTTATAATACTCTGGTTTTAGTTAGAAGATTATAAATGTGTAATACATAGATATTAAGAATAAAAAAATAAACAAATAGATAAATTTTTGTCGACTCCCAACATCTAATTTCCAATCAATTCCTCTTTTAATCCAAGTTTAAACCTTTTTTCACAACTTCTTTATATCTCATTGTTTTCCAAAATATATAACATGTAGAAGCCAAACTTTGCTTAATTTTTGCACTTATTATTATGGTTGTAAACATGGTTATGGTTATAAGCATGGAGATAAACATCTATATTACTTGTTGTCCATGAGAAATCTATGAGAGGTCAACCTTGTGAGGCTTGAAACCCCTACCCATTTGTTGTCCAAACTAGTGATTTGGTTACACACACATGGAGGCATTCCTTCTAATCTTTGTTGACAATGCATATGTTGAGGTCAATCTTGACATGTGCATGAATGTAATAGTTATGTTTAGAATGTTTATTCACTAAGAAATTGATTAACATGTTGTTAGTATCAAATATTTCATACATGTGTGTCAATCATGGTGAAACTCTATCCTTGATCATATATATGGTGGTTGTGAGGAGTTTAAAATGAGCATTTTTCATGTCTTGTTGAATTGTATGCCTAGATTTTGTCTAAAGATTGATATTGCATTCCTATTTTAGTAATGGATGACCTTAAAACTTGGAACAGGTCTGACACTTAAGGCTTCTTGCGAACACTTTGTCCTTCCTTGAGCTTGTGGATCTTTGGGAGAAGAATATTGAAATGACTCTTAAGAAGGTCTATATTCCCGAAGAAACACATGTACTTGGAATAATTTTCAATAAGAAGTTTTTTTCCCATAGAAATTGTCTTGTAATTTTTTATTGAAACAAAATTACATATAAGGTGCTCATACCACTCTAGAGGGTCAGAAAACCACTACTTTTTCCAAGAGGATTGGATCCCAAAAATTTATTTGTAGGACGAACACATCAAAATTAAATTTCATTCATGGAGTATATTTGCCAGCAATTCATAAAGAATTAACATTAAATATCCTATATTACAATGTCCTGAAGTATGATACCAAAATCCAAAAAATGGCAAAAAAAATTCCTGTGATCCTCCATCTTGGTTAGTTGTTTACTTGGAGCCAAGAGTTGTGAAAAAATGATTAGATTCCTTCGTGGTATCTTTTTAATTTTCCATATGCCTTGGTCCAATGCCAGTCTATATTTTGAGAGTGGATCAACATCCCAATTCCTATCCTTGAACGCGTGATCGTGATATTAAAAAGGGAAGAAACTAAATGCTAAATGTTTTGAAAAAGAGGTTGAGGATAGTAGTTTTGAATCAACAAAGTTACCAATCAAACGAGAAATATTACCTCAAAATGAAAACTCTAGCAAAAAGACCCCAAAAAACATGAAAAAACAACATGAAAACGAAAAGTGTTGATGCTAGAATATATATATATATATATTTTTTTTTTGGGTTAAATTTTCATTTTTTTTTTAATAATGACATTAAAGATAAATATCATGACTTTGAAAATCTTAAAATTCCAACAATTTTTAACCATGACATTAAAGATAAAATATCATGTCTTTGAAAAGCCTTCAAATTCCAACGATTTCATGCATGACATTAAAGATAAAATATCACGTCTCTGAAAAACTTTAAAATTCCAACAATTTTCAGCCAAGGTGCTAAAAAAAAGACTTATAACTATTTTAAACCATAACATTAAATACAAAATATTATGACTTAGAAAAACCTTAAATTTTTGACAAATTTTCAGCGATGGAATTAAAACCAAATATTATGGCTACAAAAAAAATGAAGTCTTCAACATATTTTAAGCATGACATTATGGAAAATTTTTATGACTAAAAAAACTTTAAGAATGTACACATGAATGAAAGAGTCATTATACTAAGAGTAATTTCTTTTTAAAATGTTAAAAGTATGCGGATTTTAAAATCTTAGCATAAGACAATTTGACACATTACAAGAAAAACTTAAAAAACAACCATCAAATTGACACACAATGTAGGCGAACTCGATCCATTGTAATGAAAACTTAAAAAACCAATCATGAAATTGATACATTGTGGGGGCGAACTCGATCCATTGTAACAAAAACTTTACAATCAACTATCAAATTGACATATCATGAGACCGGGTTGCTAGTTGAGCATTGACACAGATCCTGCCAATAATAATAATAATAAATAAATAAATAAATAAAAAATAAAAATACAAAAGAAAACAAAAATTTAAACATTGAAAAAATAAAAAATGATTAGATAATTTAAAAAAAAACATTAATATAAATAAATAATACATTAAAATAAAATTAAAAAACATTAAAAAAAAAACATACAAAATATTAAAAAATATAAAAATAATTTAAAACATTAAAACATTTCTCTCTCTCTCTCTCTCTCTATATATATATATATAAACACACATTAAAAACAATTACAAAACAAAAAATAGTAGGTTTTAAATGTCGACCATGGATTGCAGATGCACATATATGCCCTTGAGCATTTTTGTAAAGCAATGGGGATGCAAGTCAATACCAATAAGACCAAAATAATGATTTTTCTAATAAAAGGAAGCAAAGTCAACATACGTTCTTCTTTAAAGGAAACATTCTTGAAGAAGTAAATGAATACAAGTACCTCGAGATCAATTTCAACAACATGAGTAATTGGGAGGATTGCAAAAAGATTTTTTTTTAGGAGGGTGGAAAACATTATATGCACTTCAAAAAAGATGTAGGGAGGCAGATTTATGGGATTGGAACATGATTAAAGTGATTTTTGGACTCCTAGTTTGTCTAGTGATATTATATGGGTGTGAATTGTGGGCTAGCAGCATCCCTGTTTCAAAATGGAAACAAATTGAGAAAATCCAAAAACGCTTGATCGTGAGAAAATTCAAAATAAAAATTTCAGTTCCTTATGAGATAATGTTGAGTGTAACAGGATCAGCTCCCATAGAAGAAATTTCTATGGTGCGTCTTATAAGGTATATGAAAATAATTGAGCAAATGGGAGGAGGTAGATGGACGAAATTTATTTTCAATAAAGGAATGAGTGAAAGAAATAAATCATGGATGAGACAAAACAACAAATGGATGCAAAAATAGAATATTTACCTCAATGCATGTGCCACAAATAGCAAATAGTTAAATAATTTTGTGCTGGAGAAGTTTCGTAAGGGTATATGGGGAAAAGAGTTGGGTAGAAAGAAGAAGTACTATGTTCAGGAATTTAACCCCACTTGTGATCTCCAACAAAAAGAGTATATTGAAGCTAGCATTCCGTGGAGAGAAAATATTCTTATTGCTCAATTAAGAACTAAAACACATCAAATTGGGTGTGAAACGGGATGGTGGAAGAGACCTAAAGAAGCTTGGGAAGAATGGGTGTGTACTTTTTTCACTTCTGGGGCAGTGGAATCAGAAAAACATTTTAGTTTGGAATGTGATGCCTTCAGAGACATCAGGGATAGTTATGGCAGTATGTTAGCATCAATTCTGTGGCATTGTCTTTTTCAGTGAGGGGACTGTTAGAAGGTTGGGTCAGCTCATCATCAATTTGAGTAAGAAAAGGATTGAATTATAGAAGTCAAAAAACAAGGAGGTCAGTAGTCCCATAGATTATTTTTAGTCTCATGGATGTTAAAATATATTCATTCATTCATTCATTATGTGATTAATTCGAAAGTTTGCTAAAAAATAAAAATAAAAATAAAACATTTAAATAAAATTAAATAAAAAAAACATAAAAAAACCTAGCCCCGCGAGCCTTGGGCAGCCATGGTCGTTCCCAACCTTGCTCGCCTAGAACCCGCGAGGCCTCAGGCATGGATGGGGCGGAGCTACGTGCCCTGCCCAGGCTCGAGGCTCTGCGGGCCCTGAGTGACCATTGTCATTCCCTACCTTGCCCGCCTAGGCCCAAGGCCCCACGGGCCCTGGGTGACCATGGTCATTCCTGGCCTTACTCGCCCAGGTCCGAGGCCCTAGGAGTCAGAGGTATATTCCCAGAATCGACCTTGGTTGCTTAGGGCTCGCGGGGTCTCTGCTTTTTATTTTTATTTTTATTTTTTTAATGTTCTTTATTTTTTATTTTAATGTTTTTTTTGTATTTTTAATTTTTGTAAAAAAATTGTTTTATTGTTTTTTTTTTAAATAATGTTTTTATTATTTGTTATGTTTTTTTTTAAATAATCATATTTTTTTTAATAAGTTTTTATGTTTTTAATTTTTAATTTTTAGGATTTTTTTTTTAATATTATTATTTGAAAATGTATGTGTTTTTTAACATTTTTTTTTGTTATTTTTACTTAAAATTTTATGTGAATCATTTTTTCTTGGAATAAAAACTTCAAATGTCATCATCTTTGGATATAAAATTTATGAAAATTTCATAAAATTTTCTATTTTTCCAAATTTTTATTCAATTTTTTCATAAAAATATTTTATTTAACATCTCCTTTTAGAGAAAAGGTGTTGAAATACATACTTTTTAAAGTTATATCTATGTGTAAAATGTGAATTTTTTGTCGAGTGTTTAAAATTATTATTTTTTAGTGACAATTATTTTATATGTATTGAAGTATTAATTAATGATATATAAATATATAAGAAAATCCTAACCTCAAAATATTAATGTTATTGCTTTTTTAAACTTCACAAAATAAATAAATTTCATTATAAAAAAACATTGCAAAGAAAAACAAAAAACACATGTTTGGAAAACCCTTCAAAAAAACATCTTAGGACAAAAAACAAGAAGAAGAATAAGACAATGAAAATAATCAACATTTAAAAAAAATCGTGCATACTTAGGACATAAGAAAATTTGAAGTGTCAAAAATATGACTTAAAAAAAATGTTGATGTTTTTCAAAATCCGCATGAAAGTCACCAACATTTAAAAAAAATTATCCACACTTAATACATTAAAAAATTTAAAGTGTCAAAAATAAGCCCTCTAAAAAAAGGGGTTGATGCTGCATTAACACTTTCAAAATCAACATGGAAATCACTAACATTTAAAAAAAAATGTTCATACTTGATACATAAAAAAATTTAAAGTGTAAAAATATTCCCTCTAAAAAACGAGAGTCGATGCTGCATCAACGCTTTTCAAAATCAACATGAAAATCACGAACATTTTAAAAAAATGTTCATACTTGATACATAAGAAAATTTAAAGTGTCAAAAATATGCTAAAAAAAATGTGTATTCAGAATAAACAAGTTTCAAAATCGGATGAGTTTTTTGCTACCTTAAAAAAATATGTAATTGATAAAGTTCTTGTTTGATAGGTAACTATGTTAATCCTTGAAAGGCCCTTCATGCAATTTATGACTGGTAGTGAGTCACCATAGATGTGAAGATGGGTAAGCCCATGTTCCTAATCAAGGTGAACTAAATAGAGAATTCAGATCCATGAGTTCAAAAAAATTGTTAGTTGCAACCCCAATACTTACAGAAAATGCTGATGAGTGAGTGGTAGGGAGGAAGAGAATCCCCCTTACTCTTACTTGAGCCACCCCATCGAAGAAAGCCTAAGGTCAGTTTGGATCTACAATACTAGATGATGTGCTGTTGAAATTTGGTGGGTTGATGGAATGCATTTAAGATTGCTAGAGAGTAAATTTCTATATTAAATGCTTAAGATTTCTCGTTTTAAAAATGGCATGATTTCAATCTAACTATATGCCTCAAGCAATCACAAAGGGGAATGCTTTATGTTGTTTCTTGTGATATGAGGTGAACCAAATTGAGAGAGCTTCATCGATGAAGGACCATTCCTAGAAATATTGTCATTTGTTATCTCTTCAAATTTCCACCCAAATAGAGTGGATGATGGGGCATGTCAGGAAGAAGAAGAAGAAGAAGAAGAAGAAGAAGAAGAAGAATAAGAAGAAGAAGAAGAAGAAGAAGTAGTGACAAATAGATTCCATTGCTTGGTGACACAAAATGTAGTACCCTGGCCCTTGAAAAGATATTTTTTGTAAATTGTCCCATGTGAGTGCTTTATTTTGTAGGAGAAGTTGGATGAAGATTTGTGCTTTGGCTAGGCATTTAAGCTTCCATAGCTTCTTTCCCCACCAAGGGTTTGGATCCAATTATCGATCTTGGGCAAGAGAAATATATCTAGATTTCGGTGTATATTCACTAGCTAGTTTTTGAGCACAAATTAATTGATTAGATTTATCAGAGAGATGTTAAGGAGTTTTGGAGGGCATGGGTGTAATTTTCTTAGGCATGAGACAGGTCAAGTTGCAAACACTATTTTGATAATATTTAAACCCATTATTTCTTGAAAAACCTAATTAAACCATCATTGTTTGAATACCGATTTTTTGAACATTTTAGTTATTGGTGTTGGAAATACTGAGAGGGGGGGTGAATCAGTATTTCTTATCAATTAGCACTTTTAAATATTTTCAGAGCATTAGTTAATCTTTAATTATTCTTTATGTTTATCTAGTAACAACAATAAATAATAGAACACAATAGGCACGCGCATTTTAGGTGGAAAACCCCCTCTGGGTCAAAAACCACCAAACTCTTTTCTAATAAATTCTTTAATCTTGAGCCCCAACTGAAATGAAAGGTACAAATTCCTAGAATTCTAGAAAAGAATTCTTCTCCAGCTCCCACTGGAAGGATGCCCCAACGCCTTGGTTTCTTCAGTAGTCAACTGAATGGATGCCTCGACATCCTAGACCGACCTACCACCTTGAAGTGTTCACATGCTCCAACCTGTAGGTGACTTTATTCAAAAACCTAGCACCTCCCTGCCACCCTATAATGATATGAAATAAGACAAGAGTGTGGACCCCCGTACCAAGGAAAATGATCCATGATACAATATGATTCACAATGATTTTCTTGACTAGAACAATATCCCAATCACACTATGACCTGCAACCCAACCATAACATTATCCAACAATGACACTTATACCTTCCAATAATGCCTCTTAAAATATAGGCAGATTGACTCTTTTACAATTTTACAATGATGATTTTTACAATACTGACTTTTGACACGACCTGATACTTGATTTGACATTACTTCTTTGAACACTAGCAGTTGCTGAGGTATTGTTGTGCTTGCTTCAAGTAATGGTACTTTGGTGTTGCATTTTCCTTCTAATATGTGTCTGAGTTGTCCTATTGTGTCCTCCTTCCTGAACATGCATTAATTAATAAGACCCAAATCAATATACAAAAAAAATACTTACTCTGTCTTGCAAACCATATGTTAGAGAAATATTCAAAATTCAAATCTAAATACGTTCAACATTATGAAAAAAACGCAATCAAACATACATACAAAATACTTACATTGTCTTGCAAAAACACATGTCAAATATGATATTCAAATTAAAATTCAAACACTAATCGTACATACCTTTTTGTATTAGACTTACCCTTGATTATTGATGTGTTGTCCTTACTGTAGTGATCCTTGAATGCATATTTTTTCTTGCCTTCTAAAATCTCTATATTGAATCTGTTGTATCTATGTAATTTCAGATCTCCAAGGTCTGAAATTGGGTCTTGTGGTAGCCCTCTAAGTCCTCTTTCCAACCCCGTAGGTCTGATCAATATTGTATTCTTTAAGGAATAATTATGCCCAATCTCCTATGATGACCTGATTATAGACTGGTTCAGTAGAGAGAACTTGTACTAAGTGCCACGTGTCACTTTTGCAACCTTTGGTCCTGAAAAAGATCCCCAAAAAACTGCAACCTGTCCTCTTTCTGTCACTTTTTATGAAATTTTAATCCAATGCTCAGAGAGAAAGTTATGACGATTTTCCCAAGGTCACCTGTTTGATATAAAATTTGGGGGCTTGCAAAAACCCTAACTTCCTCAGATCAAATCTACGAAAATATAGCGAACCAATATTTGAAATTCGGACACGTGCTTCATCAGGATTTTGTCTCAAATGGGTTTTTTTTCAGCATTTGAAACTTCGCAGAAAAAAAATTTACAGTGAAAATGCCACGATGACCTGTTTTAAGTAGCGAAATCCTTACATGAGGAGGATATGAGGGTCACAATCTATATAAATGCTTAGGTTGAGATGGTCTTCAACAAGTGAACGTTGGAGGGATTTTAGGTGCTTAAAAAATTATTAATTATTGACTATTCAATGACAAAAACTAGTGATTAGTGTCATGCCACAACCCCATGGGGTTTTAGCCCACTAACTGGGAATAATAACTTCAAACACGAATATCTCTCAAACCGTGAATAATTACGTGGAGTGCCATATATAAATCGAAACATCTCGACAATTAAAAACTATCCAAAATACCCTTGAATTAGAATAGAGTAAGTTGTAAAGTCAAAGTTCCCATGCAATATTGAGGGAGCCCCTGGTGCTGCTTAGGTTGACATCAATGACAACCACTGATCAACAATCTCCCCCTTTGGCATTGATGGCAACACAAGTACTCCCCTTGCGATTATGACAACTCTTCCTACAACATTCTGTCCCCCTTTGTCATCAATGGAAAAGGGTAACTCACCCTGACAAACGCCATCCTGCGGACTTGTACACACCTCAACTCCCCCCTTTTTTTTTACTTAATTAGATAAGAGAAAGAGTCTAATGAGAACTTGGGAGAATCCCAATCTTTAGGCAAAGATACTCAAATGCTTCATGAGGTAATGGTTTGGTAAATATGTCAACAATTTGTTCCTTTGTGCCAACGTATTCAAGCTTGATATTATTTTCGGTGACATGCTCTCTAACGAAATGATATTTGATCTGAATGTGCTTTGTTTTGGAATGCATCACAGGATTCTTGGAGATACCGATGGCACTGGTGTTATCACAAAATATGGGCATCAAACTTGACTTGAAGATCTTGCAAAGTTTGCTTCATCCAGATAACTTGAGTACAACAAGCCGTTTCAGCGATATATTATGCTTCTTCTGTGGATAACGAGATTGAAGACTGATTTTTACTTAACCATGAAACAAGGCAACCACCTAGATAGAATTTTTCTCCACTAGTACTCTTTCGATCATCAACACTTCCTGCCCAATCTGCATCTGTATAAGCTTGGATAACTAGATTATTTCCTTTGGGATACCATAAACCATATTCTATTGTGTCCTTAAGATATTAGAGAATTATTTTGACGACAATCATATGAGATTATTTTGGAACTACTTGGAATCTTGCTACTTGTCCAAATTCCTGCATTACGTCTGGTCGAGAAGTTGTCACATATATAAGACTGCCAATCATAGATATATACAACCTATGGTCCACATCCTTTGATGAATAATCTAAAATTAACTTGAAAGATGTTACAATTGGGGTAAGGGTTGGCTTGCAATCTCCCATCTTGAATTTCTTGAGATTTCCTTGATGTACGTGGCTTGATATATAAATATTCCTTTATCCTTGTGTTAGCACCTAATTTGAACCTTAGGCCGAAAGAAGGCAAATCAGGGTAACCTCAAACCATGCTCAGCCTTGTAGCTAGCCCTACAAGGTCAGGAGAGGGCTCTCTCCGTGAAATATATTCAATGAAATATAACTGGAAACTGATTTTAGGCTAGGTGTAATAAACTCGGAATGTTTTTCTTAAATTTCAGGGTTGTATGAAGCAGATGGGGCAGTTTGAATCTGGGGAATTAAATCAAAGATATAGGGTATTTTGTGGGGCAAGATAGGCAGGGATTTTAACAATTCAGTTTAAATAATGATGAAATGATTTAAGACTGGTGAGGAGCTGAAAAGGGCATAGGAGATGGATCCTTTTCAAATAGCAGAAAACATAGAGTATTGAATGATTTCCCAAGGCAGAGCATTATACAATGGATTCTACCTATCTATCTTGAAAGCATTCAACTAGAAATTTGAATGAATGAATGGTAAAGATAACAATTAACATATGAACACAAAGGAAAAAACAATGCTAAAATCCATACCACAAGGATCCCATAAATCAGAGCTGCATATCTTTATTAATTCCCTGCCAAACTGTTACAAATGGAGCGCAGAGCATCCTCAGTGATTTCCAACTTGTTCCACACTTTATTCCCCCCCTTTAAATGACTCAAAAGTTACATTAAATAGACAAAATTTGAGGGGAGTAGGTCCACAGAAGAAGGAGCTGTTTCACCAGCTCAGGAACCGAAATCTGAATATAGGAAAAGACCAACAATTTTCTCCTGAAAAGAAGGAGAAACAATACTTTTTGAACATCTGGAGAATTTGCAGTTGCTCAAACAGAGGAGAAGAAAGACAAATTTGGAACCATTTCTCCTTTTTATCGTTACTGTCGTGCTGTAATGATCTCTGTGTTTATATTTAGTTCACGACCTTTGACCATTATCTCTGTCTTTATTCTTTGAAGAAAAGCCAAATGTCAAAGAATAATGCCTTTGAAACCACTGAAATCCATATTTTTCGTTTCAATGAAGAAAAGTCCCCTTTTTGGGTGAAAAAGAGCAAAGGAAAGGATGGTGGGCCCAATTTGCAATTGCAAATCGCAATCACAAATTGCAATCGGAAGGGGGGGAATGTGTATCACATAATGGGATTTCGCCGATTACGATGAGGATATGCGATCAATCGCATCGGCGGGGAGGAGGAAGCAGGTTTAGGTGTTGGGGGAAATGAAATAATGTGATGCGATGGAGGAAAGACTTAAGAAATATTTAAAACTACAATAATCAAACTATGGATTTTACAAAGGGAAAACCAATTTTGTTTGGAGTGGGGCAGAAAGGCCTTATGGTGGGACCGGGAGGGAATCGCAATCGCAAATCGGCGGGGAAGTGGAGCGAGAGCAATGCTATGAGAAATGCCGATTGCGATGATGCGATGGCTTGTAAGCCATCCGATTAGAAGGGCGGATCGACGGTGGGGATGCAATCGGCGGGAGCCAATCGCATCGGAAGTTGTCATGGGAGCAGGGACAAAGTTGGGGGCACTGCGTAGTTGCGATGCGATCAAACGATTGTGATCGGATGTGGGCCGTCAGATTGCTGATGTGATCAGTGGTCTAGATGTGATCAGAGGGGGTTAATCGCAATTGGAAGTTTTCAATCGGAGGTAGATCAATCGGGAGTATGCGATTTGTACGTTGCGATCAGATCGGAAGAAAGGGGATGCGAATGAAGAACTTTTAAAATTATATGAAAAGTTAAAGTTACAAAGTCTAAGGAACAAAAGAGAAAAGGGGTAAGGTTAGGCTTTTGGAGACTTTTATTCACTTAGGCATATTTTCCAATCCAAGAGTTAGTCTTGAGAGTATAATATATCGTTGGAAAGCTCTTTCCGGGCTCTTTTTGATGGACATAATTAGGAGATGGTTTTACACTGAAAATGCTGTGGAAAACACCTATGAAAGGAAAGGTGGTGGCTCTGTGGAGATAACAGCTTCTGAAACTCAACTTATTACATATGAAGACATAGAATTACATAATAAATAATAATGAAATAAAAGTACCATGCTTTCACCTCAAAACATGTTTTGAGGTGAAAATTACATCAATTTTAATAGAAATACACTTTGATCTTTCCAGATATTGTGCCTTTGAGTTTATTTGACCTCCCAATGACCTTGCTGATATTTATTGACACTTGACTCATTAATTTTGACCATGATGAGACTCTAGAACCTAATGAGACCACCCTATGACGTAATAACATGAATTGCAGAGTAAAGTGAATCATGACTGAAGACCATAGAGAGGGAAATCAACAAGTTTCATATGAGGGAAAACTGATGAAAGACCACTACCATCAATGAATCCATGACCTAATGGAATGGTGAAGTTTTATGATATGGGACTCCTAATATGCAAATGCAAAAGAGTAAGTTTGATCACTGATGGTAGTATGACAAGACTGACACTAACATTGGCTCCAATAGGGATGGTAGCTCCTTGGAGGTGCCAAGAACACTGTAGACCAAGTAGCCTTATCCATTGGGAAAATATGGTCAAAAATACTGAAAACTGACACAATGCAAACTGACTCTGACTCAAACTATGACTGAAAACTTAAATAAAGCCAAACTTTACACATATCATTCAAGTTTTATAGCCTTCACCTCGGGCCCCAAACTTCAATGACTGTGTACTTGAAATATGACCAAAAATAACATGATATATACAATGATTGTGACCTAGATCCCGATCCATTATCTTCAACAGTGGTAGTGCTTCAAAAGCCTACCATTCATTGGTCCTCCAGGGCAATCTTGGCCATCCATCTCCGAGAGCAAGAAAGCATTCTGTCCTCTGTATGCTAAAATCTTGTATGGTGCTTTCCACAGGTTGTCGAACTTACCATGCTTCCCTTTGTCCTCGTTTCATGCATCCCATCTGCTAGTGTTATTCTGGTCATACTGCCATCAGTGATCAAACTTACTCTTTTGCATTTGCATATTAGGAGTCCCATACCATAAATTTCATCATTCCATTAGGACATGGATTCATTGATGGTAGTGGTTTTTCATCAATTTTCCCTCATGCATAAAAACTTGCTGATTCTCCTCTCTATGGTCTTCAGTCATGATGCACTTGCACTCCCAATTCATATTATTAGGTCATAGGGTTGGTCTCATTAGGTTCTAGGGTCTCATCATGGTCAAATTAATGAGTCAAGTTTCAATAAATATCAACAAGGTCATGAGGAGGTCAAATAAAATCAAAGGCACAGTATCTGGAAAGATAAAATAATTTTTCTATTCAGCTTGATGTAATTTTCACCTCAAAACCATTTTTTGAGGTGGAAAACATGGTACTTTTCTTTTATTATTATTCCTTATGTAATTTTATGTCTTCATATGTAATAAGTTGAACTTAAAAAGCTGCTATCTCTACAAAGCCACCACCCTGCCTTTTAGAGGTGTTTTCCATAGTATTTTCAGTGAAAAATCATGTTCTAAGTATGTCCATCAGAAAGAGCCCGGAAAGAGCTTTCCAATGGTATATTATTCTCTCAAAACTGACTTCTGGATTAGAAAATATGCCTAAGTGAATAAAAGTCCCCAAAGCCTAACCTTACCCCCCCTTTTCTCATTTGGTCCCTTAAACTTTACAGTATAATCTTAAAGTTTTTCAATCGCAAGTCCCCTCCATTGATCCGATCGCACCATTTAAATCACAACTCCTGATTGAGTCACCCCCGATTGAGTTACTCCCAATTGAGC
The DNA here is from genome assembly GCA_034641835.2 of Pinus albicaulis. Taxonomy (NCBI): domain Eukaryota; kingdom Viridiplantae; phylum Streptophyta; class Pinopsida; order Pinales; family Pinaceae; genus Pinus; species Pinus albicaulis. The sequence goes on along the minus strand of CM076577.1, from coordinate 1,000,812,639 downwards.
CAACTCCCGATTGAGTCACCTTCGATCGAACCACCTCCGATGCGATCGCATCGCATCATCGATCCGATCACCCGATCACCACATAACCCCGCTTTCCCTTTTTCTGATTTCCCGATGCGATTAATCGCGTATCCCCGATCGCAATCGGCGAATCCCATTATGTAGCACTCCGCTCTCCTTCCCGATTGCGATTGCGATTTACCCCTTGATCCCACCATAAAGTCTTCCGCCTTTTTAAAAGGAAAAGGGTCTTTTGCTGTGTAAATCGGAAATTTCATTCTATATGAGTTTTTTAAAGGGACTTCTCCCACTCCTCATTTCATCGGCCTTTGCTCCATCGCATCGAATAATTTATTTCCCATCACTTAAACCCGCTCCACTCCCCCACTGATTTGCGATTTACGATTCCCTTTGGGTTCCACCATAAACCCTTCCGCCCATTCCCAAATGAAAAAAGGGTTTTTCCTTTTGTAAAGGGTGATAGTTCGATTATTATAGTTTTAAAGGGATTTCTTAAGTCCCTCATTGCATCGAACCTTTTTCCACTTTTTTCATCGCATCGCAAGTTTTTACGACATGCTCCCACTTCCCTTCCTTCCTGATTTGCAATTTCGATTTACCTTTTCCTCTTATACACTAGCAAGT
>CM076577.1:1000642626-1000811863 GCA_034641835.2 Pinus albicaulis | reverse complement strand
TATTTTGACACCACCATACCTTTATAACCATGTTTAAAAAGGATTCCATCATCATTTTCATTCACTTTATCCAAAGGTATATAAAATCCTCTTCTTTATTATATATTTAATCTGTTTACATATAATTCCATATTACTCTTATATTTCATCATTAATCGAAGTAGACTGTTGCTAAAATAAGTCTAAAAGATCGCAGATAAGTTATATGCTGTGCTGGAACAATTGGCCGTTGCTGAAACAATCAAACTTCTTTGCTGAAACAGTCGACTCCGTTGCTGAAACAGTCGACTCCATTGCTGAAACAGCCAGCAGGCACGCAAATTCCGTTACCATTCGTAATTTGCGATTCTGGAAGAGTATTTCTTGGAACAATGGCAACAACATGAAGACGTGGTTACACGGATTATTCTGAAGATCGTACTCTTTTTGTATCTGTTGTAATGATATCTTTTTATGGAAGAACAGAATAGCCCTGTTTTAAGAAAGAAGAACATATTTAGGGATAAAAATAGATTTTCTCTACTGTAATTGTAAGAGATGTCTCCTCTTTAAAAAGAGGAGACATCATCATTAGAAAAAGCTCGAAAACTACAGGAGAACATTGTGTTTGAGAGGACAGGAGCTAGACTCCATTTGTAATGTATCACTTCTTTTGACAGATGAATAAAATTTCCTTTTGAGCGCTTCAATTTAATCCTTTTCCTGGGGAATCTTGTGAGAAGGAAAGGGCCCGCCTTCCTCACAAGATTCGCCTGACTGTTCCTGTAGTTTTTTAGATTTCTTATTGACATTCGCACTTTAATTTGATTCTATTTGCTGAAACACTAGTTACACAGTTCTGTAGTTTATTGAACATTATGTTTCCTTTAACGCTGCATGTGTTTAGTACATTCATTCTTAAGAAGATAAGAGATCTATTTCTGTTAATTTCCTGAATGTATGATTGATGCTGGGAAGCAGGTGCTGAAGATTCCTGTACAAAGGAATAGGGTCCTGTTTCCATTGATTGCCTTTCTTTTCCTGCAGTGTGATTAGAAATAGGAGACAGGTGCTGAAGGTTCCTGTTCATGGGAATAGGGTCATGTTCTCTTGAGTTTATCTTTTCTACAGAGTGATTAGTGTCAGGCAGCAGGTGCTGAAGTTCCTATATAAAGGAATAGGGTCTTGTTCCCTGTTATGGTTGATTGGTTTCCTTTCCTGCAGATTGATTTCCCTTTATTTGGATTCTTAACTGCAATATAGGAATTACTTATGCTATAACATAAGTAACTTCAGCTTTGATTAAACATGGTGTGAATAATTAGATTTGTATGATTAATAATTGTGTGGATTTTTACTACAACATTGTTTTTTCTTTTGAAATTGAGCATATCCAGTGCGTGGTTGTCTTTGGAATAAACAGACTTCCTCGGGTTGACAATTTATGTGGAGCTTGAATTGTAAAAACAATTAAAGCGACCAACATTTTGGCGCCGTTGCCGGGGAAAGCAATTATAGATTTCAAAAGCATTAATATTTTATTTCTAGATGTGCAGATTGTATGAGAGGACGCGGAAACCAGAAGAAAACTAACCCCACAGGTGGCAAAGGCAAAGGAAGGGGAGGAGGAAAGACTTTCATTGACAAGATTGTATCAAAGGCTGAATCATCACAGAGATTAAGTTCTCGAAGACCAAAACTTCAACACTCCCCTCAATCAGATTAAAAAACAGAGGAGGTTGTGGGTCCTGAAAACATAGAGGAGCCAGTGATTAAAGAACCAGCAGTCAGTGCTGGAGAGTCAGAAGAAAGTGCTAGCAAATCAGCAGAGCACGTTGAGGAAATAATAGAGAGTATTGGACGACCAGTGGAAAACATTGAGGAGCCAGTAGAAGATCTTGATGATCGAGAAAGTGCAGTAGGAGAACAGAAAATGGAAGGAAACAATGAAGACTTCTTTGGTGGAGGACATGTAGATCCTGAAGGAAAAGGAAAGGATGAAAATTCTCTCTCTACCTTGGGATTTCCTATCAGTGATCTCCCTAGAGGAACAACTCCTATGAAAAACATTCCATTGTCAGCTTTACCTAACTTCCATGGTTTATCCTCTGAAGATCCGGATGAATTTCTTTTTGAATTTGATATATTATGTAGAAGTTATGATTATGTTACTAATGCTCAAAAGTTGAAACTGTTTCCAGCAACATTAAAAGGAAATGCTTTAAGATGGTTCATGAGCCTTGGGAGTCAGGTAATCACAACATGGGAGCAGATGAAACAGAAATTTCTGCTTAAATATCAAGACTACTGTCGGACGAGAGAAAAGAAGGATGAACTATTAAATATGGCACAAAAGCCTGACGAGAATCTAGAGGACTATGTAGAAAGGCTGCAGTACAATATACAGAGATCTGATCATCCGAATATAAGTAAGGAAATTCGTAAAACAATATTACTTAGAGGTTTAAGGGATGATTGTTTAGACATGTTAAACATGCTTGGCAAGGGAGATATATCTAAAGAATCATATGATGAGATTGTTGAACTTTGTAAGAGGTGTTCAAGGGGAGCTGCAAGGAACAAAGTAAGTAATAGAGATCCCACCTATTCAAGAGTGCAGAAATCAGCCAGTGGGGGAGCAACAAGAGCTGAAATAGGTAATTTACTTGAAGAATTTAAAAATGAGATGTTAAGTTCTTTTGATTCACAAATTGACACTTTGCAGGTTAAGAAGAAGTAGGCTGAAGCAGAAGCAACTTTGGCTGTCTTTTGCTCGAAGTGCAGAGACAAACATCCACTAAGGGAGTGCCCATTGGAAAAAATACCAATCTGCACCCTTTGTGAGAAAGATCATGAAACAAAACAATGTTCATCTCTACCAGGAATAAAGGAAGCATTGTAGCCAACGGAAGAAGAAGCTAAAGCAGTTTACTTGCTAACTCAAAGAAGACAATGGCAACCAAAAGAACAAGGTATGAACTCTAGTATGCCATTTAATCGTTGGAATAATTATTCTGCTTTCGGTCAAACAAATTACCCTCCCTTTAATCAAATGCAATACCCACCCTTTAATCAAATGAATTTCCCACCCATGCAACAATCAAACCCTCCCTTTGTTGATCCTACATGTGGACTCCTTGGCCTCCACAACCGCCATCTTCTTTTAACCCTTGGAATTCAAATTGGAGAAGCCAACAACTCCCGTATCCAAATCAATTGCCTCAATTCCAACAACCACTTCCTCTGCCATCAAATGCTCTGCCAAATAACCAAATGAGACCCCAGCTACCTGTGCAACCAAATCCTAACCCCAATAATAAAGTTGTGCAAGTCATTGATATTCAGAATCAATCTATATTTCCTACTATGCAATGTAATGATATTCATTTAAGATGCGGGAAAATAGTAGAGCCTATTATTGATGATATAACTTCTTCTGATTCTGATAAAGAAGAAACTGAGAAACATAAGAAAGCACAACCACCCTCTAACAAGGGTATTGAAATAACAGAACCACCATTCCCTGAGCATTTGGTTTTAACTAGAATGCCTGAAACACCTTCTTTTAATCTTTTAGGGGAATTGCAAAACTTGTATGTTAAAATTCCACTTTTACAGGCATTAAGAGATGTACCAATTTATGCCAGAACAATAAGGGATATTTGTGTTAAGAAACCTGGTAGGAAAAATAAAGATCCCCTTACAGTACATGTGATGGGTGATTTATCTGCATTAATGTCCGGAAAAACCCCTCCTGTGAAATATGGTGACCCCGGCCATCCTACCGTGACAGTTCAAATTGGTAAAACAATGATTCCTCAAGTTCTGGTAGATCTAGGTGCTGCAATAAACATAATGACTCTTGAAACTTCACAATTTTTACAGCTGAATAACACAATCAGAGATACACCTACCATTCTAGATTTGGTTGACCGTTCTACAATTAAACCTGAAGGAGTTGTTGAAGATCTACTTATCTTAGTTGAATCCTGGAATTACCCAGCTGATTTTGTTGTATTGCAGACTAAAACAAAGTTGGGGGGACATCCTTTAATTCTGGGGAGGCCATGGCTGGCCACAACTGATGCCTTTATCAGTTGCAGATCTGGTTCAATGACAATTTCTAATGGTTATGAAACCAAACAACTTACTCTTTATCCTCATGCTACACCCATAATTAATAATGAAGATTCTATGTGGATGGATTATGATGATAATGTTGTTCATCCCATTTTAACTATTGGACAAGCTTTAACTCTTAAAGACAATACAAAGGATGAAATAATTAATAATTTTATTTGTGAACCTTCTTCTGTAATTGCTGAAACACACAATCAATTGACTGCAATTTTTGAAACAGATACCCAAGAAAAGATTGAATCTGAAGACTTATCTCAGACATTAACCACCATCTCATCTAAAAGCATAATAGTTGAAATTGAACCTGGCAAGACATTAAACATAAATCCTGATCTAACAGTTGCTGAAACACAACAGTTAATGAAGTTATTGCATGAAAATAAGGAAGCATTTGCATGGGATTACACAGATATGAAAGGGATCTCTTCTGAACTATGTACTCACCGAATTTATATTAAAGAGGGATGCCGACCAGTCTATCAACCCCAAAGACGAATGAACCCTAATTTATGAGAAATTGTTAAAGAAGAACTTCAGAAATTGCTTAATGCAGGATTTATATACCCCATATCTGACAGTGAATGGGTTTCCCCATTAGTAATTGTCCCTAAGAAAAATGGGAAATGGAGAGTATGTGTTGACTACAGAGCCTTGAACAAAGCTACTCAAAAGGATCACTTTCCTTTACCTTTCATTGATCAGGTGTTGGATAGTCTGGCAGGGAAGAAATTCTTTTCTTTTCTAGATGGATTCAGTGGGTATAATCAGATTAGAATTGCACCCCAAGACCAAGACAAGACCACTTTTACTAGCCCTTGGGGAACTTTTGCTTATAGAGTTCTTCCATTTGGGCTATGTAATGCACCAGCAACTTTTCAGAGGGCTGTTATAGGAATCTTTTTTGATATGCTGAATGACTCTATGGAAATATTTATGGATGATTTTACTCCTTATGGTGTGTCTTTTTAAGATGCATTACAAAATCTTGAGAAGGTACTTAAACGATGTATACAAGCTCACCTCTCCCTAAGTACTGAAAAATGTCATATGATGATGAGTGAAGGAGTAGTGCTTGGACATTTTATTTCATCTCAAGGTATTTAGGTAGATACATCTAAAATATTGGTCATTCAGAATCTTTCTGTTCCTAAAACACAAACTGATGTGAGAAGTTTTCTAGGACATGCTGGATACTACAGAAGATTTATTAAATATTTTTCTAAGATAGCTTCTCCATTATTTGTGTTGCTTATGAAAAATGCTGAATTTAAGTGGACTAATTCTTGTCAGAAAGCTTTTGAAGAACTCAAGCATCAGTTATCTACTACTCCTATTTTGAGGGGGCCTGATTGGGCCCTCCCTTTTCATATATCTTCTGATGCTTCAGACACTGCAATTGGAGCTGTCTTGGGACAAGAGGAAAATCATATTCCTTATGCTATCTACTTTATCAGTAAGAATATGACCCCTGCTGAGCTTAATTATACAGTTACCGAAAAGGAGTTTCTTGCAGTAATTTATGCCATTAATAAATTTTGACACTATATCACTGGTTATTCTACTTTTGTGCACACTGACCACTCGGCTATTAAGTATTTAATGAAAAAATCTGTCACAAATGCTAGAGTTACCAGATGGCTATTATTACTGCAGGAATTTGATATCACAATTGTAGATCGGCCTGGTAAAGAAAATGTGGTGGTTGATTTCCTTTCACGGTACCCCAAAGACGAATGAACCCTAATTTACGAGAAATTGTTAAAGAAGAACTTCAGAAATTGCTTAATGCAGGATTTATATACCCCATATCTGACAGTGAATGGGTTTCCCCATTGGTAATTGTCCCTAAGAAAAACGAGAAATGGAGAGTATGTGTTGATTACAGAGCCTTGAACAAAGCCACTCAAAAGGATCACTTTCCTTTACCTTTCATCGATCAGGTGTTGGATAGTCTGGTAGGGAAGAAATTCTTTTCTTTTCTAGATGGATTCAGTGGGTATAATCAGATTAGAATTGCACTCCAATACCAGGACAAGACCACTTTCACTAGCCCTTGGGGAACTTTTGCTTATAGAGTTCTTCCATTTGGGCTATGTAATGCACCAGCAACTTTTCATAGGGCTGTTATAGGAATCTTTTCTGATATGTTGAATGACTCTATGGAAATATTTATGGATGATTTTACTCCTTATGGTGTGTCTTTTGAAGATGCATTACAAAATCTTGAGAAGGTACTTAAACGATGTATACAAGCTCACCTCTCCCTAAGTACTGAAAAATGTCATATGTTGATGAGTGAAGGAGTAGTGCTTGGATATTTTATTTCATCTCAAGGTATTCAGGTAGATCCATCTAAAATATTGGTCATTCAAAATCTTTTTGTTCCTAAAACACAAACTGATGTGAGAAGTTTTCTAGGACATGCTGGATACTACAGAAGATTTATTAAAGACTTTTCTAAGATAGCTTCTCCATTATTTGTGTTGCTTATGAAAAAAGCTGAATTTAAGTGGACTAATTCTTGTCAGAAAGCTTTTGAAGAACTCAAGCATCAGTTATCTACTGCTCCTATTTTGAGGGGACCTGATTGGGCCCTCCCTTTTCATATATATTCTGATGCTTCAGACACTGCAATTGGAGCTGTCTTGGGACAAGAGGAGAATCATCTTCCTTATGCTATCTACTTTATCAGTAAGAACATGACCCCTGCTGAGCTTAATTATACAGTTACCGAAAAAGAGTTTCTTGCAGTAATTTATGCCATTAATAAATTTCGACATTATATCACTGGTTATTCTACTTTTGTTCACACTGATCACTCGGCTATTAAGTATTTAATGAACAAATCTGTCACAAATGCTAGAGTTACCAGATGGCTATTATTACTGCAGGAGTTTGATATCACAATTGTAGATCGGCCTGGTAAAGAAAATGTGGTGGTTGATTTCCTTTCACGGTTAAAAACTGATAATAATATTCCAGTAGATGATTCTTTTCCCGATGAGTATTTGTTTGCAGTTTCTGCTCACTCTCCATGGTATGCAGATATTGCCAATTATTTGGTTGCAGGAAAATTACCATCACACCTGTCATACAGAGAAACGAGAAGAATTGTTCAACAAAGTGCCAGGTATAGCTGGATAAGTGGGTGTCTTTTCTACACAGGGCTTGATCAGGAAATCCGAAGATGCATTAGGGAAGATGAAGTGCATGACATACTGAAAGCTTGTCATGATGGCCCTTGTGGAGGGAATTTTGCTGATAAAAGAACAGCACACAAAATTTTGAGGATGGGTTACTATTGGCCCTCATTATTTAAGGATGAAAAGAAATATGTGAGGGCTTGTGACAGCTACCAGAGAATGGGTCAACCCAATCATAGAGATCAAATGCCATTAAACCCCCAGGTAGTTTCTGAACCATTTGAAAGATGGGCCTTGGATTTCATAGGACCCATTAATCCTCCATCCAATCAAAGAACTTATATATTATTCTCTACAGACTTATGAATAAATGGGTGGAGGCCAAAGCACTTATCAGAGCCAATGAAGAGGTTGTCCTAGCTTTCTTATTTGAATAAATCTTCACTAGATTTGGAATTCCTAGAGAGCTAGTTACAGATGGAGGACCTCCATTCAATTCTCATGGTTTTAAGTCTACCCTTCAGAAATATCATATTCATCATAGAATGACTACACCATACCACCCCCAAGCCAATGGGCAGGTGGAAAGCACAAACAAAGTATTAGAAGCCATTCTAACTAAAACAGTGAAGGACAACCAGAAGGATTGGTCTCAAAGGCTCCCTGAAGCATTATGGGCTTACAGAACTACTTGGAGAAACACTACAGGTTTTTCTCCCTATGAATTGGTTTATGGTAAAAATGTTGTTTTTCCTGTGGAATTTGAAATTAAAACTCTAAGAACTTCTTTAGCTGTTAATCTTGATTTGACTGATGTGCAGACAGCTAGGTTGCAGCAGCTTCTTGAATTGGATGAAAAGAGATTAGATTCCATTCACCAAACAACCATGATTCAACAACAAAGAATGAAGTGGCATGATAAAATAATCAAACACAAGCAGTTCCAAAAAGGTAATTGGGCCTTATTGTATGACTCTCGGTTTGAAAATTTTCAGGGTAAGCTACGTACACGTTGGCTTGGACCATATGAAGTAGATGTTGTTTTTTCTAATGGAACAGTAAGACTTCTAACAATTGATGATTCTAAAACCCCTCTACTAGTCAATGGTCATAGGCTTCGTTTGTACCAGCGCCCTGTTTCTAAAGAGGATTTCAAGACTGCTTGCATGACTGATACACACTATCTTTTTCTAGGGGAGTCTTCTGCTCCTCACAGCATTTAATTTTCTGCACTGTATTTTTAGTATTAGATTAGATTTAAAACTAATAATCCCTGTCAAGGGTTGGCATATTACAATTGAATTTTGCAAAATATGGAAAAGCTTATTAAGGAGGACAGATTCACCATAAGAAGATCTGAAGCTTCAATCACAGAAGCTTGTTCCCTTCATTCAACCCATTTCCTAGCAATATCCCTTTATCCCATTTTTACATTATTTCCCTTTTTCCCATTTTTCCCACTTCTACCATTCCTGAAATATCATCCTTCAGCTAGTATTTCCCATCCCTTACTGCTGAAATTATCCCTTATCAAATACTTCCCCCACTTGTTTTAAACCCAAGTCATTATATCCCATTTTCCTGATTTTCCCCTTTGCTGAAACATCAGTTTCAGCAACATGTCATACATTTTTCCGTTGCTGAAACACCAGTTTCAACAACCTGTCATTTATCTTTTCACTATTAAAACATCATTTCTTTCCTCTGCTATACAAGCTTTTCAGATTCTCCACTTTTACTCTTCAGATCCTTTGGGTGAAAATTACTCAGTACTGAGCAGATCCTGATATGCTCCTGTTCTACATTTCAGAGAAATATACAGATTCTTCCATTAATATCAAGCCATTATGAAGCACTCTATACTTCAAATTTTAAAGACAAAGGTAAAAATATAAGGTATGCGGTTTTTATGTAATGCAGTTAAATCATATTTTAAAGAGAGGATTTTGCTCATAATGACTACAATCTCCACACGCTTAAACATCATTGCACCATACGTAGGGGGGGGGATTTCAAAAACTGAATAATCATTTCACATCATCCAATCCTCCTTCATTCTTCATATCCATTTCCGCCGTCATTGAGACTCCATATCCTCTGTTGCAACAATTAGCTTGACCAAAGCCTGTGTTTCTGTTCTCTGCGCCTCTGCATGTGACTCAAGCTAGTAGCTATGGGAGGGTCGGCTATCAGACACGAGCCTGGTTCGATAACTCTTCTTCAATTGTTCCCGGAGGTCTATCAAATCTTTCAACAAGCAGGATGGACAACATACTTCGAAAGGTTAGGAGAATTTGATCAGCAGCAAGTTTTAGAGTTCGCACAGAATCTTCATGGGAATTATTCAGTCGTTCAAGGGGTCCGAATTTCAGTCACAGAGGAAGATTTAGCACAAGTTTCAGGTTTTCCGGTTATAGGGACTCGATGGTTGAACAGGAAGCAAGTTATTTTAAATGCACAGCAAAATTTTCTTCTTCCAGAGGAACCGGTTGAACTTAAAGGCCGCGGTATAAGTTTGCATTCACTTCCTCGACCATGGCCAACAGTAGCTGAATTCATCAAGCACTACTTGACATGCGAAGGGCGTTACCAGGTAGTCTATTAACACGACTTCGTTTTGATGAATCATTTGAGGCATGGTCGATTAGTTAATATTCCCTATTATCTTCTTGGTTGTATCAAAAACATGTCATATTATTGCAGACGGGTTAAATTCCCATTTTTATCCCTTACCCATCATCGTTTATGCCAATTATTAATTCAAAGGGGTTTTGCTCGGCAAAACCCCCCTCTGAATAATCCACTCCTCATTCCCCAGCAGGCCGATATTCCCCAGCAAGCCGACATTCCCCAACAAGCCGGAAGTTCCCAAGAAACTCCTGAGAATCCTTATGAAGGGCAACTGGACGATATCCCAGACTCCCCAGTAATTCCATCCTTAGAGCCAGTTGACCTACCCCCAAGTTCGTCCCACTTAGTAGAGTCACCTTTTCCCACTATTCCTATCCCTATCAATGACTCTCCAACACCCCCATCTCCACCTACTCATAAAAGAAAGAGACAAACCCCAACAGTCTCTATCTCAAAATGACGAAAAGGGGTCGCATTCCAAATTTTCACTTCTTCCGAAAGCCCTTCCCCCAGAAAAGAATCTTCTCCTACAAAGAAAAGGAAAGACAGTAACTTCTCTGCTTTCCTACCAAAAAGGAAAATGAAAATGACTATTGAAACAGGAGTTACTCCCATTTCCCCTGACCCCGCCACTATCCTGTTCAAACTTAAATCCTCACCACCATTACAAATTCCCCAACCCGTCTCGTCCGGTGGCACTGCCACACAAGAACCAGTGCCCCGGGATAACATGACATCGTTTATGGCTCAAACATTGACTGCCACACAAGAACCAGTCACTTACCCAGAGGCTGAAACACAAGAACCAGCCACTGTGGTACAAGAATCATACACCAAGCATGATAATACAGGGAAACCAGCTGTAGCTGCTCCACAAGAACCAGCTACAGCTGTGGATCAGCAGACAACTCCAGCAGAATCAACCAGCACACAAGGTTCACACACTATGGCATCTTTGTTGGAGGAAAATGAGTTTTTGAAATTAGAATTAGAGGCCTATAAGAAATAACTAATCATGGCACGAGAGGCCTTTGATAGAGAATTGAATCTCTACATGCTCGCACACACAACATCAGCACAAAAGAAGGATCCATGCAGAGAATACATGTGCCATGAGTGTGGTAACATTTACCAACAGACAGGATACAAAGTAGTCAAAATTCAGGTATCTAAGGCATCTACATTAGCTGCAATTAAAGAATAACGCCCTACTGCTCCACAAGAACCAGTAGGGCTCTCAAAAATTTTGGAAAAAAAAATTAAACCACAGATATCTCGCCCTGTGCTAGTCAGCTCAGCCACTCAGACAATGGCCCAACCACAGATATCCAGCCCTGTGCTAGTCAGCTCAGCCACTCAAACAATGCCCCAACCCAATACTTCTAATGCCGGGACACAGACCCTGCCATGGAAACAATTAGAACTTATGAACAACTGGAAGAAACAATATGCTGTAGATCAAGATAAAATATTACAGCAGCATAAGTTAGCATGGCAGAATCACATGTATGCCAACTGGGATATTTGGGAACAGACATTGCAACAGCTCAGGGATTCCAAGAAAGAAGTCAAGGAATCAAAGGAAAAGTTGGTTTTGATGTTTTCATTAGTGCAAAAATTGATGGCTACCCGAAAAACCTCCGTGAATTACTCTCTCTTCCTCTCTGAACATTTGGTTTATTTTCAATTGAAGGCAATAAAGGATGGCAGACCTCATGAATTGCTTACTGCGGAAAAATTTGTTAAGATTTTTGCTGAGGCCCCTGAAAGTGACCAACATTTGTTGTCTGAACTTTATCTCCATAACGAGGCCATGCCTGAGAATAGAAGAGTCAATCTCACTCCAATTGTAGGTGAGGTACAAATAAGGGCATTTGTTTCATTCCTGGCCAATCAGCTCACCTGGAAAACTACGTTTATTGCAAGTAGGCATAATGAGGAGAATAGGCTCCTTTGGATTAGACCGGAACCTTTAATTCCGGCCATGTTTGTAGCACAATATCACCGATTCTTGCAGAAGCCAGGAATGCACAGGTACATACAACAACTGCAGGCTTCAACACTTTTAAAATGTATACAGCTAATCAGAGTAAATGAGGCTGCTGCATTGAATGCCAACACTATGTTTTGGCAGCATTCATGTAAGGAAAGACAAGAATATCACCCTTTCAGCCCTGATAATCTTCAATCTGCACTTTCCAGGGTACCTAATTATATCAGATGTATTCAGCATTATGGAGAAAACTGGATTGGTTACCATTTTCATTTTCCAATTCTATGGATGCCTGCAGAAAAATACCAGTGTCACTACCAGTTGGCTGACAGAGATGAGGTCGTAGCATGGCAGCAATTGCAGAAAAATCGAGGATTCTGAGCTCCGACAGAAGCTACCTTCCCCACCTACTGCTTGAGAAACTTGCATGCACAGAGTCAGTACTCAGACTCTGACTCAGACTAGGAGTTGCCTGAGGACATGCAACCCTTTGGGGGGGATGTTAGGACCTCACTATGTATCATTTTTACTATATATTTTGACACCACATTACCTTTATAACCATGTTTAAAAAGGATTCCATCATCATTTTCATTCACTTTATCCAAAGGTATATAAAATCCTCTTCTTTATTATATATTTAATCTGTTTACATATAATTCCATATTACTCTTATATTTCATCATTAATAGAAGTAGATTGTTGCTAACATAAGTCTAAAAGATCGCAGATAAGTTATATGCTGTGCTGGAACAATCGGCCGTTGCTGAATCAGTCAAACTTCGTTGCTGAAACAGTCGACTCCATTGCTGAAACAATCGACTCCATTGCTGAAACAACCAGCAGGCACGGAAATTCCGTCACTATCCGTAATTTGCGATTCTGGAAGAGTATTTCTTCGAACAATGGCAACAACATGAAGACGTGGTTACACGAATTATTCTGAAGATCATACTCTTTTTGTATCTGTTGTAATGATATCTTTTTATGGAAGAACAGAATAGCCCTGTTTTAAGAAAGAAGAACAGATTTAGGGATAAATATAGATTTTCTCTACTGTAATTGTAAGAGATGTCTCCTCTTTAAAAAGAGGAGACATCATCATTAGAGGGAGCTCTAAAACTACAAGAGAACATTGTGTTTGAGAGGACAGGAGCTAGACTCCATTTGTAATGTATCATTTCTTTTGACAGATGAATAAAATTTCCTTTTGAGCGCTTCAATTTAATCCTTTCCCTGGGGAATCTTGTGAGAAGGAAAGGGCCCGCCTTCCTCACAAGATTCACCCGACTGTTCCTGTAGTTTGTTAGATTTCTTTATGAAATTCGCACTTTACTTTGATTATGTTTGCTGAAACACCAGTTACACAGTTCTGTAGTTTAATGAGCATTCTGTTTCCTTAACGCTGCATGTGTTTAGTACATTCATTCTTAAGAAGTTAATAGATCTCTTCCTGTTGTTTGCTTGAATGTATGGTTGATGCTGGGAAGCAGGTGCTGAAGATTCCTGAACAAAGGAATAGGGTCCTGTTCCCATTGGTTTCCTTTCTTTTCCCTGCAGTGTGATTAGAAACAGGAGACATGTGCTTAAGGTTCCTGTTCATGGGAATAGGGTCCTGTTCTCTTGAGTTTATCTTTTCTACAGAGTAATTAGTGTCAGGCAGCAGGTGCTGAAGTTCCCATATAAAGGAATAGGGTCCTGTTCCCTGTTATGGTTGATTGGTTTCCTTTCCTGCAGATTGATTTCCCTTTATTTGAATTCTTAACTGCAATATAGGAATTACTTCTGCTATAACATAAGTAACTTTAGCTTTGATTAAACAGGGTGTGAATAATTAGATTTGTATGATTAATAATTGTGTGGATTTTTACTACAACATTGTTTTTTCTTTTGAAATTGAGCATATCCAGTGCGTGGTTGTCTTTGGAATAAACAGACTTCCTCGGGTTGACAATTTATGTGGAGCTTGAATTGTAAAAACAATTAAAGCAACCAACAAAGGGTTTTGTGGTTAGGGCTTCTATTGTGAAGGTCTATTCATGATTGGTTTAGATCTAAGGGCACCCACATCATTTAAATCTTTCGCAGGGTGTGGAAACCTAGTTCTAGCACCCCCCAATACTACTTCGGGTGAAACTTGGACTTGCAGAAGCAGGTCACTACGGAAAGGGTCAGTAGTAAGAGGGTTTTGTTGGTTAACCTCAACTTTGAACTTGGGTTAGGAACCCTAAAGCCAAAAAATGGTTCTGTTTCTGGGACCAGGATCATTTTGAGAGAGGCTGGGTGATTTGGAAAGGTCAATGGTAGCCATTAAAACCTGAACTAGAGGACTGGTTTGAAAAAAGTATTCAGAAATTTTCCCTAAAAGAAAGAAAAAGTAAGAAGTTGTCTAGTGAAGAGTGGAAGAACAAGTATATTTTCATAGAGGTGTATGAGATCTACTTCATGACATTTCATCATGGATTACAGGAGTGGTTGTCAAGATTAGCAGAATTCCAAACTTGTTGGAAGGACGATAAGGTCACATAATGAACCCCGAATTGATCCAACAATTGGAAAAGACTAATAACTCCATCACCTGGACTGTAGATCACTGGGTTGACAACATCTTGGGTGGATTTGTCACCGAATTTGCAGTATATCATTTTGTGTTGTATTTTGAAGCTAAAAGGAGACTTTTCAAGGGATTTAGAGGTAAATTCTTATAAACTTTACCTCTGTTGATTAAGATGCTAATGTGTGAAAAGGGTATTTTTTGCGGTCACATAGAGTGAATGACCCCTGGTTAGATCGAAAGCACTACGTGCAATGGAAAATATTATCGGATCAATCAGAGAGGGGACAAATCTGTATACAGCCCTCTGAGAAATTCACCTGATATAGAAGGAAGTGAGGCTACAGATGTTGAAGGTAGCCCTCCTGCTATGCCACCATCGAACTTGCGTAGGTAAGACGTCTCCTACCCCGCCACCACCCCCACCTGTAGAATATATGGCCACGCATATGAAGCTACCCAAATTTAAGGGTGTGGGGGATGAGGATATGGATCAATTTTGGTTTGTAGCTAATGCAGTGTGGACTGCGCAAAATGTTAATACTGATATTGTCAAAAGAGAGTAGTTGGCTATGGCTTTTGAAGGTCACACTTTAGAGTGGTTCATGAGATACATTTCTCAAAATGTAGATCCCACTGTTCAATAAATTAAGGATGCCCTAAAGCAGCAATTCCGGAATCCAAAGTCCTATTCACAGTGGGTAATATAACTAAAATATTTTAAGCAAGGGCCCAAGGAATCTATTTCAGAAGCTAACCATTGACTAAAGAAAACAATCATCGACGGAGGATTTGTTTACGATGATAAGCAGCATAAGGGATGGTTCATTTCCATGCTCTTGACACATCTATGCAGACCTATGGGTCAGCAGAAGATTGATTCTCAGGAAGAATCCCTGGAAATTTCTATGAAATTAGAAGTTGCACCTAAAGAAGATGCACAAATTGGAGCACTAAAAATTAAAAGCCAATTAGAAGTTATGCACTTAGAAATTCAAAATTTACGTAGAGACTAGGTAAAGAAGGTGTCGCAGATGTCTGGTGAATATGCTGAAAGGGCGTTGGCCACACCAAAGATCAGTGCCCTCTGTTTTCAGATTACCTGTAAGCTGAGGGACCAAATCCACTGCGCCCAGGGATAATGTTGGGCCTAGTACCCCCACACTATGGTGTGTTTATTGTAGGGTGGCTGGACGACATGATACAGACCATTTCCCGAGGTTAGGTGCCTATGTGCAAAAATTGAAGAAAAAATGGTGCATATTTTTCTCTTCAATTGGTCACGATGAGAACCATTGCCGGAATCTTGACCTAATGATAGATAATGTGAACCTTTACAGAGTGCAGGTCGACCGTTTGTCACTAGCATTTCCCTCTGGAAGGGGAGGATCCCCAGCAAGAGGAAGGGGAGGAGGGAGAGGTGGAGGCACAAGTTGAGGAAGAGGGAAATTAATTTTCTATAACTATGGAGACGCTGGACACTATGCGCGTGACTGCCCGAACCTTGTGTGACAATCCTATAGGTACTGTAGGAAATTTGATCATGTAATTGAATATTGTCTTGTGTTAATAACTAAAAATGCAGGAAAAGCAGTAGATGCCTACAAAAAACATACAAATGGTTAAATATTAACCGCATGATGATGGTCCAAGTGTAAATGTAATTACACGCAGTGGTGTTGCCACCAGAGAAAATGAGGAAAGGGTTGTCACAAAGCCACTGATCAGAAATGTGTCTAACAAGAAGGAAGGACTCAACCTATGGAAAGAAAAATAGATTTTCATTGAAGCCATGAAGGATTTTTCTGCTGCAAGAGCGCCCACGTCAAGGTCTACCATAGAGCCAAAGGCTGACGATGAAGTCAAACCATTTCTACAAGCCTGCATTAAGCTATTGTGAAATCAAAAGGCAATAGAAAATCTCCAGGCCCTGATAGACAGCTACGCGGAAAATTAAATACCTCAAATGGAGACTAAGGCCATGAACAATATTTATAAGCACAAGAAGAGAAATAGTCGAGAGATGTACATGATTGTACAGATTGGAGAGTATGATATAGATCAATTTATCTTGGATCTGGGGTCTAATGAAAATTTCTTACCTAAGTAGACCTGGAAAAATATGGGAGAGCTAAAGTTGGAATGGTCCACCATTCAGTTATGCATGGCTAATCAAAAAAATATCATTCCACTTGGAAGGCTTCCACAAGTTGTGGTAGACAATGCTGGAGTAAAGGGGTGCATGGATTTCGAGGTCATACAAATTGTGGATGATGCAGACCCCTACCTTGCGTTTTTAGGATTGGATTATGCCATTGACATGGGAGGAATCATCAGTATGAAGCGTAGAATCATGATCTTTGAGAATGACGACACACGGGTGATAGTCCCACTAGATCCAACAAAAGGGGAACAATATGCAGAACCATTACACGAAGGGGATGGTGTCGACCATATCTACATGCTGATTATGTGGGTCGAATATTGGATCAACCCTATAGTATATGGGATGTTAAATTGGGAAAAGGATAGTTCGTATTTATCAGACTCAGATGGTGAGATGGAGAACTAGCAGAATCAGTTGCATGATGTATCTGCAATGTGATGCCTCAAGATCACAAAGAAATTCTAGTGCATGTCCTCAAAGGTAAGATAACTACCCTATTTTGATGGTTTTTCTAGTGTCAAATAATTTCTAGAAGCATTGGAAAAAATTTTCCCAGAGGAATGAAGGTTTTGGGCACTAGATTTGGCTATGCGCACAACTCCAACGCGTTGGTGGGAGACACGCAAGGGAGATTTCAAGGACTGGGATGAATGTAGAAAAATGATGAGACTGCACTTTGAACCTCCAGCTACCCCACCACTCGAGATTTTGTATGGTCTGGGAGATCCACGTAAGCACCTAGCCATGTGGATGGAGGTATGGGATGAAAATACCTGGGCCAAGTGGGTTCATAGGTTTATTCATTCGTTGGGGCCAGTACCCACCACCTAGTATCTAGAAGCTAAGCTACACTGAGGCACTTGCCACTGGACTACGATGAATGAGGATTTCCTGGCAACCTTTGGCTTGTTTAGGGGCTCAGAGAAATTGGATGAAGCCCTACAGGACATAGATTCCCTTGTCTTTGATGAATCTCGACCCCGAAAGGATTGTGTTGCAATGTCATGGGATGAGCAGATGCAAGACATTGTCAACTGCAGGAACTTGTCAATATATGATAATGAATATGACCCAAGAAACTTTAACATCCCTAAATCTGAAGGGGAGAACGCAGTTGCAGGTCTCGCATTAGGGATGCTAGATGTCACTACACCTCTAAAGTTGAAGGAAGTCAACATTGGGATAGAAGAGTAGCCAAAGTTGGCCAAAATTGGGGATTGCTGGGATGATGATACAATAGAGAAAATTTCAGAACTGCTGATAGAGTATCATGATCAGTTTCCTACAAAGTTATGGTTCTCAAATTTCTGTGGTTGTCGTTAATTGAAGAATCTATATTATCCACAGTATCATAAAAAAATGGTCGACGTTTTGAATCCCAACAGGGATCCATCTTCAAGATGAGAGATGAATGAAGAATGAAAGAAGGTTACAAAATTTCAAGGTATAAATGGAGTTCTGTGGCCCTTCTTTCAATCTTAATTCGAGTTTTTTCTAGATAACAAATATCTACCCAGGACTCCCCTATGTGTAGGGAAATAATTATGGTTCTCAAACTTCTGTGGTTGTCGTTAATTGCAGAATCTATATTATCCACAGTATCATAAAACAATGGTCGACTTTTCGAATCCCAACGGGGATCCATCTTCAGGATGAGAAATGAACGAAGAATGAAAGAAGTTCGCAAAAGGTAAAGGTATAAATGGAGGTCTGTGACCCTTCTTTCAATATTAATTTGAGTTTTTTCTAGATAACAAATATCTACCCAAGAATCCCCTCCATGTAGGGAAATAATTATGGTTCTCAAAATTTTGCGGTTTTCGTTAATTGCAAAATCTGGATTATCCACAGTATCATAAAACAATGGTCAATGTTTCTAATCCCAACGGGGATCCATCTTCAGGACGAGAAATGAATGAAGAATGAAATAAGTTCACAAAAGTTCAAGGTATAAATGGAGGTCTGTGGCCCTTCTTTCAATCTTAATTTGATTTTTTTCCAGATAACAAATATCTACCCAAGACTCCCCTCCGTGTAGGGAAATAATTATGGTTCTCAAACTTTTGTGGTTGTCGTTAATTGTAGAATCTGGATTATCCACAGTATCATAAAACAATGGTCGACATTTCGAATCCCAACGGGGATCCATCTTTAGGACGAGAAATGAATGAAGAATGAAAGAAGGTCGCAAAAGGTCAAGGTATAAATGGAGGTCTACGACCCTTCTTTCAATCTTAATTCGAGTTCTTTCTAGATAAAAAATATCTACCCAAGACTCCCCTCCGTGTAGGGAAATAATTATGGTTCTCAAACTTATGTGGTTGTTGTTAATTGTAGAATCTGGATTATCCACAGTATCATAAAATAATGGTCGACGTTTCAAATCCCAACAAGGATCCATCTTCAGGACAAGAAATGAATGAAGAATGAAACAAGGTCATAAAAGGTAAAGGTATAAATGGAGGTCTACGACCCTTCTTTCAATCTTAATTTGAGTTATTTCCAAATAAAAAATATCTACCCAAGACTCCCCTTCGTGTAGGGAAATAATTATGGTTCTTAAACTTCTGTGGTTGTCATTAATTTTAGAATCTGGATTATCCACAGTATCCTAAAACAATGGTGAACATTTCGAATCCCAACGAGGATCCATCTTCAGGACGAGAAATGAATGAAGAATGAAATAAGGTCACAAAATTTCAAGGTATAAATGGAGGTCTGCTACCCTTCTTTCAATCTTAATTCGAGTTTTTTCCATATAAAAAATATCTACCCAAGACTCCCCTCTATGTAGGGAAATAATTATGGTTCTCAAACTTCTGTGGTTGTCATTAATTACAGAATCCAGATTATCCAGAGTATCATAAAACAATGGTTGTTATTTCGAGTCCCATTCCACCTTTTGCGACCTTCTTTCATTCTTCATTCATTTCTCATCCTGAAGATGGATCCTCGTTAGGATTCGAAACGTTGACTATTGTTTTATGATAATGTGGATAATCTGGATTCTGCAATTAACGACAACCATAGAAGTTTGAGAACCATAATTATTTCCATACATGGAGGGGATTCTTGGGTAGATATTTGTTATCTGGAAAAAAATCGAATTAATATTGAAAGAAGGGTCGCATACCTCCATTTATAACTTGACCTTTTGCGACCTTATTTCATTATTCATTCATTTCTCGTCTTGAAGATGGATCCCTGTTGGGATTCGAAACATCGACCATTGTTTTATGATATTGTGGATAATCTGGATTCTGCAATTATCGACAACCACAGAAGTTTGAGAACCATAATTATTTCCCTACACGGAGGGGAATATTGGGTAGATATTTTTTATCTAGAAAAAACTTGAATTAAGATTGAAAGTAGGGCCGTAGACCCCCATTTATACCTTGACCTTTTGCAACCTTCTTTAATTCTTCATTCATTTCTCGTCCTGAAGATGGATCCCCGTTGGGATTCGAAACATCGACCATTGTTTTATGATACTGTGGATAATCCAGATTCTACAATTAATGACAACCACATAATTTTGAGAACCATAATTATTTCTCTACACAGAGGGGAGTCTTGGGTAGATATTTTTTATTTGGAAAAAACTCGAATTAAGATTGAAAGAAGGGCTGCAGACCTCCATTTATACCTTGAGTTTTTGCGACCTTCTTTCATTCTTCATTCATTTCTTGTCCTGAATATGGATCCTCGTTGGGATTCAAAACGTCGACCATTGTTTTATGATACTGTGGATATTCTAGATTCTGCAATTAACAACAACCACAGAAGTTTGAGAGCCATAATTATTTCCCTACACGGAGGGGACTCTTGGGTAGATATTTGTTTATGGAAAAAACTCGAATTAATATTGAAAGAAGGGACGGAGACCTCCATTTATACCTTGACCTTTTGTGACCTTCTTTCATTCTTCATTAAATCCAGATGTGCGCCTTTTCAAGTGGCGACCATATCGATTGAATCCCAAATATAAGCAAAAAGTAAAGGAGGAATTAGAAAATATGGTGGTTGTAGGAATCATTGAGCCTGTAGAATAGTTTGATTGGGTATGCCCCATGGTGGTTCAAGAGAAAAATACCAAAGGAGAGATAAGGATTTGTGTAGATCTGGGCAAGCTGAATTATGCCTGTGTGCATGACCCCTTCGCTACCCCTTCACTACTCATAATTGCACCTGAAGACCGTAACAAGACCACCTTCACAACATAGTGGGGGTATTTCCAGTACACTTTTATGCCTCTCAGATTTAAAAATGCACCTATGATCTTCTCGTGCGTGGTCGTGGCTATGTTCAAAGAATTCATGCATAAATTATTGGAGGTATATTTTGATGATTGGACAATGTTTGGATTGGTAAAGAAGCATGTTTCAAACCTACACATGATACTTGACACTTGTAGAAAGCACCAGATTTCTCTCAACCTAAAGAAATGTATATTCTGCATGCCTTTTGGAATTTTGTTAGGGCATATAGTATGCCAACAAGGATTTATGGTAGACCTAGCCAAGATCGTGGTTATCATCAACCTATAAGTTCCTACTAATGAGAAACAGTTGCACTCCATCTTAGGACACACTGGTTATTACATGAATTTCATTAAAGGGCATGCTCTGATCACTATGCCAATGGAGAAGTTTCTAAAGAAAGATGTGTCATTTTTCTGGGATGAATAATGTTAGAATATCTTTGAGCTGCTGAATGAGAAAATGGTCACTACACCTATATTAATATTCCCAAACTGGTCTAAGGTTTTTCATGTGCATGTGGATGCATCTGGTATAGAAATGGGGGTTGTTTTAATGCAGCCAAGAGGAGGAATTGATCACCCTGTTTCTTTTGGCAGTAGTAAGCTCTTCGGTGCAAAGCGCAACTAATCAACTACAGAAAGGGAAGGATTTTCCATGGTGTAAGCTCTGCAAAAATACATGCAGTATATACTAGGAGGAAATTTCAAAATGTTCACTCACCATTCTGATTTAAAATACATGGTCAATAAGCCTATGTTGGGGGGGGGGGAGATCTGCAGTTGTTTGTTGCTCTTTCAGGAGTATGACTTTGAAATTATTGTGAAGTATAGAAGACTAAATGTCAAACCTGATCATTTTTCATAGATCAAAAATGGGGAGGAACCAACCAGCCTGGAGGATGGGTTACCTAATGCACAAATATTTGCTATCAAGGTGGTTGATGAGAAATTTTCTAATATTATTCATCTCTTGAACATTGGAACCGCACTTGCAGAATATTCAGTACAGCAAAAGGAGTTGGTTGCGCACGTAGCTGATTTTACCTTAATTGCAAGTCGATTGTATAAGCTGGGAGCAGATGAAGTATTGAGGAGATATTTGTTGGAACATGAAAGGTAGGATATCTTGGCTGAGGCTCATGGAGGGGTGGCATGAGGCCACTATGCTGGGAAAGCCACTCTGTATAAAGTGTTTCATTTTGGGTTATGGTGGTCCACACTACACAGTGATGCACATGCATACTGTCGAGCCTATGATGCATGTCAAAGGACAAGGAAGCCCTCGCGCAGAGATGAGATGCCCCTACAGCCGTAGATGGCCTTGCATGCTTTTGATAAATGGGCTATAATTTTTTTTGGACTAATCAATCCTCCATGGAAGAAGACTGGAGCACGTTATATCATTACAACAACTGACTATGTAACTAGATGGGCAGAGGTGAAGGCAGTTAATGACTGCACTAAAAATAATGTTGTGCACTTCATCTTTGAAAACATTTTGACCCAATTTGGATGCCCAAAGATTTTGATGAGCGATATAGGTACGCACTTCATTATTGAAGCTTTGACAGAGGAATTTCAGATCCATCACCAAAAGAGTACCTATTATCACCCACAAGAAAATGGTGCAGTAGAGGCTTTCAACAAAATTATGGAGAATGCACTCACAAAGATATTTAATGCCAATTAGGATGATTGTGACGTGCACATCCCTTTTGTGTTATGGGATTATAGGACCACGTGCAAGAATTTGACAGGGAAAACACCTTTCAGGATGGTCTATGAGCAGGAAGCAATCATGTTGATGGAATATATTGTCCCAAGCATGCACATCGTAGCTTTCACTAATATGGCCAATCCTAAAATTATGGAGGAATTTTTGGTGCAACTCATTGCCTTAGAAGAAGATTGGTTCATTGCTAACTTTCATCATCAAGTGTAGAAGGTGTGCGAAAAATCTTGACATGACAGGCACATCAGGCACAAGGTGTTCAAGGAGGAAGACATGGTCTTGTTATATGATAGTCAGTTTGCGTGCCACCTAGGGAAGTTCAGAAAGCATTGGTTGGGACCATATATTGTGAACGAAATCACTGATGGCAGTGCAGTGAGCTTGGCCACACTGCGCGGTGAGAATCTTCCCGAGTATTTCAATGGAAGTCAGTTGAAGACATATAGAGACAATCTGGTGCCAACCAAATTACTATATGGTCGAAGCATCAGAATAAAAGGGTATGCACGTAGCACAAAGGGAATGCATAGAGAGGTGCGATAGAAGCACAGGGGCGATGCGCAGGAGTAGAAACTAGCCTTTGGAACAGTGAAACTGGGTGAAAATTTAATTTTACCTTTGGATGGAGCGGATTTTTCGCATTTAATGAGGTGATCTTGGAGGATTTTTTACCGTTTTTACGAAGGTATGTGGCAATTAATGAAAATAAAACTATTTTTACCTTGGATTGCTTATAAAAGGAAGGCTACAGGTCACAATTGGTTCCTTTACATTCTAAATATTTTGTGCCTTGAGATTAGCCTTGATTTCTGCCATAATGCTATCTGTGAGTCCTGTATGTCTGGCCAAGAAACCCCATCTGATATCAGTAACCCACATTTTATATTCCGACCGAGAATGACAGCCACTAGCCCTATAGAGGAGCACTCAGTGCCCCTCACTGGCTCGATTGAGAAAGGATCAAATGACGTTCAGGAGGTGATCCCTGAGGTGGAATAAGTCATGTCCACGCCATCTAAGGTCAAGGGGAAAATGTCAAAGTGGGTTTCCTTGAAGCCGCACACCTTTCCTTGGAATGTAACGTCCCCACGTCAAGCCATTAAGGATCAATCCCCCATTGATTATTCATTAAAGAGACCAATGAGTGCCACGGAAGATGCCATGTTTTTTGAACCCATCTCTTGGCGACCTCCATATGTCAAGCCGCGCAACCCTCCACGTGCACCCTGAAGAATGTAGATATAGTCTGGGAATACCTCTAGATGCCCTTGATCCCATAGGACATTCCCCGTGCTGGTGATATGTTTGGCAAAGTCCCAAACATCTAGTTTGATGACCATGATTTGGAAAATGAAGAAACGTTCCTTGAGCTAGCATCGGATAACTATTTGGAACGATTTCTTTACAAATATGTGCCAAAGGTTGAGCCAATGCCTTGGGCACGTAGGCTGAACAGTGCCGGAATCCTAAATATGTTGAGGATTTCACATTTTGGAAGGTACCCATTCACCAGCATATGCGTGCACCAAATGATAGCCTTAGTCCATAATGGCTGCCTGTGGATTCAAGGGAGAGTTCTGATAGACGTCGCGATGATCCATCATATCACCGCCCTACCCAAGAAGGGGTCTCATCCAATAATGTGTTTCGGGAAAAGCTATGAGCTTAAGGTTGCAACATATGTGAAGAAGAAGTACAAGGTGGATAGGGACAAAAGGGGATTCTTGGTTCAGACCATCGCTGACCCGGGAGTGAGCATGGGAAATCTAGTACTCGAATGCAAATTAATGAGAAAATGTCGACCAAAGGCAGTCCTGACGCACGTCATTAATTTTGCGGGGAAATGCAAGAAGGGGGTAAATTATAACTAGTCCCAATATCTTTGTGAGGAGATTTTATATAATGTGCATGAGGTGAAGGAGTTGGGTAAATAGTTCTGCTACTCTTGGCTGTTGTTGCTAATTGCGTTGGTAGCATGGGAGACTCTGGCAAATGCATTCCTCCTCGAGATAGAGTCGTGAGTATGAAAAGGGGCGCGATACACTAATATATGGGATTCCCCTGATCCTGTATCAAGGAAAAGAAGATCTTCTGGGTACTTTTTGAAGGCGCGCTGGCTGCTTCCATCCATTCCCGACCTAGACTCTCATCAACAGTGTATGAGAAATACAAGAGCGTTGCTAAATTCTAGGTTACCATGCACAATGTGTAGATCAGGGCACGTAAGGACCTGCATGGTATACCTTGCCATTCATGGTAGCAGAAGTAGAAGTTGACTAGGTCATGGTGACTTGGCCGAATGCATGGAAATTAGGGCTCAGATCCACCCATCCCATTACGCCATCTACATCAAGAAAAGAGACAACTCTGAGATGAAGTCGAGGAGCTCCGTCAGACAAAGCATATTGTCACTGATCACATAAATTCGTGGGAAGACGAGGCAATGAAGTTGTCTCAAGACATGGATGCTGCAGTAAGTAGCCTCAATCACACTTTGTAGAGTGTCACCTTGGCCGTGGAGGGGCCGACTTCGAAGAAGCTAGTAGATACCATGAAAAGTGCAGCAGACCAAATTGTGGGCATCTTGGCACCCCTTGCTCCTGCTATTGAAGAACTACAGAAAAAGATGAAGAACCCAGTGTCATTGTGACTCGGGACGAATCACAAGATTGTGTTGGGGGCCTACTGGGGCGAGGCCCCCTAAGTCCGAGCTTTGAAGACAATTTTGATATATTTTTCTAATATATTTTTTAAGTTTAGTTGTGCGCATCACAATTCAAGGGGATTTGGGGTGGGTCAAAGCCCCTCATGAGTTGTAATGGGTAAAAAGGGCAGAAGAAGCGGCCGCAAACCACATTTTGAGGACCTTAGATTAGCGCAGGCTAAAATTATAAATAGGAGTCTAGATCAAGTTGGATAAGTGAGTTTTTGGATAAGAGATGAATGATTTATGATAGATCCAGCTGAGTTGTTATATTTTGTGAATTTTCTGGGTAGAAGGCTCATGCTAGCTATGTGTGCGGAGACCTTAGTCTTGATGTATGCTAACCCCACTAGCTATGTGCGCAGGTGAAATGAAGGGTTTTGTATGGAAGATCTGAACTGTTTATGAATAAATAATTGTTGTTGCTGATATCCAAGTCTGAAATGCATCTGTTTTTTATGTTATGATTTTTTCTGCATATTATTTCTGATTCATGTATTGTCTGTGTTTAGATCAATTGTACTACTACTTCTGGTTTTAGATGAATGGTTATTGAATGGATCTAGTGCTATTGGGTTTTAATAATATCTTTTAAGAGCTATTACGTGGATTATAGACTCTTTTTTAGCTTGCATGCAAGATATTCTGCATAAATTACCTAAATTTGTATGTTAAAGGTTTCCTGGTTAGGGATTCTATTGCGAAGTTTTGTTCATGATTGTTTTAGATCTAAGGGCACCCACATCATTTAAATCTCTCTCAGGGTGTGGAAACCTGGTTCTTGCCCCCCCCCCCCCCCCCCCCCCCCATAATGCTTCGGGTGAGACTTTGACTTACGCAAGCAGGTCACTATCGAAAGGGCCAGTAGTAAGAGGGTTTTGTTGGTTAACCTCAACTTTGAACCTAGGTTAGGACCCCTCAAGCCAACAAAACCCAAGCTTGGGGTTTCACACCCAAAGTTGTTGGGAAAAAATGTGACAATACTTTGACATGTGATGGATGGAGATGATAGAGGATGTCGAGATGAATTCAACGCATTGAGAATCATCAAATTATGAGTTGTCAAAGTGGAGTTACAAATTTTTTAATTTTATATGTGGGTTTGTGCACCATAATACAAGTCAAGTTTGTTGTTGGAAATCCCAAGAGTGGGATAGATGTTGCACATGAGACATGTATAAATAAGAGTGGTTGTGAGGTCATTTAGACATATCCAATGAGAAATCTAATCATATAATGCCCATGTGATTGGAAAAATGATCTGAATTTATGCAGGAACACAATTGAATACACATGTAACCATAAATACAAATATAAAATGGAAATTACACTTCATTTCATTAATATCAAATAACTGAAATTTGTTTACAGACAATGGAAATAAACTAGCTTGGGCCCTGGTAGCTTTATCTCTAAGAAGATATGTGGTGGCTACAGGGCTCTAAAATCTATGTTACAATGAGGATCGAAGACCTATATATTATTGAGAAACAATGGAAAACCATAAAAATCCAAAAACCTAACCCTAGGAGATGAAACACTAGAATATGGGCCCCATCGGGGTAAATTGGTACATCAATTTCCCAAGGTCGTAACTTTGGCATACTATCTCTGTTTGACGCACAAGATACATCGTTAGAAAAATCTATCTGAGGACTACAACTATTGACAAAAAATATCAAGGCCCAAATGGATTAATTTTCGCTGGAGGTTTGATGCCCAAAAAAACTTCGTTTAGGGCCTCAAAATGGCTCTAGAATTTTAGGACCTGAAAAAATTCCAAAAATAGTAAATGGTGCTACAATTAAGGAAACTGAAAAACTAAAAGAAACAATGGTGGGGTCCAAGTGGAATAGGTGGGTGGCCACCAATATCCACCTGGATCATTCCTCCCCCCTTAGGAAGGAATGGTCCCCATTGCATTGAGTTCCTCCATGAGATGAGGAAACTTCTACTAAACTTGGTCCCTAGTGAGCCACTTGCCCTGGTGAAGGAGTTGGCCTACTTTGACAACTCGATATAGCTGGATCCTCTGCTGGTGGGTGTTCTTGATCTGTGTATCCATAATTTGATCAATTGTGGCTTGTTTCATGTACTCTGGGTTTAAATCTATTGGTGTGAGTTGTTATTCCATGTCGGATGTGTATAGTAGAGGTGGAAAATAGGGCCAAAGGCAGTCGACATTGAACACTAGGTGCAGACCAAGGAATGGTGGAATACTGAGCTCAAAGGAATTTTTCCATAAAACCTTGGTGATGGTGTATGGCCCATATCAGAGCAGGTGAGGCTTGGGGTGGGGTCCAGCGAGATGCTCCCTCTACAAATGTAGCCACACTTTGCCTGCCACCTGGAAGTTTTGTTGCACCCAATACCGATCATTCCGTTGCTTGTAATTAGCATTGGCTCTATCCAATATGTCATGAACCTATTGGTGAATGTGTTGAATGTGCTCAATAAATTTTTTCACCTTGGCAGCTTCAGAATGGACATGAGCCAAATCAGCCTGAGTAGCTGCAAATGGCATGGCTACGTCAATGGGACCTAGTAGTTGGAATCCCAAGCCCACCTGAAAGGGGTTGTGGTCGGTTGAGCTGTGGAGGGCCTGGCTATAGATATGTTATACATAGGGGAGGCTCTCATCCCATGTGCATGGATGCTTTGAGTTGTACATGCACAGAATGTGTATGATCATCCTATTGACGACCTATGTCTGGCAATTAGTTTGGGGATTGAAAGCTGTAGACTTGGTGAGCTTGGTGTCCAACATTGACCAAAGGCTGGACCAAAATGTACCAAGGAACCTGTTGTCCTGATCTGAGATGATAAACTGTGGGATCCCAAAGTGTACCCACACTCATTCAAAGAATATTTTAGCAGTGGCTTCTGCTGTGATATTCTTCTTGTAGGCCACCATAATGGCCATCTTTGAGAATCTATCGACGACCACGATAACACAGCCATTTCCATGCTTAGTAGAAGGAAGGCCCGACATGTAATCCATTGATATGGATTACCAAGGTTGAATAGGGGTAGGAAACAGAGTATAGAGGCCTTGCCTCTTGATGGTCGGTTTGGAAATGGCATAGGCAGTGCAGGATCTGATGTAATTCCTGACATCTTGTCAAAGGTTTTGCCAATAGAAATACTTTTGCAGTATTGCCACTTTTTTCTCAGCCCCAAAATGACCAACAACTCGACTGTAGTGTGCTTCCAAAATCATCTTGGCATGCTAGCTTGAAGGAACACAAAGGTGTTGCAGATGACATAGCAGTGCATCCTCGAGGTGAAAATTTGGAACTCGTTTACCCTCCATGGTTGTCTTGTATGTGTGGCTGAATTCTGGATCGCTCTTGTAGAGAAGCGGCCAATCAGAGGTCTCCTGCCCACAAGAGTTGAGCATGGTGGTTATCGCCATGATCAGTGGTCGACTAAGGCAGTCTACAACATTATTGGTGTTGCCCTTCTTGTACTTAATGTTCAAATGAAACTGTTTCATATATGTGGACCACTTCTTATGGCGATCATTCTACAACTTCCCTTGTGTCTGTATGAAATGCAGGGGTCGGTGGTCTATGTGGATGATCATTTCCTTCCCCAAAATTTAATTCTTCCATTGTCGGCAAGCCTGTACAATGGAATGCATATCTTTGTCATAAGTGGGATACTTTCAGACTGTGTCAGATAGTGTCTCACTGTGATATGTCACTGGATGCCCCTGTTGAGTAAGAACTGTCCCAATAGCATAGTCAGAGGCATTTGTCTCAATCTCAAATGGTTGTTGTGAGTCTGGTAATGTGAGCATTGGGGCACAACAGAGGCGATGTTTCAATTCTACGAATGCCTTCGATTGAGATTCCGACAAAAATAATTTTTCTTTCACTCCTCCCTTGGTGACTTGACTCAAGGGCCAAGTGATATGAGAGAATCCCAACATGAAACTGTGGTAGAAATTAGGTACACCCAGAAAGCTGCGAAGCTCTATTAGAGTGGTTGGGGTTGGCCAATACCGAATGACTTGGACCTTGGATGGATCCACGTGCATCCCCCGCTCATCAATAATGTATCCCAAATACTGAACCTGGGTCATGCCAAAAGTTCACTTCTCCAAATTGGCACACAACTTGTGTTTCCACAATGTTTGGAGGACCTGTCGGATGTGGTGGAGGTGCTCTTCCCAAGTCTGGTTGAAGATCAAGATGTCATCCAAGTACACTACTACAAATGACTTGGTGAATGGTCGTAAGATATCATCCATCATCCTCATGAAGGTTGTGGGAGAATTCGTCAACTTGAAAGGCATGAACAACCATTCAAAAAGGCCCTCCTTGGCTTTGAAGGCACTCTTCGACACATCAAACGACTTGAATGGTACCTGGTGATACCCAGACTTCAAGTCGATCTTGCTGAAATATTTTTTCCCTTTGAGTTGTTCCATAAGGTCATCAATCCGTGGGATCGGATACCTATTTCAGACAGTAATATTTTTCAGTGCCTGATAGTCAATAAAAAGTCTCCAAGTCCCATCCTTCTTCTGCACCAATACGATCGGGCTCCCATAGGGTGATGAACTTGGTCGGATGTGACCTTTCTGTAGAAACTCCTGAATCTACCTCTTGATTTCATCACTCTCTAGAACAGAGCATCGATATATCGGTCCATTGGGTAGCGGCATACCTAGGGTCAGATCGATGGGGTGCTTGACCTGACAGTGCAGAGGCACACCTGCGGGTGAGGTGAAGATGTCCCGATACCCCTCCACGACCTTGTCCATTTGTTGTTGTCATGTGGAGGAGCCCTTTATGGAGGTCATGGCCATAATATTCTTCTTTCCCTAAGGGTGGATCATTAGGAAAATAAATTTCCCAGTTTTGGAAATGATCTTACTGCATTATTTTGCAGTAACCAAAGAGATAGCGGCAGGCGGTGGTACCTCAGGTATATTGTACAACTTATTTCCAAAATTAACAATAACGACGCCAGGTTGAGACTCATACACAAGTTTGGTTGGCCTAACAATACATAACAAAAATTAAGAGGAGCAATGTCACATAATACCTCATTGGTGAAGGGCTTCATGCTGTAGGGAAGGTGACATTGTTGGCTAATGCAAAGATCCTATCCTTAGTGAAGCCACCCAATGGTGTACCATTGTGGGTGTGTTATGGTCGGCAAGCCCAACCACTTCATGACCTCTACTGAAGTGATGTTCTTTTGGTTGCCACTGTCGACAATGAATTGTAGCAGGGAACCCTTTACCCACATTTGGGATTGGAAGAGACGCTCCTCCTTCTCTGGATCTTCCAGTTCTTCCTTTTAGATCTTCATGGTGGTAATAGTGGCTTTGGGCTCCACATCGATAATATGATTCCCTCTGTTATTCTCCTTGTTGGGTTTTGATTCAGTGTCGAAGCATGCATCTGATTTAGAAGCCTTCATCTCGGCCACCAGTGACTACTTGGCCCGACACTCACTTGTGTTGTGAGTGGAGCTCTTATGGAACTCACACCACTTTCTTGTTTCCTTCTTCAGCTAGGCGGTGTTTTTCTTTGGTTGTGCCTTTGGCAGGTTGTCTTGGGCCACCATGCCTTGGCTTTGTCCTTTGTTCTGCGGTTTGGGGGCACCTTTCACTTTCTTTTGATTCGCAGATCCAAATTATTTCTTCTTCTGTTTGAATTTCTACACAATCTTAGCAGCATACTTGTATGCCATACCAAGCGAGGAGATGTCGAGGAACTCCATTTCCTCCTGAATGTATCTGTGTAGACAACTGCGGTACTTCAACACCAAATGTTTCTTTGAATCTTTGATACCCAACTTTGTGTGCATGGTATGGAACAGATTTGTGAACTCGCACATCTTGATCCCTTTGTTGCCACAACATAGTCCATTGTATGTACTTGTCCTCATAGCTCCCCACGAGATAATATTGTTCCTTGATGGCATCTTGGAAATAATTCCAAGTGGGTACGACCGAGAACAGAGAGGGTTTCCCCTCATCCTTTTTCTCATAGTAGGTTTCCCACCAGTCCTTGACATGGGGGGTGGCTCTGAGTAGAGAAAAAATAATCTTCTCCCAGTCGGAAAAGTCATGAACCGAGAATATCCTTCCAATAGATTCAACCATCTATCTATGACATCTACATCAATTTGGCCATCAAATATGGGAATGTCAAAGTTTACTTGTATATTAAAAGGGGTTGTGCCTCTAGAGTGTTTGTTGGATGCATATGCACTGAAAGTGGGCAGTCGTTGAAGGATCTCATATTTTCTAGAGGTTTGATGCCCAAAAAACATCGTTTAGGGCCTCAAAACAACTCTGGAATTTCAGGACCCGAAAAGCTGCCAAAAATAGAAAATGGTGCTACAATTAAGGAAACTGAAAAACTTAAAGAAAAAATGGCGGGGGTCCAAGTGGAATAGGTGGGTGGCCACCAATATCCACCTGGATAAAAAAAGAAAGCCTAATGGAGGATGAAAGGAGGCATGAAGCATTTCTTTGGGTCTAATTAGGATGCGAGTTCCCTGAACTACAGGCCCGCAGGTCAGGAGCATCCAAAAGAGTGTTTTGGATGTGTTTTTGACTAGTATTGGAGAATACCAAAGATGTAGGTCTCAACTTCACTCCATAGGTAAGTTTCAAGGTGATTTTTATGTAAATTTATGAATGGGATCTCTGCTACAAGTGGGCCACAGACTACTGTAGAAAACAACAGGTGATTGGTAGAACGTTGAGGGTCATGAGGCCTTGTGGAGAAGGTTATCTCTAGGCTGCAACCTCTAGAGGAACAACACAACTTGTACAGGGGTTAAGAAGGATTTAAACATGATTTTCATTATGCTTGTAGGTAACCTTAGTTTGTTGTATAAATCTGAGATAATTTAGAGCCTTGTGGAGGTTCTCAAGGTGTGTTGAAGATCAAGGAAGGGACAAAAAAGTAGGTGGAAGTTTGGACAAAGGAAGACATTTTTTGGAGTAGTAGTTTAGGGTTGTTGTGTGCCCTAATCAGCCTTCTGAATGCACATAAACCGACGACAAGGAGGCAAAAATAGTTTATTGTAGATGACTCCTTGGTGATGGTTGATTGCTAGTGGATGAGGTATGTACATATTTAGGAGAAAATTATATCAAAAATTATTTTAGTATCATGCAAAGAGGAGCATGATAAGGTTGCAGGTATGTATGTCCTCTCAAATTGATATAATTTATAGGTGGATGGGTGTCTTAGAAGAGGAATGTTGGTGAAGTATGAGTATTTTATTTTCATTTCACACATCGTGAGACATTCTAAATTATGGATTTTATAATATAACTTGGTAGTTGCTTATTGATTTTACTTATTTATTCAAATTTTGACCCGTTGTAATACATGGTAACAAATGTGGTTCTCATACTTAGAGATTAGGGCTAACTTGGCTTGAGACTTGGTGTATCATGTGACATTCCTTACTCAGAATGACACAATCCATACTGCAAACTGAAATCTGAAAATTACCAATTCAATCCCACACACACTCTATCTAACTAAGCTAGAAATATGCACTGTTAGGTGTATTCATTCTTCCATTACAACCATGTGAGAATTGTATTGAATAAATGTTATGAAATCAACTCACAAAATAGAAGAAAAGACAGATCAACAACTTAGAAATCAACCTCTTTGAGGCGAAAACCTCCTTTACATTACATAAATGAAAAATTCTTGGATGATACAAATGAAAAAACCTCCTTTATATATTTAGGATTCCAATGGGTCACAATATAATCCTATCCAACCCAAAAATAACAATGTGAGGGAACCACAATAACAATAATGGGCTTCTAAGGGGCACAACAATAAAAATATGGGGACTACATGAGCACAACAATAAAAATAAGGGGGTTATACTAACAAGAACAATAAGGGGACACACTAGTATTATAGGGACCTAACATTCCCCTCTCCTTCAAACAAGTGTTGTCCCATGTGGAATCTTCAGCGGGTAAGTTCTTCCACTTGTTGATATACTCTCAAATTGATCGATTTTGTAGTTGTCGAGTTCTTGTTTCCATGACTCCTTCAGGTTCCAATATGATTTTTCCTTCCTCGTCAAGCTCTATAAATATTGTTTGAACTGGGATTTTGTCACCTATATCCTTCTTTAAGCATGAAACATGGGAAGATGCAGACAACTCCAATTTGTATTCCATAGTACCAATATTTGGCAGCACCTTGTAAGGAAAATAGTACTTTAGTGATCATTTATTATAATTATTAGCTTGCTTCAGGGACATTAGTTTGTATGGTTGTATTCGTAAAAATACTGAGTCGCCTATATCAAAACTTCTTTCGCTGCAATGTTGATCTGCTTGTTGTTTCACTCGATTATGCACCAAAGCTAGGTTATCCTTTAAGATTTGGAGAACTTGTTGTTGATGCTTGATGTGAAATTCCACTATTTGATAATTCATATTAGCTTTCATTTCATCCTTTAAACCATCCACCTTAGCCTCCATGTCTTCTTTTAAACCATCTATGTCATCTTTGGTTGCTCTCCGTATCGAAATTTGTTGCACTTGGTACTGTAATTTTGATATATAATACTTCAATTCTTCGTCTTCATGCATCATAGTATAATTTTATTAGGGCTTAATGGGTGTATAATTATTTTAGGAGGAATTTAGAACCCAATACTAATATTTTGCTTCAATATGCCCTTGGAATCACTTCAAACTGTTTTTTCAAACAAGACTTATGAAATTTAAAAAAAAAAATACACACCTTTTTCTTGTTTTTGAGGAGCTCGATATTGAAACTGATGTATCTCTGTAATTTCAGATCCCCAAGATTTGATCTTCAATCCTATCGTAGCTCTCTGATTCTTATTTCCAATTCCACAAGTCTTACCTGATTTGGATTCTTCAAGACAAAGTTATGCCTAATCTCCCACAATGTCCAAATTATGGATTGGTTCAGTAGAATGAACTTTTACAACATGTCTGTATCATTGTTTCCTCCTTCGGCTCTAAAATCAATACACAAGAAACTAAAATCTGTGTACTTGCGGAATTTTTTTACAAAATTCCAATCTAATGCTCAGAGAGAGAGTTATGACAATTTTCCCAAGGTCACCTCTTTGAGATGAAATTCGGAAGCTTGAAAAAACCCTATTTCCACATATCATATCTCCTAAAATATTGCGAACCAAGATCTAAAATTTTTGTAAGAATTTCCTTAGGATTTCGGTGCAAATGGGTTTTTTTTTAGCTTCTAAAACTTCATAGAAAAAATTTATATCGAAAATTCCAAGATGACTTGTTTGAAGTAGCAAAACCCTAGAATCCAAAGCTCTGATACCAAATGTTATGAAACCAGCTGACAAAATAGAAGAAAATATAGATCAACACCTTATAAATCGGCCTCTTCGAGGGGGAAATCTACTTTACATTACATAAATTAACAATTCTTGATCATACAAATGAAAAAACCTCCTTTCTATATATAGGCGTCCAATGATTCAAAATATGCCGACATAACAATAACAACGTAAGGGCACAACAATAACAATAGTGGGCTTCTAAGGGGCATAATAATAACAATATGGGGACTAGATGGGTAGAACAATAACAATAAGGGGGCTATATTAACAATAACAATAATGGGATACACTAGCATTATAGAGACCTAACACTAAATGACCACTTTGCATGCAACTGAAAACTTGAAAAATATTTACAATATGAAACATAAACTTGATAGGCAACTGATACTTATAGGTGAACTTGGAAAGTTTCGTCTTCTGTAGACATCTGATACTTCTGATCACAACAATGAGGATGAAAAATATGATGCTAAATGCAACCGTCAATGAACCTTGAGCTATCACATTAAAAGATGCAACTGAAATCTCGAATTAGTGGAATCTGTAACCTAGTGGAATCACCATATAGACAAAGTGGAGATGCTAGGTGAACAAAAATGACCAATAATAATTTCTAGTCCTTGTTCACCAACAAGGAGTAGATCTAGTCTTGATCGTTCTTCAAGGAAATATTTCTTCACTACCTCGCTCCCCGACATCGACCCAAAATGTTGTGATGTTTCTTGAAGGAATTTCTTGGTTGCAAAACTATGTCAAGAAACCAACTCAACCAAAATTTAGTTTCAAGATGGCCCTCGAACTAGAGGGGACTCCATCAAGTGTTACGAAGATTTTTAATGTTGTTCATTGTCACTTGGAAAAAACCTATGAAGCACAATAGTCATATATATGACTTGTTATATAAGTGGTTGTTGATGAGTATCCAATCTCTGCTTAGAAATAAATTCTTCTCTTGTCAAGGTCTTATCAAAGTGTCAACATCCGACTTCAACAGAATAACATAAATTTAAAGATTTTAGTAGAGGAATAGAAGATAAATTAGATAATAAAGTATCCATCTTGAATGCTTAATCAATCGGATCTAGTAGATGCATGTAGAGAAACTTCTACATCCAAACACATATACATTCAAGAGATGACAAAAGGAAACAATTAATTGATGCAGAGGTACTTATTTAAACTTACTATTCAATTATTTAGTCTCCACAATGATGATCACTTTGTAGTGGGCTATGAGGGAAGTTAATATTTAACTTAGCCTTTTCCAATGCTTTTATATTACCTTGAACATATGCATAAACATAATATGAAATCAGGAGGAAAGACATACATGAGAAAAAAATTATGTCATGAAACTAAAGCCAGAAATATTCAATTAAAAATTCTTTAATAACACTATTTACAAAAATGGCAAGGTTTTGGCATCAAAATCTAACATTTTACATTCAAAATGGGAACACATGTAAAAAATGGTAAAAATGAAACAACTTTGTAGGGGGGGGGGGGGGGAGGTGGGGGGGTTAGGTTAAAATTTAGATAGATGGGGTCCCTACAAATAATTGATTTTCATTTCACACATATTGAGGCATTCTAAATTATGGATTTTATAATATAACTTGGAAACTGCTTATTGATTTGACTTTCGACCCCCTGTAATACATGGTAACAAATGTGGTTCTCGTACCTAGAGATTGGGGATGACTTGGCTTGAGACTTGGTGTAAATTTCTTGGTGGAAATTCGACCTTTATTGAAATTTAATATTGGATCACAAACCCAGTACTTTTAATGCATAAAATTAATATTTTATGTAAATGATTTTATAAAAATATAAGATTATATTTTTATAAAATTAAATTAATTAAAAAAATAAAATTATATTTAAAAATAACCCAGAAACTTATAAAAACCATTTCATCATGGAAAATTGCATATGCCCAAGAATCTGACCAGGAAATTTATTAGCAAATTTCGAAAAAAAAATATATTGTAGCCTTTCTTTGACAAGAAAAAGTTGCAACATCAACTACAAATGGGGATTGATTCCCCTTGTGTGATGTAGAGAACCTGTAGGTCTGTCCATATAATCTTTTGGGCATGGAGTCATATCACAAAAAAAAATTAACCATCTGCACTTTGAAACCTGCAACCTACAAATATGAAACCATACTACCTACACTAATCCATAGACTAAATCACACTGAAATCTAAAAAATGAAAATTGATGAAGTTGAAACAACTGACACTGTGAATGAAACTGAAACCAAACTGAAAAATTCTAATTATTACAAAAAAAAATGATGATGACTTCCATAAGTTAGATAATTGATTTACTTGAAAAGAAAAATATTTTTGGTAGTAATATTTTATTCATTGGGTTATGGAGTTAAGCTGTCAATAACAACCTGCAAACTAATTGTAACCTATGACATGCCTTACTAACACTGACACAATCCATACTGCAAACTGAAATATGAAAATTACTAATTCTAACCCACACAACCTATACCTAACTGAGGTGGAAATCTACACTGTTAGGTGTAGTCATACTTCCAGTGCAACCATGTGAGGATTAGATTTACTAATAGACCACTTTGCATGCAACTGAAAACTTGAAAAATATTTACAATATGAGACATAAACTCCATATGAAACTCATACTTATAGGTGAACTTGGAAAGCTGCATCTTCTATAGACAGCTGATATTTCTAATCATAACCATGAGGAAGAAAAACATGATGTTGAATGAAACCATCAATGAACCTTGAGCTATCACATTAGTGGATGGAGTTGAAATATCAAACCAATGGAATCGGTAACCCAATGGAATTTCCATATAGAGAAAATGGATCTGCCACATGAAATAAAACAACCAATAATTAACGTCTAGTCCTTGTTTACCAACAAGGAGTATTTCTAGTCTTGATTGTTCTCTAGGGAAAGATTTCTTCGTTACTTTGCTCACCAGAAACGATGAAAAATGTTATGATGTTTCTCGAAGGAAGTTCTTGGCTGCGAAACTATGTCGAGAAGCCAACTCGACCGAAATTTAGGTTCAAGCTGGCCCTTTTACCATAGGGGTCACCCTTAAGCGTTACAAGGCTTTTTAATGTTGTTCACTATCACTGGAAAAAAAACCTAAGAAGCACAACGATAAGATCTATGATTTTTTATACAAATGTTTTTTGATGAGTATCCAATATCTATATAGAAATAAATTCTTCCCTTACTCAGGTTTTATCAAAGTGTCAATGTACAACTTCGATAGAATAACATAAATTTAAAGAGTTTGGTAGAGGAATAGAAGATAAATTAGATAATCAAGTATCCATCCTGAATACCTAATCAATCAGATATAGTACATGCCAGTAGAGAAAATTCTACAACCAAACACATATACATTCAAGAGATGACAAAAGGAAACAATTAAATGATGCAGAGGTACTAATTTAAACAGATTGTTCGATTAGCTAGTCTCCATAATGATGATAACTTTGTAGTGGGCTGTGAGGGAAGTTAAAATTTAACTTAGCCTTGCCCAATGCTTCTATATTACCTTAAATATATGCAGAAACAGATTATCAATTCACAAGGACAGAAATACATGAGAAACAAATTATGTCATGAAACTAAAGCCAGAAACCTTCAATTAAAAATTTTGTAGTAGAAGTCTTTACAAAAATGGGAGGTTTTCGGAATCAAAATCCAACCCTTTGACATTAAAAATCACACAATATATAGATCATCACACCCAGCTAACTGTGTCTAGCTTCCTAGAATAAAAATCTAAACAATTCACTAAAAATAAAAATAATCTCTAAATAATTGCTGGAAAACTAAGTTGATTGAAAGTCTTGTGCCTCAAAATTTGGGAATTGGCTCACTAATTTCTGATTGATTGCCTTTATTCTTAAAACTGGTTGCTCTTTTTTGTCACAAATCTACCTTAATATTCTTTCTGTTGATATTTTTCCTTAGAATATGGAGGTTGTTGAAGCTGCTCCCTAAAACTCAGTTAATATGCCCATAATCTCTTATCCTTTTTATAGAATTGATTAATCCCCTATAATTTTATAAAATCATTTGATAATTCAATTAATTATCTTTCAGGTGCGTAATCATTGTCGTAAATTTGAAAATTATTTGGAAATCATTGATTTTATGTCACTCTTTAGTTTTCAAAAATATTAATTTTAAGTTTTAGGGAATAAAATATTTTGATAAAAATATTTCCCAAAAATCTATAAAATCATATTTCCATTAAAAAATAGATAAATAAATAAATCTACCTATGATTTTGAAAAACCATGTCTTCAATAGAAAAATGTGTCTTGTTTTGACCTATATAATTGTTCCTTTCTTCATGAATTTCATAAATAAAATCCCGAAACATTTCCTCAAAAAATATTCCATCCATTATCGCCTTCGATGTAGAGTTTACAATTTTTTAAATTTCCCACCTCACATTTAAATTAATATGGTAAGTGATATGAAAACACTGGGGGGTGGGGGTGCAGGCTGGGGTTGGGGTTTGGTAATACTTGATATGGGGACACGTGTTAAAGATGGTAAAAATGAAACAAATTTGTAGAGGAGGGGGTGGGTTAAAATTGAGATAGGTGGGCACCCCTTGCAAACCATTGATTTTCATTTCACACATCTTGAGGCATTCTAAAGTATGGATTTTAT
Source organism: Pinus albicaulis (assembly GCA_034641835.2). Lineage (NCBI taxonomy): Eukaryota > Viridiplantae > Streptophyta > Pinopsida > Pinales > Pinaceae > Pinus > Pinus albicaulis. The sequence continues at coordinate 1,000,772,507 of CM076577.1, read as the reverse complement.
AATATAACTTGGTAGTTTCTTATTTATTTGACTTATTTATACAATAATTGAGATGGGGACACGTGTAAAAGATCATAAAAATGAAACAACTTTGTAGAGGAGGGGGTGGGTTAACATTCAGATAGGCGGGGACCCCTTGCAAACCATTGATGGGGGGGTGGGGGGTGGGCTGGGGTTGGGGTTTTGCAATACTAGATATGGGGACACGTGTAAAATATGGTAAAAATGAAACAACTTTGCAGAGGAGGGGGTGGGTTAAAATTGAGATAAGTGGGCACCCCCTGCAAACCATTGATTTTCATTACACACACCTTGAGGCATTCTAAATTATGGATTTTATAATATAACTTGGTAGTTGCTTAATGATTTTCCTTGTTTCTGCAATACTTGAGATGGGGACACGTGTAAAATATGGTAAAAATGAAACAAATTTGCATAGGAGGGGGTGGGTTAGCATTCAGATAGGCGGGGCCCCCGTGCAAACCATTGATTTTCATTTCACATACCTTGAGGTATTCTAAATTATGGATTTTATAATATAACTTGGTAGTTACTTATTGATTTGCCTAATTTATTCGACTTTTCACCCCCTGTAATACATGGTAATAAATTTTGTTCTCGTACTTAGATATTGGGGCTAACTTTGCTTGAGACTTGTGTAAATTTCTTGGTGGACATTCGACGTTTATTGAACTTGGAGATTAGGTACCAAGCCCAATTCTTATTAATGCATAAAATTAATATTTTAAATAATATTTTTTTATACAATTATAAAATTAAATTTATTTAAAAATTAAAATTATGTTTAAAAATCACATAGAAAATGATAAAAACCATTTTTTCACAGACATTTGCATATTCCCAAGAATCTCACCGGGTAATTTAATAGCAAATTTCAAAAAACAAATTGATTTCTTTGACAAGAAAATGCTACAACATCAGCTCCAACTGGGGATTGCTTACCCTATGGAATGCAAATAACTTGTAGATATGTGCCTTGAATCTGTTGGGAATGGATTCATACCACAAAAAAATTAACCATCTTCACTTTGAAACTTACAACCGGTGACCTGAAAATTTGAAACCATACTTCCTGCACCAGTCCAGAGACTAAGTCACACTGAAATATAAAAACTATAATTTTTTGAAGTTGAAACAATTGACACTGTAAACGACAAGTGAGACCAAACTAAAAACTACTGAAAAGTATTATAAAATTAATTTTCTCTGATCACTTCCATAAGTTAGATAACTGATTTACTTGAAAAGAAAAAGAAATTTGGCAGTATTACTTTATTCATTAGATTATGGATTTAAGATGTAAAAAAAAACATGCAAACTACCTATAACTTGTGACATGCCTTACTCAGAATGACACAATCCATACAGAAAACTGAAATCTAAAAATTACTAATTCAATCCCACACACCCTCTATCTAACCGAGATGGAAGTCTGCACTGTTAGGTGTAGTCATGCTTCTAGTGCAACCATGTGAGGATTGGAAAGTTGCATCTTTTGTAGACATCTTTGACAAGAAGAAGCTACAATTTTTTTCGAAATTTTCTAATTAATTTCCTATTCAAATTCTTAGGCATCTACAAATGCCTATGACGAAATGGTTTTTATAGGTTTCTGGGTTATTTTTAAATATAATTTTGATTTTATAAAATTATAATCTTATATTTTTATAAAATCATTTAAATAAAATATTAATTTTATGCATTAAAAAGTACTAGGCTTGGGACCCAATCTCCAATTTCAATAAAGGTGAGATGCCCACGAAAAAATTTACACCAAGTCTCAAGCCAAGTCAACCCCAATCTCTAAGTATATTGAAAATCACATTAATTACCATGTATTACGGAAGTTCGAAAGTCAAATAAATAAGCATCTACCAAGTTATATTATAAAATCCACAACTTAGAATGCCTCAAAATGTGTGAAATGAAAATCAATGGTTTGTGGGGGCCCCCGCCTATCTGAATTTTAACCTACCCCCTTTGCAAAGTTGTTTCATTTTTACCATATTTTACATGTGTTCCCATCTCATGTATTGCAGACCCCCCATCCTAAACCATTTACCACTTACTACCCCCACCCCCCCTCCCTCCTAAACCATTTACCAGTTGCTACCACCCCCCCAACCCACCCATGCTCCCCTCCTAAACCATTTACCAGCTGCTACCCTCCCCTTGCTCGTAATATTGTTTCCATACCATTTATCATATTAATTAGAATGTGAGGTGGGAAATTTAAAAAATTATGAAGTCTGCATTGAAGGAGATAATGGGGGGAATATTTTTATAGCTCTATTTTTTTGGAATGAGCTTATGGGTGAAAGCTTGAGGTAAGAGGAGGTTAGATCTGTAGGTTTTAACCCTGAACAGAAATTATCTACACACGAATCTTATAACAGAAAATAAACAATAGCGAGAGCATAAAACATAAAACAGATAAACACAGAGATTTTCCCCTGGATCCCAAATCGGGACGACCAGCTTGATTTTCATTATATTCCTTTTAGTGTTACAACACATATATATACATGCCGGAGCATACATAAACCCCAATCCATTAACCCTGGATTAGAACATAACCGTAGTTCCCTTGACCGGATCTACAAAAATACTAGGGACCAAAAACCATCGAACCCCAAAACCATGTGCAAAACCATGCACAAAACCATGGACGCAGTCTACCCAGCGGAAATTAAGGAACCAAAATTTTCGCCGGGGCGCTGCCCCAGACCCCGAACATAACACATACCCAACATTCTCCCACTTGTTGTTTTCTTTCCACGGGGGGCCATAGGAGAGCTTAGTCATTTGGCCAATTCTTCAACACCCATTGTTTTTCTACACCAAGAGAACTTCTAAGTAACTCCTGGACTTCGTGATGCATCTGCAACATTCTTCAAAGTGTCCTGCTTACGATAACTTCCCTTTTAGCCTCAACCATATCTCTAACAAAGTGATATTAAACATCAATGTGCTTTGTCTTTGAATGATAAGCAGGGTTCTTAGCCAAGAAAATTTCACTTTGGCTATCACATTCTATCCTTATAGCTTGCTGTACCAACCCCATACTTGAACACAATCTCTGCAACCAAGCTGCTTCCTTGCTTGCATGAGTGGCTGCTATGTACTCTGCCTTTGTAGTTGAAAGAGCCACTACAAACTGTCTTTTACTCATCCAACTGACTGCGCCTCCAAATAGGCTAAACACATACCCACTTGTAGATCTTCTCTGGTCCAGATCTCCAGCCCAGTCTGCATCAACAAAACCACGAATGTCCAACATTCTTTCCAATCATGGTCTTCCTTGGTAGCACAAGCCATAATCACTAGTGCCACGTAAATATCTGAAAACCCGCTTCACTGTTGTCCAATGCTCCTTCCCTGGGTTTGAGCTAAACACATAATACTCCCCTTGTATTTTAATAATGCAGTCTAGTACAGGCAGCTTGTAGTGCATACATCGAGCTACCCACTTTGCACTTGCATATGGAACACGGGACATATCCTCCTCTTCTTCTTGTGTCTTGGGACCTTTGTTGAAAGCTTTTGCACCCTCACAGAATAGGAACACTCACCGGTTTACTATCTGCATATTAGTTCTCTGCAATATAGTCTCGACATACTTCCTCTGGTTTAACCAGAGATTCCTCTTTGCCCGATCTCTCTTAATTTCCATGCCCAAAATATAGTTTGCAGCACCAAGATCCTTCATGTCGAATTTGGAGAACAACTGGGTCTTCAAATCTTGGATAATTTCTTTGTCATTTCCAATCAACAACATATAATCCACATACAAGACTAAATAAATAGCACGGTCACCAATCAATTTAAAATAAACACGGTGATGATCCTCCTTGCTTCTAGTGAAGCCAAGTCCCCGTATATAGATACATCAAATTTCGATACCACATCATTTTATTTTAACCCATACAGAGACTTCTTCAACTTGCATACCAGTTCTTTCTTACCCTTCACCATAAAGCCTTCAGGTTGCTTCATGTAGATCTCCTCTTCTAGATCCCCATGAAGAAATGTTGTCTTCACATCCATCTGTTCTATCTCAAAATCAAATGCAGCAACAACAGATAAAAGTAATCTAATAGAAGTAACTTTGGCAACGGGAGAAAAAATATCACCAAAATCAATTCCCGACAACTGGGAATAACCTTTGCTACCAACCCCGAAACTTGTATTTCTCCACCTTGCCTTCTACATTCATCTTCTTCTTAAACACCCATTTGCTCCCAATGGGCTTCCTTCCAGCTGGCAACTCCACCAGATCCCATGCATCGTTTTGTGCAAGGATGCCATTTCATCAACCATGGCCTCCTTCCAGAGTTTTCCATCCTCTGAATCTACTGCCTCCCTGACAGTTCTAGGTTCATCATCAGTTATAGTTAAGGCAAAACCTGAACAGAAAGCAGATGGACTATACCTTTTTGGTTGCCTTCTTTCCCGAACTGATCTTCTCAAAGCTGGAGTTTGTGGCTCTTCATCTTCTGAGTCTTCTTCTGTTGTAGAGTCTGATTCATCCTCCTTTAGCTCAAACTCTATATTTTCAGGTTCCTTTGATAGGACTTCATGTTTAACAACATCTTTCACTTCTCTAAACACCACATCTCGGCTGTACACAACCTTCCTTGTTTCTAGGTTCCAAAGCTTGTAACCCTTTAAACCATCCTTATACCCAATAAAGATGCACCTTTCAGATTTATTATCCAACTTAGTCCTTTTCTCCTTTGGAACATGTACATATGCATCACATCCAAATACCCTTAGATGTGAAAGAGAGGGTTTATTACCAGTCCATACCTCATGTGGAGTCTTATCCTCCAACGCTAATGAAGGTGATCTGTTAACTAAGTAACATGCAGTCTCCACTGCCTCTGCCCAGAATTCTTGTCCTAACCCGGTACCACTGAGCATGCTTCTTGCCTTTTCCATCAGTGTTCTTTTCATTCTTTCTGCAACTCCATTTTGCTGAGGTGTGTATGGAGTAGTCTTCTGCCGTGCTATACCACACTTCTTACAGAACTCTTCAAATTCCTTCTTGCAGAACTCCCCACCATTATTTGTCCTCAATGCCTTTATCTTCTTCTCTGTCTGGTTTTCCACCAGAGCCTTAAATTCTTTAAATTTGTCAAAGACTTCAGATTTCTTCCTCAAGAAATATATCCATGTATTCCTTGAAAAGTCATCTATGAATGAAACATAGTACACAGACTTTCCCAGTGATGGAACTGACACAGGTCCAAACACATCACTGTGCACAAGTTCTAATATCTTGTTCGCCCTCTTAGCACCGGAAGGAAAACTCACCCGATTCTGCTTCCCATATACACAATGTTCACAGAAATTGAAATCCAGAGAGTAATTAGACATACCTTCTACCATACCATTTCTATGTAGTATCCGAAGGCCCTTCTCTCCAATATGTCCAAGCCTTTGATGCCATAGCATGGTCTTTTCTCCAGAGACAACTAGGCTTTCCGCTCCACTTTCAGGAACCATAGAACTGTTACACCCATCAATAACAGTGCTACCTTGTAGCTTGTATAGAGTTCCAGTCCGAACTCCCCACATTAGTACCAGTGCTCCCCGAACCATCTTGCAGGAATCTTTCTCGAACACTGTTTTTACACCTGCATCATCCATCTTGCTTACAGAAATCAAATTTCTAGCCAATGCAGGAATATGCAGAACACTAGGAAGTGTTCTAATCCTTCCACCTTGCAGCTTCAGCTTGACCTTTCCACGTCCGATGATTATGGCCCTCCTATCATCCCCTAGGAAGACATCACCACCATCATATTTCTCATACTCGCAGAACCACTCCCTATGGGGAGTGAAGTGAAAGGATGCACCTGAGTCAATCTACCATGACTCATGATCTACATGTGTATTTGAAGAAAAGCCAAATACACATCCCCACCTTCATCTGAGGTGGTTTTTGCCTCTGCAGAAGGAGCTTCATCAGATCCCTTTCCTTTCTCAGGAGCTTTAGATCTGCATTCCTTTTTGTAGTGTCCTTCCTTTCCGCATTTCCAGCACACCTTTACAAACTTTCGAGGAGATTTAGATCTCCCTCTAGATTTAGATCTCCCACTCGAAACCTTATTCTTGTTTCTGTTCTGGGACCTTCCTCGTACAGATAAGGCATCTCCATTCTGACCCTCCATATTTCTCCGTCTCATTTCCTCCGACAGCAAGGCTGAGACAATGTCATCAAAGTTCAAGGTAGTTGTATTGCTACCTATTGCAATAACCAGACTGTCCCACGAGTCTGGTAGAGAGAACAACAAACTGATGCACTTATCTTCATCTGAGATTTTAATATCAACAGACGACAACTGACTTACCACAGTATTGAAGGCGTTCAGATGCTCTGTAACCGAGTCTCCATCCTTCATCCTCGGGTTATACGACTTTTCCGCGAGAATGACTTATTCACCAGAGACTTAGATTGGTACAAAGTCCAAGGTTTCCCCACAAATTCTTATACATGCTTCCCAGAATCACATTTCAACAATATTAGGTGATGACACACACAGCAGGGCTGTGCTCATAGCCTTCAGAATCTGATTTCTTCAGTCTTCATCGACATTACCGTCGGTTTAGTACACAGGTCCTACCGCCCGATCAACGATCTTTATCCACAGTGAATCCTCCATCTTGAGCTTCCACAACTCAAACTCGACCATTCGCATTCTCGATCTCTATCTTTCGTACTCGCCATCTTCTTTCACCGCAAGAATCGATCCAGAGATCTCCCACTTGAACAGGGTTTACCACGGGCCCGAGAAACCCTCAACAACAAAGGCGTCCCCTTTGACCGAAACAGCTCGATACCAAATGCTAGGTTTAACCCTTTGAACAAATAATATCTACGAATCTTATGAGAAAATAAACAATAGCAAGAGCATAAAGCATAAAACAAATAAACACAGAGATTTTCCCCTGGATCCCAAATCGGGACGACCAGCTTGATTTTTCATTATATTCCTTTTAGTGTTACAACACATATATATACATGCCGAAGCATACATAAACCCCAATCCATTAACCCTGGATTAGAACATAACCGTAGTTCCCTTGACCGGATCTACAAAAATACTAGGGGCCGAAAACCATCGAACCCCAAAACCATGTGCAAAACCATGCACAAAACCATGGATGCAGACTACCCAGCGGAAAGAATATAACACATACCCAACAAGATCAACAATTGAAATATATTTTCGTGCAGGTAAAATGAGGATACATGTTCCAGAAGTACATTTCAATACAAATCATGGATTTTCCAATGTTATAAAGAAATATTTCCTCTGTGGAATAATTTTAGAGAGGTGAAAATAAAATTTTACACAACAAACAAATAAAGGTTTCATGTTATAAGGAGGAAATGAAGTATAAGGAGGAAAATGCATGTGAATAAGAAATTTGGATAATTTATTATCCAAAGCTTTTACATAAGTAAAAAGGGAAGGATAGAAAATATATTTCATAATTTACCCAAACAAGGTTGGAGACATGGTTTTCAAAACCATGGCAAAGCAATAGATGGTTTTTATAGAAAAATGAGAATTATATATGAAGTTTCATTTATTCATAAGCATACCAAAAGTGAGAAAAACTAAATATGAAAAAATGGACGATTTGGGTAAATTATTTTAAATTTCATTTATGAAATTCATAAACAAATAAATTCTATAATGGAGAAGTATTACAAGACATGGTTTTCAAAACCATGGATAGTTTTACAGAGAAAATATTATTTAAGGAAATATTTCGAGATTTGATTTATGAAATTCACCAAGAAAAGAAAAGTTCTACAAGTCAAAACAAGACAGTTTTCTATTGAAGACATGGTTTTTCAAAACCATAGGAATGAATTATTTTTTTATGCAAATATGCAAATAGCATTTTATAAATTTTTGGGAAATGTTTTTATTAAAATATTTTATTCCAGAAAGCTTAAAATTAATATTTTTGAAAAGTAAAGAATGACAAAAAATATTTCCAATTCATTTTCAAATTTTACGACAATGATTAAGCACGTAAAAGATAATTAATTGAATTATCAAATGATTTTATCAAAGGACAGAGGATTAATCAATTCTATAAAAAGGATCAGGGATTATGAGCATATTAACTGAATTTTAGGGAGAAGCATCAACAACCTCCAGATTCTAAGGAAAAAGGTCAACAGAGATAAGATTAAGGAATATTTGTGACAAAAAATGAGCAACTAGTTTTAAGAATAAATGAAATCAATCAACAATCAGTGGAGCTAATTCCTATATTTGGAGGCACAATATTTCCAATCAGCTCTATATTTCTTGCAATCATTTAGAGATTATTTTTAGTTTCAGTGAATTGTTTAGATTTTTATCCCAGAAAGCTAGAAAAAATCATCCAGGTGTAATGTTCTATATATTGTTTGATTTTGAATGTAAAAGGGTTGGCATTTTATTTTAAAACGCTGCCATTTTTGTAAATAATTCTATTGCAAAATTTTTAAATTAAGGTTTCTTGCTTTAGTTGCATGACAAAAAAAAATTCTCATGTATGTATTTCCCTCTGATTTCATAAACTATTTTTGCATATTTTTAAGGTAATAAAGAAGCACTTGGCAAGGCTAAGTTAAATATTAAATTATCTGACATCATACTACAAATCTATCATCATTATGGGGACTAGGTAATTTAAAAGTATTTTTAAATTAGTACCTCTCCATGATTTAATTTTTTCCCTTCGTCATCTCTTGAATGTATATGTGTTTAGCTGTAGAAATTTCTCTACACCCATCTACTATATTTGATTGATTAAGTATTTAGGACCGATACTTGATTATATAATTTCTCTTCTATTCCTCTATCAAACTCTTTAATATTATGTTATTCTATCAAAGATAGACGTTGGCACTTTGATAAAACCTCAGCAAGAGAAGACTTTATTTTTTATCAGAGCTTGGATACTCATCAAAAACCACTTATATAAAAAAGCATAGATCTGGTCATTGTGCTTCATAGGCTATTGTCCAGTGACAATCAACAACATTGGAATTCATCGTAACACTTTAGGGATCCCCCTCTGGTTCATGGCACAACTTGAACCTAAAAAATTTTCAAGTTGGTTTCTCAACGCAGTTTGCAGTCAATAAATTTCTTCGAGAAACATCACAATAGGAGTCTTGATGAGGTGTATCCTTGATGGAATAAGACATAAGTAGAGAGAAGATTGAAAGATGAGGTTTAGTTTCTAGATGGACTTGGATCGTTGATAGAGTCAGTGTTGCAGATCGGGATTCGACAGACCGAGAAGGTACATGGTACAACTGAGAGAAGTTTTGATTGCATGCTACATCAGCCAAAGGGTCAGAATATCTTTTTGAGGGTATATTGGTTGTTTATGGATTGAAACCAAGCCCCTGTTTTGTAACTTGTACTAGTGGATATTTGAGGGCCATTGTACTTGGTACGAAAGCCCTAGATTTTTGTATTATTCAGTTGGATTAATCTAATGAAGTTGGGTTATTATACAAAATTGTGTAAAGTTTTGTGTGTATTTTTTACACTATTAGATTTATTATTTTTTATATTCTGTTTTGAAAAGTAGTTTCATTGTGACCTTTGGTTTGATAGTGTCAATGATTTAAGATTCTATCCCATACACTAGGATCATGGAAAAACAACATACTGAAGTCAAGGCATAAAACATCAACTCTTATATAAATATGGCCGATTTCAATATTTTGTACATGCTTTGCTGTATGAAAATTTAACCAAGATTATGTTTTAATCTCTATCCAAGTAATTCAAATTAGCCAGAAAACTAGCCTCTCATAGTTGGTCACACTAAATGATCAATTCACCGATCAATTTGATCTTGAATTAGATCTAATTCGAGCTCTTAACAAGAATTTGAGTCAGTACTAGCTGTATCAGAGCAAGATTTGATAATACCCAAAATATAGATACAATTTACTCTTCGCACATTATAGAAGGAAGTGATATAACAAAAATTAAAGGCAATACAAAATATAAAATTCTATAGATACCAAATATATTCTTGTGCTCCCAATCACTCACCAGATTAGAGATAATGTTAGCCGTTCTTAAACAGATCAAATGAATACCTCCCTTTGACTATACTTGTGGTCACTCCAGAACAAAGACAAGGTAATCCATAGAAAAATAGATCCAAAAATTTCTCTTTACAAGAACCATCGTGCCAGTATAAAGGAATGTGGCTAAGATTGTATCTTTGCGCATCATTGAACTTCAAAACCACAAATAATTCAAAAAACCCTTCAAACTACAATAAATACATGTAAACAAGACATCTTGGTACAATACTTGAACTAGAATAAACTTGTTGTATTTGACGACCATGTTGCATGTGTGGTCAGAAAGCTAGACTCTCGCCAGTAAAACTAGTTAATAACACGTGCTATATCTATTTCTAGAGTAGTGTGTATAATCCATGGCTAACATCCTTCACTACAAATTGTGTCCTCTATTATATCTACAACATCTACTATGGGACTTTTTTATATATATGATTAATTATTTAGGCTCTGGAAACTTGAACCACATAATGACGACACTAAGAAGTATTTGATTGAATGCCAATAACCCTTTCTTCTTCCATCACCTAAAGATCGTCAACAAGTGTGATGTGCTGCAAAACAATCTACACTCTCTATTCCAAAGTCAAAATCATTGTTAATGGTAAAAGACTATTCATTTGAGGTAAATAATCAAATCATTCCCATCAAGAAAGACAATCAAATATTCTAAAGGCTTGATTACAGAAGATCAATCGTAAAGCTAAATGTGACTACATACACACTCATGGATAATTTCAACATAGTTGTACATCTTACGCAGCTTATCACCATTGATTCGTTCAAGTGCTAAGTCATGACTCACGTATACACATACATTATATTTGAGTTTTAACACACCAATATTTTCAATCGACCCCTGACACTAGTAATCACACATTCTGTTTTTTTGCTCAATGTCAACCAAATCGAGTCTCAAAACAGATCATCGACTAAAATGTAGACCATTACAAATTAAAATCAAGGAAAAACTTATATGTGGATGAAAATATTTTGTTGCTTATTATTGTTTACACATCCTTCATATGTACGTAAAAGCTTAAGTAATTGAATAGAGACAAGCTCCTATATTTATATCAATTATTTTGTTACATGATTTGGAGGGCCAACCATTCAACTTAAATTTAATAATTGACCCCATAAATTTCAAAATGAACATTTCTCATGTAAGGGCTAATCAGGTCATAATAATTTATCTAATGGTCAACATAATTTTCTCAAAATTTTAGTGTTCTCAAAATTTTAGTGTCAAAATTTTGGACCAAAACAACATTCATTGTGAGGTACCTCAAACACAACTTTGGGGCTTCAACTTCGAGAGAGCATATCTCCTCAACTATGAGGAACCACATGACATGCAACCTACCATTGGAAACATCATAATGATTAATACATAATGATTATGGTATTGATTACAATTTCATTGAGCTTCCTAATAAATTCCCTCATAAAATGCAGGGCATCATGGCCACACCACAAGGGCTTTGGCTTCCTTTTGTTCCTTTGATGGATTCTTGTTCATCGGAGCTTCCAATAAATTCAATCCATTGAAATATATTAATATCATTCAAAGAATAATGTTGGAACCATTGATAGCATTATTCAACAATCTCCTCCTTTTTCATTGATGGAAACACACGTATTCCCCTTCTAATTATTGCTCCCCTTGTCTCCATGCTTATGATCTTCCTCTCCTGATTTCTCTCCCACTTTGACATAAATGGAAAAGGGTAACTCCCCCTAAAAAAATATCTCCTTATATCTTCTTGCAATATTTCTTTCTTACTTAGAATACTTCTCTCCCCCTGACATGTTATGCCTCTCACGGATTTCCACGATTGGTATCACTTATTAATATGCATTATTGAAAATATTTACTTCTATGAAAAAGACAACGATTCCTTTTGCAATTATTCACTATTGAAAATTGTCCATGAATTTCCAACTATGCTACTGGATAATTTTCCCACAATTATGACTTTTCCACATCTTCCATCTACCATCCGTCATTCCAAATCAAATTTTCAAAGGATAGATATTCAAATTTGCAACCATTATTACTTATAATCCCTATCTGCAACATTTACGGGACAAGGAGTCTTCAAGATGGATTATTTAGAATAAAGCATGAACCAAATTTTCATCTGGATCATCATGAACCTTGAGATATTCCATTGTATCTGTTGATTCATCATGACCTTTCAAATTTACAAATATTGAGAGCATGACCACTGGGATTTCTTCATTTACCTAATATTATTTATTTTTATTTCCTCTCCAAATATTCTTGTACCTGATATTAGAGTTATCCTTCATAGAAATTACATCATGTATCTGCAATCATGAGCTATGTGTCCATAGTTATGTAATTTGAATAATTATATATGATCCCTTAAAGCATAGGGGCTTCACCGGGGGAGAAATACCATACCACGTGGGTTCATATTGGGGGATATATAAAGGAAAAAGTGATAGAATATATTGGGGTATATATACGAGGTAAATGATTTTTATAGTGGTAGATATTAAAAATGGAGCTCAAAGTTAATGAAAACAATATAAAGGCGTGTAAAATATGTTAATGAAAAATGGATACCTACAATATCTAGTGAAAGTAGGGTTTTTTTTTTTTTTTAAATTGGGAAGGTGTATCGGGTTCGTATTGGTATGGGGTTAAATATTGTGATTTTTAGAGGTATTTTCCAGTATGAAGTCAAATTAAGGGTATTGTTTAATATGCAATGAATGCACATGATATGTCATAAGTTCATTGAGTTAAGCCCCCGAGCTTGAAAGGCAGAAGCCCTCGAGCTTGAAAGGCAGAGGAATTGACACATACTTTCTCTTGATAAAGCCATTTGGATATTTGCCTTTTGATCTTGCAACCTTCTTTCAAGGGTTTTGATAATTTCTTTGATGATCATCCCTATCATATGCTTTTCAATCCATAGCATTATACCTAAATTCAGTACATGGAAAAAAATAACCGTTAAACATGCTAGGGTACCTCGATGGATTAGCTTGCCTTGCTGATTTTCTAAAGACATTCTCTCTTGGAAGAGGATCAATCCCTTGTTTTCCTTGTCCTTGATAACCTCAAAAAAAAATTCAATATTCTTATGTCCTTCACATCAATTTGGCCTTTGAAGGATTTTTATAACATGCTTTTCTTCAACCTTGCTTTCTGAAGGCTTGGGGATTATGCCTTCATTGCATGGAGCTTTACATTCTCCTTTTTCCTTCATCTTCAACTGGTAAATTTCTTAATCCTCATCATTAATGGAATGCTTTTCCTTTTGAAATATTTTAGTTACTCCTTTTTTCATTCCTTGAGCTATTTTATTTCATCTAGATTGGCATCAAGTTCCTTTTTCTTTTGACTAACTATTTTCTCATACTTCTGAATAAATTCCTCTGATTGGCTTGTCAAGATTTTCTCTTTCTTATCTACTTCCTCCACTTGAAGTCTTAGAAGGGTAACTTCTTCTTCAAATATTTGATTTCACTTCCTTTATTTATTTAGATCACTTAAGGCACTCATCAATTCTCTCTCTGTGTCAAATACAACTTCTTATTTATTATCATCAGATTCTTTGACATGAGTGCCTACTTTATTTGAATCATGATAGTCATTTTCTTCATCTTGATCTGCATGCTTCTTTGATTATAGGTTATGAAGCTTCTTCCAAAGCCTTTTGGGTGATGAGCATTGATCCACTTTGACTTTCACATAATATGGTAGAGTTCTTAGATTGAAATTGATTTCTTTTGTATTGAACATTCTTGATTCATCGATAGATGTGTCTCGATTAATAACTGACTGCCATACATGATCTCCAACAACATTCAAATATTTCCATTATGGATTCCCACATTTCATATTTTTATTCATTGAAATCAAGAGTTGGATCAACTAGATTCTCTTCTGACTATTGAAGAGAGACGAAATGAACTCCATGCTTTTTGCTAACTAAGCCTTTTCGAGCTCTTCATGACCCTGGCTTTCTTCTCTCTCCATTCTTCCTATAATTCCAAATATGGCTCTCTCCAACGCCATTTCCAGAGTCTGGATCCTCCATATATAGCAAATTTTCCATGCTTGTCTTCCCTCGATGCCTTCTTTTCTACATCCAATTTTGATGTCTTGTTCCTAATTACATCTGAAAGGAAGTGCCATAAGTGTAACCTCCTCTTTGCAACCTGATGCAGGTGAAATTACAAACTCTGAGCTTTGTAAATAACAGACACACTTCTATATAGAGAAGGGAATTAATCCAATGGAGAGAGGGTGCCATTTGCCTAAATAGTTGAAACAACTAGCATTAATTTCCCAACTGGAGGAGCCTCTGATGACATTAGGATTGGAGGATTGTCAAACTACATTAATCATCCTGAAATTCCTTGATTCGAATCTTATCCTTGTCTGTATATAAATAAATATGGATGTGATGTCCCACTGGACTTTCAATCGGTTTATCATGTTATATATTGAGTAAATGGAACTCGTTGGCCTTTGTTGATCATTCCTTATTCAATATTTAATCCTTATTTGGAAAAGGAATTTTCCTATTGATTATGCTACATTTTTATGTGGAAGAATTCAATCCTCTCAAATTTCCAGAGTTGCAAATAAATCTTAGAAATGAAGAGGGAAGATCTTGTTTTGACAAATCTTTAAACTTGTTTATTTTTGGTATCACTACCATAGAGTCACCATAAATTGAAGGTTTACGAATGTTCCTGGAAATGGAAACATCCAAGATTTTCCATGGGGCTAATGCTTCTACTTTACTATTGGTTTCTCTACCAAGACCCCAAGAAAACTTCATCTCAATTTCTTCATCAGGGCGATAAATGATCCCTCCCACTCTTGACTCCCTCAAGTTTTCTTTCGAGGCACCGCTAAAGAAAAGAGAATGATGACCTCTTTTACATTTAAAATCCTTGAAATAATAATTTTCTAATATGAGGATATATGATGGATTGGAGGTGCAAATAAATAAAATTTTCAACATGATTGGGTGGCTTATTGATTCAAAGCTAATATTTTTCATCCGGGGATAAGTTGTCCACATCAGATGGCTCAAACCCCTTGATGAAATGGATTCAAAGAGAAGGTTTACTTAATTAGTATCTGTATAGATAAGAATGGATTTGAAATCCTTAAAAAATTCTTGATTACGGGGAAACCAAAGGGACCAACAAAAATATTTAGGTATTGCAACCCAACATCTTATTTCAACCCAACATCTTACTAGAACAAAGCCATAATTTCTTTGTGTAGTGAGGTGATATTTCAAGGATTCAAACATCTCTTTCTAGTCCACCAGTATATTTTAAATTTTCCCAAATAGCTCAAAATATAGGTTTCAAACTTCCAAAGAAAATGATTAACGTTGAAAAACATGTTCAATTCTTTCCTCAACTGCTCCGCAGAGAACACAATGTGAAGGACCATGAATCACTATTTTTTTCAAATTCTTAGCAGTCAAGACTTTCCATTGAACAAGCTCCCAATATAATACATTTATTTTGGGAATACCATCTTTGTTCCATATTTTACTCCATATGCTCGATGCAAGGGGATGTGGGAGTTTTTGGACTAAAGTGTTGTATCCCTCTTTTACCATGTATATGTTCTTCTTCCCTCTTGTCCATATTCTACAATCTAGCTAACTTGTTACTACTAAAGCATCTCATTTTAGTGACTTAATCAATGATTTACAATGCTGCTAAATATTAGTTGGATAATTTTGACAGTGCGAGCTAAACTAGATTCCATTTTCGTCCTAAGCGGAAATGTCTACAAGTCTATGAATCCCATGCTCGACCATCTATGATGATATATCCTAAACACACTATTTAAAATTAACAAGGTCAAAAAAAGGGACATGATCCTTCCAAAGGTGATCTCTCTTTCCATTTCCTACAAGGCAACCTAAATTATTTATAACCATAGGATTTTCACTCTGTAAAGTTTCCAGATCTTAGAACGCTACTCAAGCCACAATTCCTCCTCCGGACAAATTAGTTAGTTTTTGTGGAAATATTTTCTGAGGAAGGATAGCTTCCACCAATATTGAGATTCAGATAGTAGATTCCATACCAAATTTTCACCCAAGGTTATATTCATATATTTTGGTCCCTTTATGGGAAATCCTCCAAATTTCTTTGGCAATCAAACTGTATTCCAGTTTACCAAATGAAAATGGTTTTCGTTTCCTTTGCCCCCTTGCCATGAGAACTTCCTTAATATGTTGTTTATTTGATAGTTGTGTTCTTGGGAACAATAATCCTTGAGCTCATATACAGTGGAAGATATGAATGCAAAAATTTAATGAGAACAATATTCCTAGCCACGTTTAACCACTAAGCTCCCTAGGAGAATATTAATTTTAATTTTTTGCTGAATGCTTCCCAATATTACCATTAGAAGTTCCTAATGATATGTGTATACCAAGATAATTAAATTACCTCCATTCGTGAATGACATGAAAGCTCAGTATGCAAGATATTTCTAATAGGGTTGACTCTGTGTAGTTCCATTCAAATAGTTGACTCTTTTTCTTATTAATCATCCATCCTTATAGATATAGGTAGGAATCCAATACCTTTTTGAACCAGGAAGCTATGATTTGAGAAGCTCATCCCAACAATAAGGTATCATATACAAAATGGGAATGATTAATATCTTTAACATTCATATCAATACACAACCCTGCAAGTTTCCCTTCTTATCTGGATGCTTCCTAATTTCGACTAAGACTTTCTTCCATGATAATATGTAAGAAGGGAGATAAGGGACACCCTTGTATAACACCTCTTTATTCTATTAAAAAAGGGGTTGGCCATCCATTGAGAAAAGGAGCTATTCATGGGGCTCTAATTCAAGCCTTGATCCACTTAATGAAATCTTCACAAAACCCAAGTTTTTCAAGGATGAGGAAGAGGAACAAATGATTTATCTGGTCAAAAGAGTTTTCCATGTATAAATTTATCACCATCCCTGCTTCACCTGCCTCCTTGCTTAAATGTATCACATCTTGGACTAGTAATATGTTGTCAAGGATATTTCTTTACTGCATGAATTCTGCCTAATTTTTAGAGATAAATGAAGGGATCAACTTTTTAAATCAGTTGGCTATGATCTTGTTAAATATTTTGTAAGCTGAATTGCACAAATAAATGTGGTGGAAGTAAGAAAAAATTACTGGGCTTGACTCCTTGGGAATGAGGGCAAGGAATGAAGAGTTCATTCCTCCTCCTAAATTAGCATTCATTCTATATCTATTTAACATTCGAAGAAGATCTTTCTTAATTAATAACCATTATGTGTGATAAAATTTGATCAAGAAGTCATCCAATCCAGAGCTGTGTTTGGATAAAGAACCCAAATCACTTACTAAATTTCTTCATCTATTTCCTTGATGAGGGCCATGTTAGAGGAGTGTGAGACCACTCTAGGGATATCACGCAATAACTCTTGATCCTGATCCATGGATATGTTATATTTAGCGTGATAAAGGGATTGAAAATAGAGAAAAACCTCTTTTTTTATTTTTTCAAAGGAAGTGATATGTAGTTTTCCTTCCAGAGAAATTTATTTTACCTGATTTCGAAGTTCTCTAGCCTTGTGCTGGGTGTGAAAGAATGAGGTGTTTCACTCCCATGTTTTCAGCCATAGGCTACAATATTTAAGACACCATGACTATTCTTAATGTCTACTCACTGTAGAATTTTTTTTTGTCAACTCCCTTTCCTTACTGAGATGTTAGTCCTCGACTGAAACCTCCTCAGTTAGTCGATGATGCTCTTCTAGCTATCAAAATTACTCTTACCTTTTTTGTCTTTGGGGTTGGTATGTTTCTTTGAGTCATTTACTTAATGCTTATTTTACATTTCTTAGCTTTGTCTCCCAAACAAATTTCAACGACCCTATCATTGGGAGCTTCCAAGCTTGGATTAAATCCATGAAACCATCCTATTGAACCTAGGTAGGGTTGAAACGAAATTGGATAGGTCAAATATTAGCCAACTGTTCCATATTCATAGTAATAGGGTCGTGGTCATATTATCCCTAAGATTTTATTGAGGAACATTAATCCAGGCCTTTCAATATCCAGTTATTATGAACTAATAACTTGTCCAATCACACTGTTATGTGATTGTCTCCCATTTTGCGATTTTTCCAGGTATACTTCCCTACTTTTGGAGGGATATTGATCAAATACCAACCAGTAATAAAATATTCCATATGTTTTCTAAATGGGTCTCTTACTAATATGGATCCTCTTTTTTTCTATGGATTTTAATATTGTGTTGAAATCCTCCCCAATGATGTAATTTTTGTGGAATTCCTTATTCCTGATTTCAGATAGAGTTTCCAAAAACTATGCTTTCTTGCCATACAATATAGGAGAATAAACATTAATTATTGGGATACGATCTCCGGTGTCTTTCGATTCAAAGAGTGCCATAATCCAATATTGATGTTTGATAATTTTCACTAATTTAAAATGCAGGGTTGACCAACATATACCTAACCTACCAAATGATCATCTTGAACTTTGTACCACTCCTTCACAACCTTTCCAAAAATTACTTGCTAATTTGAAAGCTTATTTCTCATTTATTTTGGTTTCTTGTAGAAAAAGAATCCAAGTATTTTCTTATTTTACTAAATCTCTTACAACAAGGGATTTTGTTGGGCTCCCTAGTCCTCTTATGTTCCAAGATAAAAAGTTTAGTTAGAAAGAGGGATTTATGAGTTTAAAATCCCTTATAGTCCTTCATGACCTTTTCCTCCTTTCCCTTTTAGTGCATCAATAATCACTTGTTGATTCCTCAACTTCTTATTGTGTTTGAATTATTTTTCTCTTACTATTTTCTTGGGAAGCCTACCTTTTTTCTTACAACTCTTTATTTCCTGGATACTTCCCTCGCCCGCCCAAAGTAAATGTTGAGCCATGTTGTGAGTGATTACCCTAACAACTGATATATACTCCCCAACTACTCTTGCATTAGGGGATTTTAGAGGAGGAACATATGGTTGTCCTGCTTGCAGCTAATTTATATTTGGACGCAGTCAATCTGAGGTTGTTGGATGAGGGTCCTCTTCATGAAATTCTCCCTCCTCATATCCCACATTTTATTACTCATCTTCTAAATCATCCTTATTCATATTTTAATCATCCTTTATCCTTCTTGATTCTGCAATGCATTGAAAGGATTCCATGATGTATATGTTGCATTATTTCCATGGGGGTTATGGGGTTTTGGAATTGTAGATTTACCATGATTTCCACCTCTTCTTGGATGCGTCTTACATTTCTCCTCTATGGTCATGGTTGGATCCTATATTTTATTCTTTGAATCCTTTGAGCAGCCCCAAGTGGCCATACTCATGGTAGTTACAACATTTAAAAAGGATTTTTCTCGTAATCAAGAATTTTTCCATGGGTCCAACCACCAAGGGTTAAGTTGATCTCTACTGGAAGCCCCTTTTCCGGGTCAACCTCCACATAGATTTTAGCATAGGAGAACTGGGATCCTTTAGGTTCTTCCTTCTTGAGGTATTTTCCATTGTCATTTCCAATTTCTTTTAAAAAATCATTGCTCCATCATGACAGAGGAAGACGAGGCAATTTCACCCACATTAGAATTATTGTGGGGATATCCCCATCTGGGTTAAAATATAAATTCAATTTTTTCAAATACACCCCCCTAGATCCAAAGAAGTAAGGCCAATTTATAAATATTACATCCTTTTCCTCTTTTAATTTAAACATAAATGCAAAAAATCCATTACCCACTACGTAGAGATCAATATTCCCTTTCATCTTTGATTTCTAGGTTTTATCGATCTATATCTCCATCGATCTCAGGGATAGCCATATCCTTGTAAATTTACCGATCAAGGAAATCTCATAGAGTGTGAGTGAGATTATTCAAGCTCCCAAGGGGAGGACCACGTTACATATCTCATTGTGTCGCTTCACGAGTTTGGCCTGAGCTTTAGAAGTCTAAGCCTACTTGGGTATAGAGGCTATGAATGCTTGAAATGAAACCACCTCATTTGCATATTGATAGGGATGGATAGGAGGAGTATCCCCCTCAGGGGTTTCCATCATCGAATGGACCTAGGGTTTCTACAACCGATGAGTGAATAACAAAGCCGCTTTTTAATGTCACCTAATATAATTTTTTTGTCATTGTTAAAATGTGTTATCGAACAAATTTTTCAATTCATGAAAAACAGTTTAGTTTAGTTTGGTGAAAAGATGATTGTTTGTACAAACCTTTGTAATCTACTCAATTTATATTCTTTTGTTGAGAAAAATGTAATACATTATTCATCTATTATTTCAATTGAACTCTTATGTTGAAGGAAATAGTTAATAATATGTATGGTCATTCCAACTATCAAGTATAGAACAAGTTATGAGGTATATTCTAAATTGAAATTCTTTCTATTATAGCCACTTTGTCCATGTTTATCAACAAAATTAGTAAAGAATATTTATGTTTCAAAGGAAATTTAATGATTTTGGTGCATCTTGGCCATAAATAATCAAAACATCACCCTCAAGGATTTTGTGATTATTATGTGTAGATAGTTTGAGAATGGAACATAATGTTTAAATATATTGTGAACTACAAGTAGAAGAAAACACACTTTAAAAATTATTTAACTAGAATCCTATTTGTTGTAGTTGCATTCTATATTTGAACTATAAGTTTACATATTTATCTATCATGTCAATATATTTTTAATAGGAATTTCACTACCTATTTTATATTTTGTGATCATTTAAACTTCAATTTATTTTATTTTCCAATAGAAATGTTACATATGACTATATAACAAACAACCATTATTTTTCTATTTTCTATTGATTTAAAAATAATGAATTACAAGTATAAAATACTGAATAAAATATTTAGGAAACTAAAAAAGTAATTTCTTTCATATTTTTTAATAGTACATAAGTTTACATCGTGAAAAATCCAACTCCAATAAAAAATAAATTTATCCTCATTGTTATAATTATATCACAACATAACAATTAATATTACAAACATCATAACACATAATTATTCAAAACATTTCCATGAATAGAGAATGTATTCAAAAGGGTTTCAAACCAATGCCATAGAGTACTAAAAAGTTCATTAGAATGTATTCAAAGGATCCCATTCTAGGAATAATCCTTAGATAAATAGTGCTAAAATATCAATGATTTAAAAATATGTGAGAATCTGAGTAGGGAGAAGAATTAAAAGTTATACAATTATGATTTTAAAACCCTCCAATGATTTCATGTGAATATGATATTTGAAGCTATTATCTTATTTGGTGTGCAAAAAAACATGTAAAGTATTTTGGAACAGGGTACAACCCAATTTAGAAAATCAAACTTTCTCCATTGTATTTTTTTTAGCCTTTCTTGATCACAAGAAAATGCATACAATAGTCAGTTCAAGTTACAATGTTAAATAGGTCACATAACCCATAAACATGTGAATCACAACCATGCCATTTCAAGGAAATAATAATAATAATAATAATAATCAATATCATGCATAATCAATGTAAGATATCCCTTAATTCAATATGCAAAGTAGAGTAACCTAAAATAGTTTTCAAGAAGGAATGGCTAGAAAATAATCCATGAAAAATATGTTAATGTAAAAAGAGTATTTTTTAGGGTCAATTTTCCATACTATCTCATGTGTAGATGAAATATTGGAACAAGTCTCTTTTCAAGAGATTAAATTTGCTGAGAAATGTTATAACAAAATATCATGAAAAAGTAGTAATTAAATTAAGGAAAAACTACCTTTCAATAACACACACTTTGTGCTTCAAAATAGGTAGCAAAATTATGCAATTTGGAACTTGGTGCATTAGAGGAAATTTCACCTTAAAAGTGGAATCCTAAGGAAAAATAATAAAATAATAGTTTAAAAAAAAAAGAGTTATGAATTTTTTAGGGCAAAAAAGAAAACTACCATTTTTTTGTATTTTTGGCTTTAAATCTATTGATAGGTTTACTCAAGTTTCAAGTGTAGAAACTCGTTGGATGCCAAATTAAATTCCACATCCAACGAGTACCCATTATGAATATTGACACATCCCCCAATTAACCTCGTGTAAAAATACATAGGATTAGAATTTTTTGATGAAATTACTAGCATGTAATATTCCCAATCACTTATTCCATATTTCTTAACTGACCATTAGATAAAATCATCATCATTTCATAAAGTAAATTTAGGAATGGAATAGTAACTCACATAATGTAACACCCATTGTTGCAACATATTAACACAAAGATCCCTGTTGTAACCTTAAATTATTATCATTACTCATTTAATTAGGATAATTAATCATATGTTTGATGATGTAAGTTTCAATGTCATGAAAGGAAGTAACATGATTATAATGTCATAGTAGGAAAAAAAAAATGGAGATTTTTACCCTCAAAACCATGAAGGGAAAAACCAACAAACATTTATTTTATTAAAAGTTTCATGAGGGTGTTAACCCCTCACTCAATGGATGTAAGGGAGTCCATCCCTTTAACATTGTTAAAAATATTACAAAGAAATATCATCTTAAATTCAGTATAACAAGTTAAAAGCTATTACATTAATCATGATACCATTTACCCCACAATTCCTTGAACATTGTCTCTTTGTGGCTTGGTTGTTCCTTGCAGTGGATTATCCTGTATTGACAATCCCTCAATTTTCTTGGATAATTAGTTCATTTCCCTCCATAATGTTAAATATAATACATCTATTTCTTGTTTTATAATGGATGGATTATACATTATTAATTCATCATTCACATAATTCACATTTCTTCCTTGCAATTATTGTCATCAACGACTGACATCATAATTATATAAAACATTTTTTCATGTTCCTATTTCTTGAACATGCATTAATTAAAAGCACATAATTTCACTGACATGACTGTTTATCCATGCATGCGTAAAGCTATGACACATGTCTATCCATCCAAACCTCACATGCATAAAATAAAATGCATAAAGATTACCAAGGCATGCTCACCTATCTATACTTTAGAAGCATTATAAGAAAGGAAATTAGTTATCTTTTTCCTCCGCCCATAAGAACAAGGCAATACTTTAAAAGTATCACCATGGTTATCACTATCACTTTGCATAAGAAGAGTGATATCTTTCCAAAATATAATTATCGCAACTATTATTATTTCTTCGCACATGAACACATCCTTTTCCAAAGGGAAAACCATTTCAACTACCTATATTTAAAGTAAAACTAGTACAATAGCATTTATCTTTGTGCGTGCAAATACATATTCTTTTCAAGAAAACTAACACAACACATATTCTTTTTCAATAACTAATACAATAATTATTATTTATGTGTGTTATCACCAAAAAAATGATCACCTAGCCATTTCTAACTAGGTCGAACGAAATACACCATGTGATCTTAATTTTACCATAGTAAAATCACTTTCACTATAGGAAATAATTTAATAAACCATTTTTATTAAGTTATTTCTGATTAGAACCCATGAGAATGATTAAATAAACCATTATTTATTTCATTTTCTCTAAGAATAATTATTAAATCATTGTTTAATAATTATTCCTTTAACATTTGACTAAATCACCTAGTAATAATTAAATAAATCATTGTTTTTTATTATTTTCCTTAACTTCATCCTTGGAATAATTGTTAACTCATTATTTAATAATTATTTCGCGAAACAATTAATAAATCATTTTATTTGTTAATTATTTTTAAATAAATATATTTGGCCATTTTGAATATATTTTCCCTCTCGAAAAATATAATAAAGTATTCCTAATGGTTAGATATAGATTTTGGTAAATAATAATTTATTATTCTCCATTTTCGAGATCAACCTAATAATTTGCTATAAATAAGAGAGTTTTTCATTAATTTATCACCATGATCATTATCATCGTCACCATTATCGTCTCATACTTTTGAGCTCCCATTTGAGTTTTACACATTGTTTGGGTTTTCACACATTAAGAGAGGAAGATATGAACACTGAAGTGACAAGGAAATCAAAGGACACATCCCATGGAGGGGGATTTGTGACCCTTTGTAAATATCCTTCACCAGATGCTATTAATAAAATATTCATTAGTTCAAAATATTTTCCATAATTGGGTTATTACATGAGATTTATATTTGTTGTTTGTTATTTTAGATCACATACATATATTTTTCTATAGGTTTTTCTCACATATTTGTTGCAGATATGAAGTATAAGCAACCACAATTGTTGTTGGGGTCACTAGTCACCTGTGACTTAAGTGAGATATTTTTGGTACACCTTCCAAGAAATTTCATACTAATAATGTGCACATATTATTTTCCAATAAAACTATACAATATTTACCATGCAAATAATATCTTTCCTCACACAATTCCCTGCAATCTTTTCAAGTAAACAACATGGGTGACCTATGTCTCTATGCACACTGGGTCATGGAATCTTTTCAAGAAATTATTTTAGTTAAATTTTCTTTTCTCACCACCCATGAAAAATCCTTCTAAGAACCTATGCAAATCCTTTCAAGAATTACCATAGAAAAACTATTTAATTTCAAATATACAAAATCCACACACACACATATAATGAATTTGCAAGAAACATGAGAATAAACTCTAAACTATGGCTTAATATTTTTATTATTGGAAACTGATGTAGCCCACAACTATTTCTATTGTCTACATTATATATCAAATGAATTATATAATTCATACCATTTAAAAAATAAATATGTTTTATCCGCATGCATGCTGAAATTATTTAATACAGCGCAATCAAAAGAAAGTCTACTACATCCACATGCATGCACTGCAAGTAGTTCAATGCAATAGAAACAAAAGGAGTTTGTTGGATGCACATGTTTATGCCTCAAATAATCCAATACAATATAAACTCATCATATAGAAGAGGCCACGACTGGGGGCATATATCCAACCCTTGAAGAGATCACTAATATCACATGCAAATAACCAAAACCGATAGTTTTGAGTCAATAACATCTAAAAAATCAAACCCAAAATATCCAACAAAAAATGAAAATCCTAAGGTATATTACCATAAATTGAGAATTCTAAAATAAATGAAAATATCTTATTTTCCAAAGTAATTTTTACAATAATATCACTATAATATGCACCCAAAATGCAAGTCTCCCTTCCATAACACAACCTTTGAAATGCAAGAGGAGCCATGACACAATTTCTGGAAGATAGATAATATGTTGTTAGGTATTGACCATGCTAGGGTGAGGATTTTCCTTTAGTTAATGCAACCATGTTACCACCATGAACACACAAAGACCGATAGTATTTTCAACCTTCTCTCCCATGAATGTGCCTTCCCTATCAATTTTATCATGGAATAAATTGTGAAGTAGTTCAAACTAATCATATATTAATTTAATAATATTTTTCTGAATGTCGAGAGTAAATGTGTAGTTATAGTGATACTAAATACTCCCCCCCTTAAAGATAACAATGTCCTCAGTGTTCATCATTAACTCTTAATTATGGCATCTATCTCATAACAACAAAAAGAGGATTCGTCCCATTCAAAATGAAGGATTTTATTTCCAGGAAATGCCAATAAGAAAAAACAATAATGTTTTTTCAATAATTATAAACATTTAACAATACAAAAATATTCAATTTTTACTTTCAATCATTTATCCATTGTTCAATTCCAGAAGCACAAAAACAAAGTATATATAGCAACTTATTGTTATTTTCTAATTACTCTTGGAAATCATAGCCACTTTATGTAATAATTTTAACTACATGTCATTTATCAGTCGTGGAAAGCACTCTAAGAGTGGTTTGACAACCCAAAAAAAATCACCTTAGTTGGTTTAACAACCCCCATGGCAAGTGCCACGTAGCGTATGACTAAAAAATCCAACACAATCACATTAATCACAACATTTTTAGTCAAATGATATTCAGAATAATTTATCATATTGCCTATGCAAGTACTCAAAGAACACCTAGCTCTCTAATCATCGAAATAATCATAGTTGTCATAATTGCACAAAGTTCATATTGTCTTAGCCCCTTCTAAATACATCCACAAAACTGATAATGCAATAGAGGGACTACACTTCTAGCAGTTCCTTCCTGAGCACTAGGCTCCTTTCTTGTCAGGACGTACATAAAATTCTTACATAAGCACACATAAAATTCATTTTAACACGTCACTTATATGATTATTTAACTTGTTCTACAATGAAAACCATAGTACAAAAAAAAATTCTCTTAACCAATGAGAACTATTTTCCACTAACCAAATTGAGCCAATTTCACATTTCGAATAGTTTCTTGACAGTGACCACACTAAGTCCAGCCTAGAATTCCATTGAACACACTAGGTCTAGACTGGGATTCCATGGACCACACTGATTCCATCCTAGGATTTCAGTGACCACACATGTTACAACCTAAGATTCTGTTTACCACCTCGGGTCTAGCCTAGGATTTCACTGACCACACTGGGTCTAGTCTAGGATTCCTCTTGGTAGGGTCCTGAAATTTCCTCTAAAAATGTCTTGTCCCGAGGAACTTTATCTCAACAAATAACTATTTTGGGCCTCCTCCAACATGCTCCATAACCAACATGGTTGCCTTAGGCTTTTCCTCTCTTACCATCTTGGCCAACCCTTTTCCCTTACTAAGATCATATATCTCTAGGGAGAGGAAATTTGGGCAGACAACTGCCTCTGCCCATGGCCCTCCTTGGGCCTTTCCCAACTATCCTAAACTATCTGGGATGTCAAATTTTCTTCAATACATTTTCCCACTGTAATTTACATAACTAACCATAAGTGCATTAACATTAAGGCAAATGAACATTTATGTACATCATGTATTCATACTTTGACACTCAACATGGGTTTCATAGTCTATAAAAGTAAATTTGACAAGAAATCATAATTAACATCTCATTTCATACGAGTGGTATTCATTTCAAAATTTTCACATATTAATCAAAATGAAATTTAGAAAAAATAACATTACTATATTTTCTATGCACAAACTTGCATATCATAATAGTAAACATTATACCTTCATAGTCTTAGTTGCAAATCATTGGTTCTTATATTCTGTTACTAGAATTTTAGTGACATTAATATGCTTCCATTAAGATATCCATGTTTAAGCACACTAGCAACATTAGTATCATCTACTTTTGATAAAAAAATATACCTTTTACAAAATAATGTTATTTACAAAATATCTTGTCAATTCAATATTTCAACAATGTAGAAATGTATTGGTCATATACATATTTCATAAATAATTTCCATGCATTAAACGTAAGCATAAAAATGATGATACATGTTCCATATGCTACATCCCAGGTACTTTAAAACAAAGTTTCCATGAACTTATTTTTCACCACAACAATTAAGGAAACATGACCTTCAAAAATACCATAGTCACTAAGGCATGAAAAATAACATTTCATTTACGCATATGTATCAAATCAACAGTCACTATGTAACATTACTAAATTTAAGTCAATCACGCAAACTTTCCTTGGTTAAATACGTTATTAATGCTAATAGATTCAAAATTCCATCCAGATTTTTATGTGGTGATGACAACGAGGAAACCATATGTCCATAACACAACAGAAAAAATTGAATATATTTAATATATAATTCCACCACAATATTCACATGCAGTGGATGGAATTTTATAGGATTAAATTAACATATTTGTTAAATGTAGGATGCATACTAGCTAGCATCATCATTGAATCATCAAATTTTATAGTCTATTTCATCTCATGTGTTGTATTACTATCAAATAATATTGGCTTCCCTAATCAAACCAATTATCATTTATGTATGTTCATATGAAAAACCATAACCCTTTTTCCTTTCTGTTCTTATTATAACAATGCATTTTTATTTATCAATCACTTTTAAAGACACCACTATCATCATGATTTAAGTTCTTTGTAACATTAAAGAACATACAATCATATATAGGCATCTACTTTCACAATAATTGTAGTTTCTTGCATACTATATTATTACACATAAAATCCTATACAAATATTTACTCAAACAAGAACACTAATTCACCATTAGTACTTGAGTGTCTATAACAATTATGGTAGAAATCCAATTAACTCAAATTTGATAGTATATTGACACCATTATGCATATTGCAATACACCTTCAAGGATAAGTTAAATAGTTAGTCATGCAATAATAATTCATAAATGGTAGTGAAATATACTAAATAATCAATGCTACCAGGCATTATAAGCTCAATCAAAATCCACGAGGGTTTTTTCAATGCCTTTTAAAACATTATATTGTCTTCATCAAGGAAAACTCCCACCTTATACATTCTTTCGTTATCATACAGAACAATAGATGCATTCATTATTTTCTTATAAATAGTGCATTGTAACTTTAATCATTTTTCTTTAAATGAACCACTAAGCATTATTATAAGAGTTGCATGAAAAGGTTGGTAGTTAATCCACGCTATCATGAGTGAGTACCTAGGATTTTCGATAAATGCAACATAATTTTTATTGTCTTTTATCCACATAAATACTCAAATGCCATAAGCACAGTTATAAAGAAGACATTATCACTTAATATTATTTAATGTGGTTATTAACACCATCATGCATCTCATATCAAATCTAGTCCACTGCATACATTACTATGTTATTTTTCATTATTGTCATACTTGAACTTATATTTATTAGCACCATACTTCCACTTCACATTATTATAGAACCCAAAAACATAAATATAATACATATGTCATTTTTTATATAAGGGATGGACTATATGTTATTAATTCATCATTTTCATAATTCACATTTTTTTCCTGTAATTACTATTGTCAGCAACAATGAAATCATAATTATATAAAACATTTATCAATCTCACACAATAAGCCTCTATTAGTTGTACTTTAAATATATTTTCATTTTCCTATTTCTTACACATACATTAATTAAAAGCACATAATTTCACCAACTTTCCTATTTATCCATGCATGCGTAAATTTATGACACATGTTTATTCATCCAAATCTCCCATGCATAAAGGAAAATGCATAAAGATAACCAAGGCATGCTCACGTATCTAAAATTTACATGCATTATAAGAAATGGATTAGTTAGCTTTTCCCTCTACCCACAAGAACACGATAATACTTTAAAAGTAGCACCATGGTATCACTATACTTTTCATAAGAAGAGGGAAATATTTCCAAAATATAATTATTATAATTATAATTATTTCTTCAGAGAAGAACACATTCTTTTCCAAAGGGGACACCACTACAACTACCCATATTTAAAGGAAAACTAGAAAAATAGCCTTTATCCTTTTGCATGAAAATACATATTTTTTTCGAGAAAACTAACATAACACATATTGTTTTCCAAGAACTAATACAATATTTATTATTTATGTGCACATATTCTTTTCCAAAAAAACTACACAATAGTTACCATGCAAATATTATCTTTCCTCACACAATTCCTTACAATCCTTCCAAGGAAACAACATGGGTGGCATATTTTCTATGCACATGGGCTCATGAAATATTTTCAAGAAACGAATATAGTTAACTTTTCTTTGCTCACCACCCATGAAAAATCCTTCCAAGAACCCATGCAGATCCTTTCAAGAATTACCATAGAAAAATGATACTTATATATTTAATATCCAATATATAAAATCCACATTTATGTATAACATCCAATATATATATATATATATATATATATATATATATATAGATATATAATCCATTTTAAAGTAACATGAGAATAATCTCTAAACTATACCTTATTCTTGTTATTATTGGAAAATAATGTAGCCCACAACTATTTCTATTATCTACATTATTTATCAAATGCATTATATAATGCATACAATTTCAAAAAAAAATCTATTTTAACCACATGCATCCTCAAATGATTTAATACAACACAATCAAAAGAAAATATACTCCATATGCATGCATGCACCTCAAGTAGATCAATGAAACACTGATGCAAGCCCAATTCTGAGCCCACCTAAACAATCTTGAATCTATTTTGAAAATTTTCTTCCTTCATTCCTTTATTTACAAGACAATTTTACAAGATAATAATCCTCTTTTATATAACTCGACCCTTATAAAACTCAATACATGCACATAGCATTTTGTTACCTCGACCCTCTTATTCAACCTTCCAGCATGAAATTTCATTTCCTTTTAACTTGCATTGCTAGGATCCTCTTTATTCCTCCATATTACCTCACCTTTAGACCTTATGCATAAAGGCCCGGTCCCTCAATGCCTGACATTTTCTTAATTTATTATTCTTTTCTCCTTTGGGCTAAAGCCCTTCTGGGATGGCCCACTTACTTTCTTCATGTCGTTGCTTCCAAATGATCCCACCTATCTACACATAATTTTTCTGTGATCCACATAAGGCTGCTCCTTTTCAGTTGATGCAATGGGAAGAAAATTCACAAAATTATTTGAGTTACGAAACCTTCGGGCACGATCCACTCCACCATGTGAGCCGGACCCTTTATGCCCAACCTTTCTTCATTAATCTACTATGCCTCTGACACACCTTTAATAGCTTGATGCTATAAAAAAAATTGTTTAGAAAACCTGTTGGGGTGGAAACCCTCCAGGAGGGACCCACTATTTCTCTTGTTAATTTTACGTAAGCTATACCTTAACAATCCAACTCATTAACAATTGAACACAAAAAAAATTCTTAGTACAATCCACTGACCTAATATTGTCAAATAATGCATTCCTCTAACTATACTACCTCCTGGCGCTATTAAGTGAAAATTTTGTCGAAACTCCAAAATAAAACTAAGTACCTCCCGATGCTGTTAAGTGACAGATTTCATCGAAACTCCAAAATAAAACTAAGTATTGTGGTGCTCCTCTATGTTCGACTCCTCTGGCTTGGTTCTATACTTTCAACTCTAGTTCAAACTCAACTCTTTGTTTGTAAGCTTCTACACGTACCTCGACTTAAACCTTCACATTCCTTTCTCTATCCTTCACTATCATTGGTTCATTCGCATACACTACACCATTCTAATCTATTCTAACTTTAAGGAACTAATTATTTTATGGTTTAATCACCTTTTTAATACCTTTGCATTAAGCCCATGATCCTCTTCCAATATTCCTCTTGATATTTTATCACACTATTGATCAATGATCATATCTTGCAATCATTCAAATATAATCCCTCTTGGATTCTATTACAATTACTCATTATAAAAATACATCCAAACAATAATTCAAAAATGGCTCCTCTTTGGCGAGATTTACATTGAATGGAACTCTCGGCTTATGGCCCCTAATTGATCCTCAATTCCTATATATCTATATATATATATATATATATATATATATATATATATATATATATATATATATATATATATAATTCAAAAATGGCTCCTCTTTGGCGAGATTTACATTGAATGGAACTCTTGGCCTTATGGCCCCTAATTGATCCTCAATTCCTCTCAATCCTCTATATCACACTCTTTTATACCTTCTCGCTATTATAAGATTTACAAAATTTATACAAAATAGGATTCTAAACTGATTTAGGTTTAGATCCACAATCTCCTCAACAAAATCCTATCTCTAGACTTTCTAGGTCGACTACATTCTCAAGGGATCTAACTAACCCATAAATTTCTCAAAATCTCCCAAATACTCTTAGGATATCTCCTAAGGATTATATTTGATATCAATCCTCACTTTAAATCATTTATGTACAATTATTTTAAAAATTTAGGAAAATACATCAAATTAAACAATTTCACTCATTTAGGGAACCAACTCCCTTGGTAAATAACAAAACCCATATTATAGTTAAAATAAATTTTAACTTGGAAGTGGAATTCTCTTGCATTAGATTCCTGAGGTGAAAAATATTCATGGTCTCCTAACCATGTGCTGGTGAAGTAAATATTTCCTAGATCCCAAACTTTATTTTGCAATTGATCCTTTTCATTGCTGCATTGTTGCTCTATTATTGTCTTCGTCATCCTTCCACGATTCCATACTTTATGTTGTAGTTATCCTCCTTCCTTGATGATGTAGACCTATTCTGTTAGATTTTATTTTCTATCAACCTTACTTCTTTCTACAATATGCCTCTTGTGATATACTTTACTCATCAACTTCCTCATTTCCTCAATGTGAATGTCTAGTTGATCCTCTGGCTGGTACGCATTCTACAAATATTTGTTGATCTCTTATTGATCATTTTTGTTTATATTCCTTATTAGTTGGTGAAAAAAAATCATTTTATCTTCCTTCAAATTGTCCTAACATGTTGTTTTTCACTTTCTTCATCAATAGGCTTGGGATTTTCTAACCAATCTTCTAAAATATAAGCATTGCTGCAAAATCACCAAAATTTTCCATGCTAGTTTCCAATTCTTCCCTTTTTATCACATGAATATTATTCCTTACTCCATCTCCCATAGCTTTATATTCTTTAAAAAAATTGTAACTTATGTACCATCATCATTTCCCATGGCATCTTCCAGTAATTGTTCATCTTTGACATTTGCAAACACATACTTAAGAAGAAATTTTTCAATTTCAACCTTCTCCTCTAGCAGCTATTTTTTCATCAACCTATGAAAACATGTCATTTGAATGTTGTTCATCATCAAAATTTACACAAAAATCATTAGTCTCAAAATCATAAGGATCCTTAGCTTTATTTGATGCCTCTATCAACACATCCTCATGTTGATCTAAGTTAACCCAGTAGTTCATCAAACTATCAATAAATATATTCTTCGCATCTAGATTGGCTTCTTCTTTAGCGATGTACAAGAATTCTTAATAAACAATCAAATTGTACTCATCTACTCTGAGTTCTTATCTCACTTTGACATAAATTCTCTACCTCAAATATTTTTGTAGTAGAGGCCATTTTACTTTCTTTTGTCTCATCATCCATCCATATCTCAAGTTTTCTTGGTTTTCTTGTAACATTGGTTTAAAATAATTAAGCTCTAATTTTAACTCATCCATATTTCTCTTGAACAATACATCACTTATCATTTTTATGTTTGATATCTTGGTATTCCTCCTTATTTTATTGTGACCCCACCTTGAACCCATCATATGACCATCAGTAGTCATTTTTCCTTTCTTCTTCTTCTTCTTCTTCTTGTGAACTCTCTTTTTTCACCTGTGAGCTGCAACAAAAATTCTTCCTCTTGTAACAAGTTTGATACCTACTATAGTTCCAAGTTCTCCTTCTTTGTATTCTTCTCTTTCTCTCTCCCTCTAGGAAATTCTACCCACTCACTGTGGAATTACCCTCTAACCAACTTCTACCTAATTACTACTTGTTGGAACTCATCATCTTCTTCTAGGTCACTACAATAGAACCTCTTATCTTTCATGTGGAGCACACTTTCCCCTCAACTTCAAAAGTTGTTAGGCTGCTGCAATTTCCTCTTCTCACTTCTCCTCTCTCTTTCTTTAGAAATCCATCTTGCTATTGTGTTCTGTCACAATCCTCCTTTCAAAAAAATTTCTTTGTATATGGCTACTACCTGCAAACAAAAAAAATTATGACCAATGTCAATTAGAAAAATATCAATACCCCTCTATGACATCGTTTCTGAACATTTCTCTACACATTTCCTATGTCCTTGTATCTCTACATATATTCTCTAAATTTTAGAACATTCAACTTGCTCCAATATTTTCAACTATGTTATGTACATTCAACTTCTTCTCCTATCATCCACAAATTTTAAAATACCTTGCTTCAAATTCTCTCTCTTGGTCCTTGCTACTGTTTCACTACTCATTTAAACCACACAAATTGTTGTTGCATACCTTCCATGTCCTTAGGTCAATCAATCATGATCTCTTTCAGAAACTTCCCTGCAATATTTGTTTGGAATCTATGTTTTTGCAAAGCTTCCTATATCTTCTAGTAAGAATTGTTATGCTAAAAGTATTTTCATCTTTGATACCACTTGATGCAAGCCCAATTATGAGTCTGATTAAAATCCCATGGTCTCAAATATGTTCTCAACAAGTGCTTCCTTCATTCATTGCTTTACAAGATAAAATTACGAGATAATAATCCCCTTTTATATTATTCAACCCTTATCAGGCTCAATATTAGCACACAACATTTCGGTACCTTGACCCTCTTATTCAACCTTCCAATATTGAATCTCCTTTCATTTTAAATTGCATTGTTAGGCTCCTATATATTTCACCATAGGACCTAACCTTTTGACCTTACACACAAAGAATGAATCTCCCAATGCTCGACCTTTTCTTAATTAATTGTTCTTCAATCCTTCGAGCTAAATTCCTTCCAGGCTAGCCCACTTAATGTCTTCATGTACCCGCTTCTAAATGATCCCACCTATCTACACATATTTTTTCTACAAGACATGTAATACCGCTCCTTTGTGCTTGGCGCAATGGTAAGAAGATTCACAAAATCTGTTGGGTTATGTAAACTCTAGACAGGGTCCATTCCACCATGTGACCCCAACCCTTTATGCCCGACCTTTCTTCATCAATAAACTATGCCTCTAGCCCACCTTCCATAACTCGACGCTATAAAAAAATGTTTACGAAACCCGCCAAGGTGAAAACCCTTTGGGAAATATCCACTATCTGTCATGTCAAGGTTATGTAAGACCAACCTTAATAGCCCAACTCATTAAAATTAAATGCATCAAAACCTCCAAGTACAAGCCACCTCTTGGTGTTGCCAAATAATGCATTCCTATGAATTTTTTTGTCTCCCGACACTATCAAGTGATGGATTCCATCAGAAATATAAAAATAATTTAAGTGTTGCATCACTCCATTGTGTTTGAATCCTCTGGCTTGGTTATATACTTCTATCTCCTCTAGTTCCAAATCAACTCTTTATACTCTAATCTCAAATTATTTGTCTGCAAGATTCTACATAGACCTCAACTTAAACCTTCACATTCCTCTCTATGTCCTTCACGATCATTAGTTCATTCACTTTTGTTGCATCATTCTAATCTATTCTAACTCAAAGGAACTAATTATTTTATGGCTTAATTCCAATCTAACTTTGGATCATTTATCACGCCATTAATCAATGATCACAACCTCAATCGTCCCTTCTATAGAAAGAAATAGTTTGTCCCTATTTCGAAAGATCCTGGCCTCTTCCAACGTAGTTTCTCCAACGCTCTTCCTCCTGAGCTCAATATATCCCTTGATTATATTTTTTAATATTTTATAGGTAAATTTGAACAATAAGCTTAATTATGCCATCTTGCAACACTTAGGCTCCTATTTGTAGTCCTATCCCACAATCATTCAAGTATAATCTCTCCTGGATTTTGTTACAATTCCTCGTTATAATATTAGTTCCAAACAATGGTTAAATACTCAAATTAAAGCATTCAACAACCCATTATTAATATTTCAACCAAACATATATACATAAAATTAAAAAAGGCCTCCTTCTTGGCCAGATTTACATTCAATGTCCCTCTCAACCTTGTGGCTCCTAATTGATCTTGAATTCCTCTCAATCCTCTATAGCGCACTCTTTTCTACCTCTTCGCTATTAAAAATTGATAACATTTATAAAAAATAGGATTTTGAACTGATTTAGGTTCAGATCCAAAATATCCTCGACAAAATCCTATCTCTAGACTTTCCAAGTCCACTAAATTATCAAGGGATCTAAGTAACCCCTAAATTTCTCTAACTCTCCAAAATTCT
Organism: Pinus albicaulis; assembly: GCA_034641835.2. Classification (NCBI taxonomy): domain Eukaryota; kingdom Viridiplantae; phylum Streptophyta; class Pinopsida; order Pinales; family Pinaceae; genus Pinus; species Pinus albicaulis. The sequence goes on along the minus strand of CM076577.1, from coordinate 1,000,736,497 downwards.
CTTGAGATATATCCTATAGAGTATATCTAATTACATCAATCCTCACTCTAAATTAATTATGTACAATTATTCTAAAACTTAGGAAAATACATCAAATCAAATAATTTCACTCATTTAGGGAACCAAGTCCCTTGGTAAATAAAAAACCCCCTATTCTAATCAAAATACATTTTAACTTGGAAGTGGAATTCTCATGCATCAAACACAAACAAAACGATTCTATTGGATGAATATTTTTGCGCCTAAAATAATTAAATACAGTAAACAAAACATATAGAGGATACCATGATTGGGAGCATAGATCCAACCCATAACGAGATCACTAATATCACACACAAATAATGAAACCCTATAGCTCTGAGTTGATAAGATCCAAAAAATCAAACTCAAAATATCAAAAAAACACAAATCCTAAGGTCAATTACCATAAATTGAGCATTCTAAAATAAATAAAAATCTCTTATTTTCCAATTGACTTTCTACAAGAATAAGACTATAATATGAACCCAAAAGGTGAGTCTCCCTTCCACAACACAACTTTTGAAATGAAAGAGGAATCACAACATAGTTTCTGGCATATGCATGATACGTTATTATGTATTGAACATGCTAGGTCAAGGATAGAAACCATGTGACCACCATGAACGCAGAGTGGTGGATAGTATTTTCAACCTCCTCTCCCATGAATGTGTTTTCCCTCTCAATTTTGTTATGGGATAAATTGTAAAGTAATTCAAAAATTTACCAAGAACCTCATCTAATTCTTTATGAAACGATTAAACATAGATTAATTTAATAATATTTTTATGAACATCGAGAGGAAGTGCTCTCAAGTGGTATCAGAGCTAAGGTTGTAGCATTGTCGCCTTTTGGGTTATGTAAGAACACGAAGTAGAGGTATGATGATAATGGATATAAGTTCAAGTATGACACTAATGAAAATTACATAGCAATGGATGCAGTAGACTGCATTAGATATGAGATGCATGAAGGTGTTAATAACTACATTGAAGAATGATAAGCGTTAATGTATACTTTAAGATAATAATTGTGCTCATGGTATTTGAGTATTTATGGTATTTTGAATCTCACACTACAATTAGTGATAGTATGGATTAAGTACCAAGCTTTTTATGCACACTCTTATGATATTTTTAATGGTGTTTTTAAAGAAAAGTGATTATAGTTACAATGCATTTTTCTTATAAGAAAAGAATGAATGCATGTACTATTTTGTGTAATAGAAAAGGAATGTAGAAAGATGGGGGTTTTCCTTGAAGAGGAAAATAGAATGTTTTAAAATACATTGAAAGAAATTCTTTGAAAGTTCAAGATAACAATGAGTCAAGTGGTAGGTCTTGTTTGTAATAACTAATTGTCGATTGAGTCTAGTCATGGATTTTAATTGAGTTATGATGATTGGTAGCATTGATTATTTAGTATATTGCAATGCCTCTTATGAATTATTATTACATGACATCTTTGTTGGTAATTGTAATGTTAATGTATTGTAGACAATAAGTTGAAACACTATATTAGAATATGCATCATTTATTTATTGACTTAATATTATTGTTAAAGTGTTAAACAATGTGATCATGGTAGATTATTGTAATTGTGACAATAATTTGTTTGAATTTTGGTTTGATTGGCTTCTAAATTGTTACCATATTCGTTCTTGACACTCAATTGCTAATAGTGAATTAGTGCTTCTGTATGATTAAAGCGTTGTATAGACTTTTATGCATATGCAAGAAAACTATGATGACTACAGAAATATATATTTGTTTAAAAATGCATACATATGGCTATAAGTTATTGAGTGTTACAAAGAACTTAGATCATGATAACAACAATGTCTTTAAAGTGACTGGTTTAATAGAAATGCATTTTTATGTCAATAATAAAAACATAAATGGAAAAGGGTTATGGCTTTGCATATGAGCATACATAAATGATAGTTGGTAGTATGAAGGAAGTCAAGATTAATCAATAGATCTAGTAGTAATCAGATGTTGTTGATAACATTGTTTGTTCAAACTTCAAAACTCTACAAATTGATGATTCAATGATGATGTTAGTTGTTATCTATCATACATTTAAACAAAAAATTAATTTCATCCCTTATAAATTCACCTAGTGCATGCGAATATTTAGGTACCATTATATATTAAACCTAATTAGTTAAGTCCATTAGGTTGTGGACATGTGGCCTATTTTTTGTCAATGCTAAACAAAATCTAGATGGTGTTTTGAATTTGTTAGCATTACTAATTTTCGTAACCAAGAAAAGTTTGTGAGATTGATTTGAATTTGGTAATGTTGCATAATGGTTGTTGATTAGATACACATGTAGAAATAAAATTTCATTTTCATGAATTAGAACTATGGGAATGTCAATGATTAAGGTATTATCCCCTTTAACTATTGTTTGGAAAAACGACTTCATGAAACTTTGTTTGAAAGTTTGTAACATATGGAATATATATCCTTATTTATTATGCCTACTCTTAATGAAAAGAAATTTTTTATGCAATGCAACTAGAAAAATACCTTTCTACTTAGTTGAAATATTGAGAAAATTGATGCATGTGCAAAGAAAAATACATCTTGAATGTATTTGACAAAAAAAATTGTGAACAATATTTTGTAGAAGGTATGGTTTTAACAAAAGTAGTTGTGACTAATGTTGGTAGTGTGACTAAAAATATATATCTTAATGGAAACATAGTGGCATCACCAAGATTCTAGTAACATGGAATATAAAGACCAGTGCAAGGTAAAATGTTGCAATGTGATTGGCAACTCCAAATGAGAAGGAATTATGTTTACTGTTATGCTATTCAAGATTTATAATTTTTTTTCTAAATTTCATGTTGATTATTATGTAGAAAATTTGAAATGAACACCACTTGTATGAAATGAGATGTATGTGATGATTTCCTTCTAAATTTATGGAGCCCATGCTGCTAGTAAAGTATTAATACATGATGTACATAAATTTTCATTTTTCTTTAATGTTAATTTTCATATCGTTAGTTATGTAAATTACAGTGGGAAAAGGTTCTAAAGAGAATTTCACATCCCATAAAATTATAGGACAGTTGGAAAAGGCCCAAGGAGGGCCATGGGTAGAGGCGGTTTCCTTCGCAAATTTCCTTTCCCTAGAGATAGATGATCTCAGTAAGGGAAAAAGGTTTTCCAATATGGTGAGAGGGGAAAATCCTAATGAAACCTTGTTGGTTTTGGAGCTTGTTGGAGGAGGCTCAAATAATTAGTTTTTGAGCTAACATTCCTCAAGATAGGATTTTGTCATAGGAATATGTAAGATTCTACCAAGAGGAATCCTAGAATGGAACTGGTGTGGTTAGTGAAATCTTAGGCTAGGCCAAGTGTGGTCAGTGGAATCTAGGTTGGACCTGATGTGGTTAGTGTAATCTTAGGTCACACCCAGTGTGATTATTGGAATCCTAGGTTGGACTTGGTGTGGTCTCTATCGAGTAAAAATTTTATGGATGTGAAATTGGCTTAATATGGTTAGTGGAAACCAACTCTCATTGGTTAAGAAGAGAATTCTTTTTCCCACTGTGGTTTTCATAGATAAAAAAGTTAATTAACCAAATAAGTGATGTGTTAAAATGTATTTTCGGTATCTTTATGTAATAATTTGTTCGTACATCTTGATAGGAAAGGAGCCCAGTACTCGGGAAGGAACTACTAGAAGTGTAGTCCCTTTATTGTATTACTAGTTTTGTGGGTGTCTTTAGCAAGGCTAAGACAGTATGAACTTTGTGTAATTATGACAAATTTGATCATTTTGATGATTAGAGAGCTAGGTGTTCTATGAGTACTTGCAGAGGTACTATGATAAATTATTGTGAATATCATTTGAATGAAAATGTAAGATATATTAACTAAAAATCTTGGCCATACACCAGTGGGTGCTTTCCATGGAGGTTGTTAAACCACCCAAGTTTCCTATTATTGGGATGATAAATCACTCACAGATTGCTTTCCATAACTAATAAACCACTTTTAATTAAAATTATTACATGAAGTGGCCACGTTTTCCAAGAGTATTGACTAGTAACAACACATTGGTATACATGATTTGTTTTTTTTTAATGAAATTGAAAAATGGTTAAATGATTGAAAGTAAAAATAAAATATTTTTGTAGTTGTAAATGTTTAAGATTACTGATAAACATTATTTCTTTTTCTTAATGGTATTTCTTGGAAATAAAATCCTTCATTTTGAAGGGGAAGGATTCCCTTTTAGTTGTTCTGATATAGATGTCATGAGTAAGAGTTAATGGTGAACATTGAGGACAATGTTATCTTTAAGGAGGGGAGTATGTAAGATCCCTATAACTACAAATTTACTCTCGATGTTCATAAAAATATTATTAAATTAATATATGTTTAATTTTTTCGTCAATAATTAGTTGAGGTTTTTGGTAACACTTTGAACTAATTTACCATCTATTTCATGAAAAAATCGAGAGGGAAGGCACATTTACTGGGGAGGAGGTTGAAAATAATATCAAAGTTTGTTCATTTATGGTGGTCACATGGTTGCACTAACTACATGAAACTCATCGCTCTGGCATGGTCACTGCATAACAATGTATTATGCATCTTCTAGAAACTATGTCGTGGGTCCTCTTGCATTTCAATGGTTTTTTTTTGGAAGGGAGATTCACCTTTTAGGTGCATATTACAATCCTATTCTTGCATAAATTCCTTTGGAATAAAGATATTTTACTTTATTTTAGAATGCCAAATTTATGGTAATGGACCTTAGGATTTCCATTTGTTATTGGATATTTTGGTTTTGGTATTTTGGATCTTATAGAATCAGAGTCTTAAATTTTGGTTATTTATGTGTGGTATTAGTGATCTCTTCATGGGTTGGATATATTCCCTAGTCGTGGTCTCCTCTATATCTTGTGTTTATATTGTATTGGATTATTCGAGGTGAAAACATATGCATCTAACATACGTGTTTTGTTTATGTTGCATTGATATACTTGAGGTGCATGCATGTGTATGGAGTATACTTTCTCTTGATTGTGTTGTATTAAATCATTCAAGCATGCATGTCGACGTTAAATTTCTCATGTTCTATATTGTTACAATCAATTTAGCCCAATTATTTTATTCAATTAGCAATAAATTAATCTTCCAAAAATTGTTGATAGAACAATAAATGTAATGAAAATAGGAGACAATAAATAGAAATAACAAGAGACAAAAAATTTGGTCAAAGACGAGGCGAAAACCCCACATGGGGAAAACCCTTTCAAATTATTCTTCTTATTGTATTTCCATAAAATATATAGTAGAGAGATAAAATGATCAATTCATCAACCCATAATCAAATTAAATCCTTTGAATATTCAACAAAGTAATCCAACCAATATCCAAATGATGATTCAATAGTCAAATTTGTCCCAAGTCAAATTTGGTGAAAGTCAATGACAATCAACAATAACAAATGATTCCCTAATGAGTCATAATTCAAAAATAATTAAATCCTTCAAAATTCTTGGTCAAACTACCAGTCAATGTGAACTTCAAAGCTGGTCAAATATTAGTAAAAACAAATCCAAACAACTCAATCAAATTTGGTCACTAGAGAGAGGAAGTATATCGTCCAAATCTGTAGTCAATAGAAATAAAACTACTTAGAAATCCTTGGTTTTTGTGCCAAATAATCTAGCGTCTAAAAACATATCAAAATTTGGTCAAATTAACTCAAAGTGATAAGTCAAATATTGTCAATGAGTTGGCCAAATTGTCCTAAACACTATTCAATGCATAATTTCATATTTCCTCCAAACCCTTTTCACGTGTGGGAGAGAGACTTGCAATTTCATATGTATGAACCTCCAAAGAGAAGAAGAATATGTATGATATTTTTGTCCAAATGAGGTAGACTTGACTTCTAGTTATAAGCATTGGAGGAGAACTGATTTTACTTTAAATCTGACATGAAATTTTGTGCACATGTGGGTTTTCACATCAAAAATATATTTTTCTTTAATGAAATTAAATTCTTCCAAGGTAAAAGTGGGTCTTATTTGGATGAGGAGGGTTGTCCATAGGAGGGAATTTATCCTCGAGCTGTGAAATTAACAATGGATAAAATATATTTGTTTTTGAAATGGTATGCATTATATAATGCATTTGATATATAATGTAGACAATAGAAATACTTGTGGAATACATTATTTTAAAATAATAACAAGAATAAGCCATAGTTGTAGAAATATGGTGATAGAATTGCAACTGTTCAAGAAATTTAATCTAAATCAAGAGACACAATTCTACTTTATTGTTCTGCAGAAATTCATTCACAATTTTGAACAACATTTGTAAACATGCATCAATCACATACACAATTACATAGATCTACTAGGGGAAAATAACTGGTAAAAAACACTTAAGCATTCTTACATTAATCAGATGAATAGAGAATGCATTAAATTTTCTTGCTCAATCTGAGCTTAACCTGTAAGTGAATAACATTTATCTCTTCTAAATGAAAAGCTATGACCTAGACTTAGTCAAATTATGCCTCCACCTGAGCTTCTATTTCCTTGAGAAAATCTTGAGGAAAATTTTGGCCCCTATTCTTTAGGAATTTCCTCCAAAATGATTTTGTCATTCCAAAGGATTGATCATTGATTGCATGCAACACATGTACACTCAAGACTAGTCTACAATTGATGTTAAATTGCCTTGGAATCTCCACCACATCTAAGCAATTTGAATTACTTTCATGCATAAGATAATTTTGGTTGATTGATCAGGTAACTAGATGATATTTGAGTTAGACTGTTGTCCCACTACACAACTGACCTCCAAGTAGTTCGATCAATAGTTAGAATTAGTTTAACTGAATACAACTAGAAATAAATGAAATGGATTTCTATAAATTAGCAATCACACATGCATAACTCAACTCCAATCCCTCTAACTTGAATTTACTGAGCTAACTGAGTGACAAGAGCCATGTCACCTTAGTTCACAACCTCCAAGTTGTCTACTAAAGTGGAATTTTTGAATTTTCTCAATTTGAACAAGGCTAAGTCAAATTGAGCCTTTCTTGCTACACTTCTCAACACTCCCTCTTAGAAATAAAATAATTTTTAACCACCCTTATCTTGCACCTGTGTAGTTCGAACTTTCATCTTGAAAAATCCTTTGTCAAGATGTTAGCATCTTGTTCCTCTGTCAGAATGTATTGTAGCAACATTATCCTCCTTTGAAATGAGTCCTATAAATTATGATATCAAATATATATATATATATATATATATATATATATATGCATGCTTGGATCGATAATGAAATACTGAATTTTGAGAGCTTAATGAAACTATGATTTTAAAAATATATCATAGTTGGATCCATCTCCTGACCAAATAGTCCCACAAGTATATTTCTCATCGATATCGCCTCATATGTTGTTTGAATTGTAGCCCATGTATTAAATTTTTTCTGAGTTGAGTGCCACAAATATATGCTTCCTCTTGTACTAGGAAATTTTTACGAACCCAACACTGAAAATTCCACCTGATGTACTATTTTGATCGAATGGACTCCCTGCCCAATCTGCATCTGTGAAGCCACACAACTTCACTCCCTCTATCTATTTGTACCATAATCCACACTAGGTAGTGCCTCTGAGGTACCGTAAAACATGCTTTATTTCCTTCCAATACAATTTGGTATGCCTAACCATATTTTGGCTCAGGTGATTGACTGCATAACACATATATGGTTGTGTGTTCACAACATACATCAGTGAACCTACTAGCTGTTGATAAATGGTAGCATCAATATCTTAATCCGAAGTGAAATTCTCCTACTCCAGTTGGTCACTAGAGATGTCTCCATGGGCTTACAACTCTCAAGGAAAGTTCTATGCAGTATCTTAGTGGCATACTTTCCTTGATACACAACCAATTCCCCATCACCTTGTCATAATTCAAATCCAAGGAAGTAGTGCATGAGACCCATTTATTTAATCTCAAATTCCCTTGCAAGGTCCTCCTTGCAAGAGCTAATCAGTTTCTCATCACATGTGAATATTAAATCATCAACATATAAAACAATGATAAGAAAATTACCTTCTACCAAAATATGATAGAGGTTCACATCCGCTTCACTTTTGGTGAAGCCCAATCGAGTGAGATAACTATTAATCTTAGTGTATCAAGCTCGAGGTGCATATTTGAGACTGTACAATACTCGTCTGAGTCTACACACATGAGACTCCCGATCAAATTTCTAAAAACCTTATGGTTTCTCTATGTAGTTTTCCTCAATAACACCATTGATAAATGTTTTTTTTACATCCATTTGGTGGATCTTCCACCCCACTTGCATAGCCAGTGGAATAATTGATCTAATGGATGAATACCTTGCTATGGGAGAAAAGGCTTATTCATTGTAATTTCCATCAACTTAAGATAATCCTTTTGCCACAAATTCAACCTTATACTTCTTTATGCTTATGTTTGTGGCATGCTTAACCTTGAAGATCCATCTTGAAACCACAATCGATTTATATGTCAATCTTGGGACCACTTCCCAAACACTATTCTTCATGATGGATTCATATTCTTCCACCAGTGCATCAACCCAAACTGTTTGTTGAATTTCTTCCTCAAAAGAGGATGTCTTAGTCTCTAAATCTCATTCATTAGATCCATGTAGCTAGTTTACCCCTCAAGTGACATCCTTTTCCTCCGCAAATTTGAAGGATCTTCCACGTTCTCCAATGTATCTTGCACAAATATATTAGCTTCCCTGGTTCTTTTTCTACCTTATTTGGATGGTTTTGATTGAGTGTATGTCTCAACTCTTCCTCCTCTCTTCTCCTCCATTTTTGGCTGCTCCACATCTTCCTGAAACTCCTCCTTTAGAGCTAAAAGCTCCTCTTCTAGTGGGATATGAAGCTCCCCCTTAAGAGAGCATCTCATTTATTTCTCCTCATCAAACTTTGGATCCCTTCTCACAATTATGTGGATTTTGGATGTAACTGACAAAACTCCTAGCTTTGTTGTTGGCTAAAGTTTCTTCCTTGAATATTCAGAGACATGGAAGTAAACAGAGGCTCAAAAAATATGAAATGAGACACATCCATATTTCTCCCTAATAAATCCTCCTTCGGTGTAATTATACCAAGAATTTGATGAGGATTCTAGTTTTACAAGTAGAATGTTGTTGTAGATACTAGAGACAACCCCCAGGTTGAGGAGAGGTCAATGCCTAAGAAATATTAAAGTGTTTAAATATATGTTGGAATTGTTCATTTAAATTCAACACTCAAACACATTTTGAATTGGAAATGGTTCAAAATTTCTTTCAAGAGGGTAAATGCAATTAATATAAAAAAAAACTCATAGAAGAATTAATATTAATTTCTGGAGGCTAACTTATAGAGGCAGATAGATCACTTGTCATTACATCATACTTGAAAGAAGACTATGAAGGAACACAATCAAATACACAGGGCTAAGCTTAGAATCGCATGCATCTAACCTCAGAATAAAAACGAAGAGATGAAACAATATATCATATTTTAGATTGCACATAGTGCATATTAAGGAAGTTCAATCTCATTAGTCATTGGAATATTCAATCACATTAGAAATAGATGAATACATGATTTCAAAGGCTACATCTAGTATCTACTATTACATGCTATCTGAGAAGAATAAATAAACATTGTAATGATTACAGAAACAACACATACTACAACCTTTTGCAAGCATAATCACCAAAAATTTCTATTAATCTGCAGATCAAACACACATATTTTCCTTTCTCGATTAAAAGTTAAAGATCCCTCTTGAAAAAAAAAATTCAAGACCCTTTAAAATGTATCATAAATAGTTTTTTAATAAGGTCTCGGAATGAGTACCCCTTACAGAAATATTCCTTCTTGATCTCTTAGTGATTCGTCATAACAAAAATGGTGCGAGATTTCTACTTGAACAATTGTACTAACTAAACCCTAACTGACTTGATTTAAATTCTTGAAATGAAATATTTACAAAAAACATAAAAAAAAGTCTCATGATTGAAACGATCATAAAATTCTTCATTCTCGCTGGACAAGTTCTGGAGGAATAGTTTTAGGGTTGATTATCTGGAGTTGTGGAGGATTAATGAACATGTCACATTTTTTCCACAATGTTGGAATCGGTAGAGGAGAGAGAAATCAACTTTGATAGGAAATTTTAATACCTGTGAGCTCTGCATAATTTGGCCTGGTGCAAAATAAGGTTCTTACTAACCATAGCAATTGGAAATACCTCCTTAAAGATATTTCACTATTTTCTTTCCTTTTAAGGAGGATTATAACAAATACCATAGGGTCTTCACATTAATAATTAACACACACACAATTCTTAAATCCAAACCACACATATGTACATAAAAATTCAGAAATAATTCGTTAATCAATAGAATATTTACAAGAGAAATATTGGCCTCATGCTTGGCCACTCTCACACACACACTTCACACTTCTACATGCTTACATGCCCCATGGCTCACCTATATTTATACAAATGGATCTTAACCCAAAATAGGTTCTAGGTCCTCAAAAAACTCCCAAAATATCTCTCATGATCTATAAAATCTGTCATCTAATCCCTTATCCCTATATAAGAGCTAACTAATCCAAAATTCTCTCAAACCTTCCAAAATACTCTTGAACCTTCTCCTATTTAAAATAATCCTCATTCTCTCCTAAAATTATAGGAAAGTACAATAAATAATTAAATCCTAACTTGGGAAACTAAAAACTTTAGTAAAAATTTAACCCTGGGGTAGATGCACCTGCATCAGACTCCCTAGATAAAAGAAAATCATGGTCTCCTGACCATATATCTTAAAAGGTTGATAAAACTCCTCTTGGTCCCAAACTTTAGTCTGTCATTGATCGTGTACTATGTTATGTTGTTGATATTCTATGGCTGTCTTTTCCCATCTTCCAAGCTTCTAAAATTTATGCTACAATTCTCTTCCTTCTTTGTTGATGTATACTCGAGCAGTCAAATCTATCATGTGGTTTTCCTTCTACCTCATCTTATAATATCTTGGTCTATGCATTTTTCCATCAATTTCCTTTATTCTTCAATTTCAATATCCAATCTAGTTTCCAGTTGAAAATTATTGTTATTGGCTTGGAATATGAATTCATCATCTTAAATTGAAAATTACATTCACGTTCCACATTTTCACTCATGAAACATTTCTCTTTCTTAGCTGTAACTTAATTGGATTTGGGTTCCATCAACATCTTCTATAGAAATTATAGTTCTTCTTCACATTCCATAATCATTTTATGGTCTCTTTTAGAATAATTTCAAAATACTAGTCATCATCCCTCCATGAAACATAACCATCATCTGCAACACATCCTGCATTGACACACCAATTGTCAGATTTAAAAACATAAGGCTTTATAGTCTCGACAGATGATTATGTCCTCAAGTCTTTATGTTGATATTCTAAATAGTTTCTGGTGTCATTTGTGGGAATCGAACCCACGTTCATATAACCATCATCCTAACCAAGCATTGGTCCTTGGTTTGTTTCAAAAATACATACATTCATCTCGTTTATCTAGAATTTTTCAGGTTCCTTTAACAAAAGTTTCAACTTGTGCTTCTGTCTTCTTATTAGGGGAATTTTGAGGTCTGAAATGGGTCTCCTAAGAAAAATGTACAACAAAAATAAACTTTATAAGAACCAACAAAAACAAACTTTATAAGAACCAATAGGATTCAAGATGATGATATCAACCATAGAGGATGATTCACCATTTTTGGAGTAAAAAAATAAAAATAATAAAAAATAATAAAATAATAAAATAATAAAACTACTTTTTTAACTTGTATTTTCAATTTATCTCCCTATGGGTTTACTCAAATTTCGAGTGGGAGTACTTGTTGGATGCAAAATTTAATTCCTCATCCAAGGAGTACCCATGTTGCATACTTTTTATGGACCCTGCTACATGAAAAATGAGAAATACATGAAAAAATGTGTTTGCATGAAAAATGAGAAATACATGAAAAAACGTGTTTGGAATCACGCTTTTCATGTATTTCTCATTTTTCGTGTAGTAGGGTCCATCAAAAGTATGCAACATGGGTAATCCTTGGATTAGAAATCAAATTTTGCATCCAACGAGTGTTTACACTCGAAATTTGAGTAAAACCATAGGGAGATAAGTTAAAAATGCAAGTTGAAAAATTAGTTTTATTATTTTATTATTTTTTATTATTTTTACTTTTTTACTCCAAAAATGGTGAATCATCCCCCATGGTTGACATCATCATCTTGAATCCTATTGGTTCTTATAAACACCATAGATGATGCTATGAGCTTTACTTCGCCAAACAATGATCCACATCGTACTCTTCAACACTTCCACACCAATAAACATACATTAGAAGCATTGGTCACTTCTGGCCACTCATCACAGACAGGGGTCATTCACCTGATCCTATGTTCCTTGACTGCCAAAATGATGTACAGATCTAAAAGAAAAAATTGTTATCATAGACTCTAGAGTACTTGCAATGCCCTTATCAACAAATAACATATGGTTCATTGTTTTCAATGTTCTTTTCTTCGTCGGCACCATCTTGATTCTAGTCAAAGACCACTGAACTTCAATCTAGCCGATATGATGTACCCAAGGATCGCAGTCACCAAAAAATCTCTGTCTAATTTATTCGCGGTCTCTTGATAGAAACATTATGATATTCTAAACGATGGCTCCTTGAGGTACTGCCCACTCGTTAAAGCAATCAATCTGCTACAACATAGATACTTTAATTCTGAAACATATGCAATGAAACAATACCTTGCAATTTGACCCTCTTTTCTCTCCTTTAGAGACGAATATGGGATGATGAGGGAAATTCTATCCACTAAAATCACACTTGAGATAAATTCTGAGACTAATTGATCACACTCAAGGATTCGACCTTCATACATTTTCAAACCATTCAGCCTATGAAACCACTGATTTATGATGATCACAATTATTATTCGACCTTTCTACAACACTGTTATAGATTTCACTAATTTGGAAAATGATAAAATTAATGTTTTTTAATTAATCGATCCTCCCTCAATGCAATAATATGGCCACATGAACTTCACTTCTATAAATGTCTCGGCTTCTTCAATATATGGAAATTTTCTATAGAAATATCATGGCACCAAATCTCAGATCCACCTAGAAAAACACAATCTAAAATGGATAAAACTGATATTCAAATGGGCCTTCAATCTGGCTTCTAATGGTGAAAAAAGGACAAATCTAGTCATCCCCTCAAGGTTCTTGTTAAACTAAAATTCATCACCATGACTATCGATTCTGATATCTCACCATTCAATGGAGTGTCTCAAGTGAATCCCCTATGAAGCTTGAAGTAACATAATACCATGGACAAGAGGAATTTTAGTTTTCATTTCTTTAAAACCATTTTTGAGCACCTGTGTAGTTTTCCTAAACAAAACCCATGCATGTGTACTTTTTTTGTATAAAAATTCTGCAGATCTGTGCAGTGTTCCTGAACAAAAAGTGTTCAGGTCTATTCATGCACTTAAAAATAAAAAACTAAGTTCTAGAAGCTTTGCTTGAGGAATCTTATCCAAATTAGAAACCTCAAACTACTACATACTTGCGCCTCATCCCTTACTATATGGAACTAAATTCCTTTTCTTAAGGATCAGATCCCTTGAGAAGTGGAATTAGAAACCTCCTCATCCTTCCTATAAATTCAGCATAGGAATGAGAGACTAGGAGAGACTTGTATTGTTAAACTCATGTTGTTGGTTTTTGGTCTAAAGAGCTCGTCATCAAGGGAAGGAAAAGAGACCATTGGAAGAGGCTTGTGACATCAAGGCACCAAATTGTAAGCTTCTTTTCCATTTATTTTAATACAAAGAAATTGTTCTTTCCTAATTGCGTCTATTTCAATGTTATTTGTGGGATTCCTTGATCAGTCACATGGTTTATAATTTATTATTGATTCATTTATATGTTGTATGCTATACTAAGGATTTCATTTACTTTTTCTTTTATATGCGAGATGCTTTGATTCCTTTGAATGGTTTTTTCTATGCAGATATCTTTTGGCGCGTCATGGAGAAGTTGTGGAAAGAATTTGGAGAGACTGTAAAGCATTGAGGAAAAGCTGGTTGTGGAAAGCGTTGAAAGGTATTCTACAAGCACTTTGTTAATAGGTAAGTGATCTTTCGCATACTACATGTTTCATGTTTCATTTATAGGCTAAGTAAAGCACCATTTTTTTGTATTTTTGTTTCTAGTTACTCGTTGGAGTAATAGGGAGATCGCTCTTGTCTGCAAGAGGGATTAATCCGCATAACAAATTGGCGACCATATTGGGGAACGAGTTCTCTTTTGTTTCCTTTGATGCCTTTCGACCCTTTTAAGAATTGAAATTTCTTGTTTGAAACCTTTTTTTTTCTTAATTTTCTCGCCCTACGCGGTTTTTGTTCAGAAACAGAGCGCAAATTTGTGCAGTTTTTCTTTAGAAACAGTATGCATGCACACTGAACTCTATTGTCTACCTATGCAACCTTGTAAAATTTTGAAAACGTTAAGGTTTATCTATTTTGTGTCTAGATTTTTGGTTTTTATGATCTTGTTAACTTGTTTACATTCTCATTAAGTCTCTGTTAAGTTAATTGGGTGTTTTGAATTCTCTTTTTTGAGAAATTATTAATTTGATTTCCTTTGGTCATTACTTCAAGGTTTGTCTCAGTTTCATAGAATTTTTGCATCTTTTTACTTTTGTTTTAATCGCCTTTAGGGGGGCTAAATTGTGTCTGAGTTTTAAGAGTGTTTTTAATATTGACCTTTGGAATTCTCACCCAATTTTCTTTACTTACACTTGATTGGTTCCTTAGATTACATTAGTGAAGGATAATAGTCTTATTGTTCTTTCACTGATTTGGAATCATCTTGTGCTTGAGAATTCTCTTGCAAATATTACATTTTCATCATTAGAATTCTAATTTTCAGAATATGAACAAAAATTGTGCATCTATTACATTTGCATAGTTTTCAAGTTGTTATCACTCCAAAATTTCCAAGGGTTGTTATGTGTGTTTAAATAAATATTAGAGGTAACTATCAACCACTTTGCATATTAGGATCTAGCCTTCCTAATGCTCAGAGAGGGCTCTCTCTTAATGATTTAACTCTGTTGTTTTAATTGATTTTAGGCTAGTTATTTAAGATTAATTTGGTTTGATTTTGATTTTTTGGTGGAATTACTAATTTAGATGGATAGATGACTGCCTATTTTCCATTGGGATATGGAGTCAATATATCAAGAAAACATAACAGAAACAAATGATAAAAGCAATGTTACAGGGCAAGGTAGCTGAGAAAATTAGATATTTAAAGATGAATGGTGAAGTGATTTTCAATCGGGATCATGGAGTAGTTAAGGATTCCTTAAATTGGATGATGAAGGAAGGTGAAAGAGTTCAATTGGGATGGGAGATAAATTAAGGATTCTCAAACCCAAATATCAGAAGAAAACACAAAAATTGATAGTAGTTCAAAACAGAGTGTACTTAAACAAATTATGCAATAAAATTTCAGATATACCATTCAAATTTGGAAAACATGCAAGTTTATGGAATAATTAAGAAAATAACATGAAAAATTGAAATATACTTCACTGAAGTGGCTCAACACATGAATCCTGTAAATAAATTCCTTTATTATTGTCTTGTCTATCAACTTGGAAAAGTTACAATAAACCCTCTAGTAGTAGATCAATTCAACTATAGAAATGTTCAGGAATCCACACTCAATACTTTGAATTGCTGAAGTATTTATACAAAAATTAATAAAAAATATCTTATTTAACTAACTAGGATTTATTCAAGGGAAATAAAATATCTTCATGCAAGAATATAGAGACACCTATTTAACTAATGCAAGTTGTCCCTGTTTATTTGTTTTGATGTTTACTTCTTTGATATTTTGTTGTCTTATCTCTCATGTTGGCTGGCTTTTACACTGCTTGTCATATGACTTTCTTTTAACTTTTTTCTTTCATCTATCTTCATCTTTAGCCTATCTTTGATTTATCTGACTGCTTTGTTTACTCTTTAACCCTGTGAATTTCCTTTTACCTTACTGCTCTGTATTACCTGCTTTTATTTTTACTTTTCACAGTAAATCACACCTTTTTCCCAGGTTTCTGCATCTGGAAGTTTGATTTTTACCATATTTTTCCTATAAATCTCATCAGCCTCTGTATATTTTTCAAATTTGGGCTTATTGACAAAAAGGTGATTTACCTCATGCTGGAGGAAGAAGAAATTCTCTAAACTCTGAAGGATCATTTTTCCTGTGGGAACTCCTTTTGTTGATGAAATGTTGGAAGTCTCTTTAGCTACTCCCCTGATATTATTATCATAATCTTCATGTCTCATTAGTTTTTCATTGATTACTAATGGATTAGGCAGATGTTTCTGCCTCAAAACATCAAACTTGGTCATGAATTTGTTCACTGCTAGTTCCATTGTTTGGCATTTGTCTTCAAGTTGTATCATCAAATTTCTCTTGGAAAGAACCTTCTTTACCTCTAAGATGTTCTATGTTGTGTCTGTTATCCCAAGTTCTTCTAATTCTTCCTTATTTTTAGATTTTAGGAATTTTATTATCTCTCTGGCTTCCTCTGGTTTCCTTCCAAGTTCTTCTTTTAATTTCTAAATAGCTTCACTAGCCTCCTTTATCAATTCTTTCTTCTCAAATATAACTTGGATAGAAGGCCAGATATCATTAACAGAGTTTATTATATTGGCCCACAGTTGTTTCTTTGCTTGGGCTAGTGGCTCTTTCAATTTCAATTCCTTTTAGAACTTATGAATTCTATCATTCAATCTGTTGGATTTCTGTGTTTCTGCTTTATACATTATTTGAGCTAATTTATTTTCATCTTCTAGACTTTTTACTTGTTCTTTAAGCCTATTAATCTCAGTAGTTTGGGTTGACATATCCTACATGACTTTAATCAATTTACTTGCCTCATGATTGGGATGGGCCGATGGAACTGCTTCTTCTGTTTCTGATGTAGTTGCTGGAACTTATGTTGTAACTGGAGCTCCTGTAGGTAATGGAGCTATTGTGGCCAGTGAAACTGATGTTGAAGTTATAGGAATGGCAGTAACAGGGATTTCTTCCATGCTATCTTGATTTTCCTGCACTAATTTTTCCATTTCATTCTCCATATCTTTCAGTTGAGCTGTCAACTGAATGATGAGATTCATCATTTCATCTTTCTGATTTTCATTCTCCAAAACTTCTTTAGTTTGTGGATGTTTAGTTGTGGATGATTCCAGTTTTTTCTTCAATGTAGCTATGTCTGCATTCTTCTTCTTGATAAGCTCTTCTATTGCTTTGATGTTATTTGGATCATATCCAACCTCCATGACCAATTCTTCAAGTGATTTTATCCTATTTTCCTTTGCTTGTGAAGAAGCTTTCTCTAGTTTTAACTGTGCTCTTATATTTTCTAGAGAATTCTACAGTTTTTGGACACTTAAAGCTTTAGTTTTCATAGTGGAGTAGATCATTTCTCTTGATTGTTTATGAAGCTAAATTTGATCTATCGGATGCACATATTTAGAAAGAACTTCAAAGGTTTTTTTTTTATAGTTTGCTGATGATTTTGGAGCCTTCATTGTTGGCTATAAAAAGGTCATTTTCATTTTCCTAGTTTTGTATTCAAAGGCTGAAAGTAACCTATTCTGGTCACTAGGAGTTTGTTTCCAATATTGGGCATAAGTTACAGCTTTCAATGCCTCATTCTTCAATTTGATTTCTTTATATTTCTCCATTATATATTTTTCTTTATCCACTGGTATGCTTGATGAAGAAACCTCTGCACTATGTTGTTTCTGAATGATCTGAGCACTAGAGGTTGATGGTGGATGTGTTTCCTCTAAAACTATGGGTGGTGCATTATCTCTAACCACTATATTTGTATCAATGATTTCAATTGTGTCAACTATTTCTTCTTGCTCTATCACTGGATTCAGTTTTTCCATTTCCTATACATTATATTGAATTTGGTGTTAGTGGTATTCTCTACAAAATAAGAGCTTTCCTCTCTTTCCCTCTTTGATTTCATGTCTTGTGGGGCTGGATTATGCAAGATGGAACTAGTATCAATCTGTTTCTCCACCTCTTGCAAAGTATTTTCAAACCACTCTGACTGGTTGGAATAATTTTCAACCTCTAGTTTTGACTCATGAACAAAAGGGGTCAATTTGAATTTGACTCTTAACTTACTAATGACTCCCAAAGGATCATATTGTCATTTGAAACTATTACTGAATTTGAAATATTTTAAAAACTTATCTGCTTGTTGACTAGCATTCCTACTATTGCAAATGAAAGGACTAAGTTGGTTCTTAATCTTAAACTGAGTTTTCTTATTTTCAGACAAGAAATTAACTTCATCTGAATTTAGGATATGTTTGATGTATTCTAATTCAAATAACCTCATTGGGAGGTATATGGGGAGTTTTTATGGAGTGAGTTGGCTTCCATACACCCTAATTTCAGTATGGTTCTGGTATAAGTACCAGTCTCCTATTCTACTTTGATCTAACAATTGCAATATTTTCTTTATCTCTTCACTCACCCTAGGTTGAATGCTATTGCTTAGCATGTTGACAACTAGATAAACAAATGCATCAATGAAGTATTTGTAGCTGAATTCTATTGAATCATTTTTGAACAAGGATGTCCAGAAGACTATAGATTGGGGGTTACCCTCTTTGTCCAATTTTTGGAGGCTAACTGCAAAAATTTCTGATTGGAAATATAAGAACAAATGAAATAAAACAAAGGAGTATTTAAATACTTCTTCCTATGGTAATTTGACTAATTGTTCATGGATTTCATCTGATAGGTATTGTGAAAAGTTAAATTTTGAAGTTGGAGGTTGTCCTGGGCAGAATATGGACAAAAAACCTAGGATGGATGCATCTACATATTCATCAGTAAAGTACCCTAAAATGCATGACAACATTGTGACAATTTTTCTGGTTCTCTCTGAAAAATGGAAGCTGAGTATGGAGGGTTTCTACTAATGGAGGAAGGAAGGTTTGGAATATTTGGAACCTCTTGGGAAAGTCCAGCTTCAGATATAATTCAGTGAGGATTTCAATAGATAATGGGGCTTATCCAGGCTTGGGTTGGAACTGTAACATCTGATTTATGGATTCTTCAGTGATTGTGAATAAAATATCTTGGCTAGGGGTTACTAGAGCTCTTTCATTTGGTAAATAATTGATCTAGTAGAGTCTAATAAGTTCTGGAAACTGAAAGATCTGTGGGAATATGTATCTGGGTAGGTTTGAGTCCCAGAGGTGGATATCATCATCCTGGTCTATAAATTTATCATGGCTCCAACAGTGGAGCTCTAGAAGGTTAAAATCAGTGACTGTATCACTGATTTTGAAGTTTTTATCAGCAAGACGTGTGTGTTCAACATCTACCATAGGTGGTTGCAGAAATTTAATGGATAAAATGCTCTGGGAGGCCATTAATTTGTTTATTTTATCAATTATTACTTTTCTGTGCTTAAATAATGGCTTCTAGAGACTTAGGATTACCTGGAAAAGGTTTAATTCAGTCTGCAAAAGGGGTTTTGGCCGTAGTAGGCTTTAATTCCAGTCTACAAAGCTTTAACTGGTTCGGCAAAGGTTCTAGTAGAAAGAGGCTTCAAAATGGATCGACAACGACTTCTTTTTCTCAATTTTAAATATAAAATAGACAACTAGCGGTAAAGGGCAGGTTTTATTGCTTTTAACGGGAGGTGATTAATCACATTGGCATGGGGTTGAATTTTCAAACAGTGTCTGGTTTCATTGCATAGTGAAATGGTGGTATGGCGGGTTATCACATGATGAAAAGTTGATTGGTGGTTTCGGGACTAGGGGGTGTGATGGAATGTAGGACTGTCGTGTGGCAAATGGGTGGGGGTGCAAAACCACCCATTTCACACCCCCCCCCCCCCCAGCTTTAAAATTTGGACTATTGGGGGTGCGAGACCTCTTATTGGTCGTTGGATTTGATGAATCACGATCGGGCGGATGGGTGAATTTGGTTGTTTTGATAGGTGGGACCCGGGTTTGTATATGCAAGGTGATATATGTGAAGGTTTAATATAAAAAGGGATCGGGATATTTATATATTAAATTGGAAGGATTTATATGAAAACGTTAATATGTTAATGGGGATGAGATATATATATATATATATGCGGGGTTAATTAAAAGTGGGGCCCGAGATAATAATATAGTGGGAGCGAATAATATAGTGGAGGGGTTAGCATGTAGTGGGGGGGTTAATGAAATATGTAAAGTGGGGGTATATATAAAATAACATATAAACTATAGGCAGCATGTTAGAAATATACTAGGGATAGGTTAAAATGATATTGGGGAGGGATTTTTACAGTGGGTCCCGATATATATTTTTTAAACAGTTAAAACTATGTAAACAGTGGGGTTTTCATGTTTTTTATGAAAAAATGAAGTTAGTAAAGGGAAATTTGATTTTCAAAGGGAAAATGGATTTTTAACTAGGGAAAGGGGTTTTAGGAAGGAAAAAGCGGTGAAATAAGGGGGGAAAAGGTTATAATAAAGGGAAAGGGGTATTTTACAAGGGAAAATGACTTCCAAGAGTGGAAATAGAATTTTAGCAAGGGGAAGGGGATTTAGGAGGATATTAGTGATATGATATGAACCAATTGATGCTTTCCATTACTTGTGAAAGTAATCTACCTACCTTTTATTTACCCTAACATTTTTTACTTCATTTATTGGGTGCATTTGAACTTTCTAACCCTTTCATTTTCTTTTAATAAGAAAACTAATCTACTTCTAACCTTATAACTTCCAATGGCTCAGAGTAAACTTATGAGCTCATTTTTATTCTCTACCTAACTACTGATCTCCCATGATTAAATGGTTTGGCCATATCTTTATTCACTAAATATCATGACATGAAATTTAAAAGCATGAATGAATCAAGATTAAATTTTTTGATCATCATGAATTGTGGCATTTTGGACAAGCTACACACAATTTTTATTTGCATAAACTAAACTAAAGTAGTGGCATTTGAATGTGCAACACTTTCAGAATGTATTTTTGTTTCTTTTTGTGGGGTTCATACTTTATATTATTTTTTGATATTCTTTTCTTTTGGTCCTTTGATTTTTCTTTTAGGACATACCCTCTTTTCATTTTTAAATATGGGAAAACATTTTCAGAAATCAAAGTATGTACGATATCACAAGACTTTACATAGTCAATTCAAAATTATGATGCCTATTATTATAGGACCCTAACAATGGCTCCACTTGGGGATGGAATATCCTGGTGAGATGTCAAGAACTTGTTGATCAGTGGCCTTGGAACTTTGACTTTTCTTGCCTTGGAACTGCTTTTTGTGATCTCCTTTATTCAAACATATGATGTTATACCTTTGAAAGCTTAGGGCCTTCTCTCCGAGCTTCAACTTTAGAATATAGTCATCCAATCCAATCTAAACTTTGCAATGATATTTACAATGAGAAAAGTAAATCAAATGAACTAATGGTTAATCTAGAGAAAAGTAGTGCTTCAACATTCTACCATTGACTGGTCCACCTGGTAGATTTGTTCCATCTAACTCCTTCAAGAAAAATGCATTGTTACCTCTGTAACCATAAATCATGTATGGGCCTTTCCAAAGGAAATCAAATTTCCCATGTTTCCCTTTGTCTTCTCTTTTGGAATCCCATTTGAGTACTTTATCACCTATGTAAAAATCATCTTCTTTAGTTTCCTTATCAAAAATATTTTTGATTTTGTCTTGGATTACTTGATATTTGATATAAACTTCTTCTCTGGTTTGCTGCAAATGTATTGTCTAATTTATCCTCCTTTAGATGTCATTTGGTTCTACTTGCAGCTCTTGAATCATTTTCAACACTGGCACTCCTAAGGAAGATGGAAAAACATCATCCATCCCATATACCAATTGATGGGGAGATGTAACAATAGATTTTTTGGTAGTTAGTATATCTGCCCATAAGGAATTAACCAACCTTTTATTCTATGTTTTCTTGTTATCTTCTAACAGTTTCTTGATGATATTAACTAGGATTTTGTTTGAGGATTCTGCAATTCCATTACCTTGAGGGTAATAGGCAGTGGACTCGCCAAGGTTGATATGGTATTTGTTACAAAATTCTATCATTTTATTGGATTTGAAGGCAACAACATTATCAGTAATGAGATTTTGAAGGCATCCAAATATAGAAAGGATATTGTTTTCAAGGAATGAGATAATGACAGAGTATGTGGCTTGTCTATAAGGGATGGCTTCTATCCACTTGGTAAAATAATCAATGACTATCAAAATCCATTTATGTTGGGTAGAGGAGGGTGGGTGACATTCACCAATGAAGTCTAAACCCCATTGTTGAAATGGAATCTCTACATAAATAGGTTTGAGGGGTAATGGTAAGAGTTTCCTCTTCCTTTCAAATATTTGACATTTGTGACAGGAGATCACATACTTTCTGACATCTGCAAAAACTGTGGGCTAGTAAAAACCTGCCCTCAAAATTTTATCAGCAGTTGTTTTCTAGTAAAGGTGTCCTACACAGTCTCCTGCATGAAATTCTTACATAACTTTATCAACTTCATCTTTCAATAAACAGTTTAATATAATGCCATCATGATCTTTCCAAAATAAATAATTATCTATGATACAATATTTAATTTCTTTTAATTTTAATAATCTACCTTTAGTTCTAGATAAACAAGGAGGAGCTTGTAGGTTGAGTAAAACAAATATAATGTCTGCATACCAGGGTGAATATAAAAAATCTTCACTGATCTGTGGAGTTGCCATATCTTCCTGATCATCTATTGTTGCAATGAAATTTATATTTAAGGCTCGACAGTTTGGCTCAACCATGAGTTTGGCTAAACCTTGGCCTTTAATCAATTTTGTAGGCTTTATTTCAATGTCATATTCTAGAATTGTGGCAATCCATTTGCCTCTTTTTCCATCAGGCCCATTCTAAGTTAGAATGTCCTTTACTACAGAGTTTGGAACATATGCAATTATATGGGAGTATAGAATGTATACTCTAAAATCCTTTATAGCTTTCACTAAAGCAAGTTCTTGTTTTTCCATAATATTATACTTTAGTGTTGCATCTCTTAAGGTTTTACTAAAAAATAAATGGGTTGTTCATAACCCTCATCATTCTTTTGCAACAAGACTGCTATAATGGTGTGTTCTGAAATAAATGAAAAAATTATAAAAACTTTTTTGAAATTAGGACTTATGAGGACAGGTGTTTTAGTAAGGGCTTGTTTGATTGCTTCAAAATACTGTTTAGCCTCTATTGTCTACTTAAGTGTTGAATCATTTTTTAATATTTTATTCAATTCTCTGATTAGTTGTGCTAAATTAGAAATGAATATTCTAAGAAAAATTATTTTACCTAAGAATGCCTGTAATACTTTGATGTTTCTAGGATGACTGATGTTTAAGATGGCTTCTATTCTAGCTGGATTAATTATAATTCCCTATTTTGAAATTATGTGTCCCAGGAGTTTACCTTATTCTAACCCAAAAAGTGTTTTCTTACGATTCAAGGAAATACCAAATTTTCTGCATTTAACGAAAAATTTTCTCAAATGATCTAGATGTTCATTATCTATTTTGGAAAATATTGTGATATCATCTAGATAAATGACTAGAAATTCATGGATTTCTTTAGCAAAATCTATGTCCATATCTCTTTGGAATGTAGCTCTAGCATTCATCAAACCAAAGGGCATTTTCAAGTACATAAAATTTCCCCAAGGAGTGGTAAATGCAGTCTTTTCTTGATCTTCAGGTTGGACTAGGATTTGGTTGTATCCAGAAAATCCATCAAGTAATGAAATTTTGGATGACCCTACTACCCTCTGTAGAATATGGTCCATTTTAGGTAGAGGATAGTTATCTTTTAATGAGACTTTGTTTGAGTTTCTGAAATCAACAAAGAGTCTGATTTCTCCTATTTTCTTTCTAGTGGGAACTAAATTTGAGACCCAATCAGAATATCTAATAGGTGCTATGATTTGTTCCTCATACATCCTTTTAACTTATTTTTCTAACAAAGGCGTAAGAATAGGTTTAATTCTCCTAAGATTTTGTTTAAATGGCTTCTGATTTTCTTTTATGGGTATTTTATGTTGGATAATGCTGGTGTCATAAGACTTGAGGTCTTCATAACTCCTGGCAAACATGTCTTGAAATTCTTTAAACAAACTTATGTACTTCAGCTTTTCGGCTGGAGGTGATGCTTTGGATATTTTGATAAGCTTGGGTTTTCTTATGTTCCTATGTTACATTCTTCTATGCCTGATATTAAGAGCTCCATTTTTGGTTTTCTAGCTACATCATTGGAAAAAAAAAATATCTTCTAATTGGGCTAATTCCTTAGGAAAAAAGTTATCTTTAAGGTTTAAAATCTCTGATTCATCATTGGTTAATTCTTCTATTTCTATTGTTTCTAATTTATCTATTTATACTTTAGTGAATTTAGTTGGTTCAGTTTTATCTACATCATTTACATCTATCTCGCTATTTGTTGTATAATCTATTGTACAATCAGTGTCTATATTACAGTTTTGAAATTCTCCCTCAGCATTCATAAAATCATAGATTTGAGAGTTTTGTGAAAAGATCTGCCAATATTTCAAATTATCAGGTATTGTTGGCCTATGTCTTACCTCTATAATGTACTGATGATTTGGCTGAAAAGGTAATCTGCATGTGCTAGCAAAAGTAGCCAAATTGTGAGCTTGCATATTCTGCTTTCTTAGAATAATAGCAAAGTCATTTTCAAGAAAAAAATTAATCAAATTTATAATGGTTTCTCTGTATTGGCTAAGTCTAGGATTATTAACAAGATACTCTCCTCTAATTTTTTTTATGATAATTTATGAGTCTCCCATGACAGAAACTCTCTTGGCTCCAAGTTTTCTTACAATTTGCAGTCCTAACACAAATGCTTCATACTCTACCATGTTATTAGTGCATTTAAAAATTAACCTGAAAGCATGGCCTTTTGAATGATCATTCTCTAAGTTATAAATCCATACTCTTACTCCTGCTCCTAATCTGTTTACAAAACCATCAAAATCTAAATGCCACATAGACTCATGAGTTACATTGTCACTGTCAATTTATTTATGTTTCTGTTCTATTGCTGTGTTTTTATCTTTGCCAGTGCATGAATTACATAGGATGAAAGAATCCATATCAGAATGCAGAGAATAAATAGGATAATTCTGTGGTTTTTCTGCACTACTGACCATGTATTTCATTAAAGTTTTTCTGTAAAGCTTTTTGGGTTGACCAAATATAGAAATTGTAGCATATGACATGTCTAACTATAGTGATCCCTGTAATTTTGCTCCCCATGAGTGAGATAATAAAATTCCATATTTTGGAGGGATATCAACGACTACAATATCCATGACAATACTCTTAGCTGGGTATTGAACTAGAGTTACACAAAAGTCTTTTATCAGGCCAAGGCATTTAACTTGACTAAAATAAAAGGAGAACAAGTCTTTGTATGGTCTAGTGATGTCTAAGTTCAGTTTTTCCATGACAACTTTTGCCATTAGTTTATGAGATGCTCCAGAATCTAACATTGCATTGTGTAATATTTTGTCATGAATTTTCAAGCTAATGTAGAATGGAGGGACACCTCCTTGTCGATGTTTACCGTTAACTTCAGGACCAAATAATAATTCTGGTTGATCATTGTTGAGGTTAAAAACATCTTCTCCTTCACCTATGTTCAGTATTTCAGTGATTTGGGCTTTATATGAATCATTTTTCACCAGCTCTGTTAAAGGAATTGGTATTTTCAATTTGGCTATCTCCATTTGGATGTTAAATGGTAATTGAGCTTTGGCTAACTGAATGATTTCCTCTTTACCAATTGTAGTTTGATTGTTCTTGTATTTTTTATCCACAGTTGGTATTTCAATTTATGTTTCCATTGTTTTACTTTCAATTTTCTTGTTTGGAACAGTTTGAGTGGCATTTGAAGTTTTATCAGCAGTTTATGTTTGAGTATTAGTTGATGTTATTTCTACAATCTTTGGACTGGCTACAATCTTTGGAATGGAATATTTCTGAGTTTCTCTAGGGAGAATTTGTAACACTTCGAACACAAGAGCTTCTACTGTTTTCTTAGTCTGAGTTTGCACTGCTTTCTTAGTAGGGGCTTCTGTGTTATTTTTTCTTCTAAGGCTATATTTTTTGTGAACTTCGTATATTGTAGATTCATAGCCTTGTTTATAGTCAAATGACTCTCCAGATTCTAAATATAATTGTTGTAACATGTATAATTATTTTTCTTCTTGGGTAAGAAAAATAGTATTTTCATCATTTATTCCCATCAAGTTTATCTGGGTGTCCTAGTATTCATCATTTTGTTGAGAACTTTCGACGTAGTTTTCTTGGAAAGGTGGTCTAATCAATTGATCAGGTGTTGTTTCTCTTGATTTACTAGTATTGGGATTCTTCCTAAAGTTGGGATTTTTTATTTGAGGACCTTGTTGTTGATTATCCCACTGAGTTTTTATTTCCATGTTTTCTAATATGTCCATTATTATTTCCATACTCTTAGCTAAACTATCTATCTTAATGTCTGATGTAGATGGTTCTTCCTTAATGGTTACTCTTCTTTCATTTCTCATCCTAGCTCTTTTAGCTAATAAGTTAGCTTCTACACTAACTGCATTGCTTTGCATCTGTTCTAAGGTTTCAGTGTTTCTTTCTCTCAATTGATAAGACATATCAGTATAAAAACCATCTGGAAATTTGATTAGAGCTAAGTCTGGTGGAGGTTTGATATTTGCAAGGATTTCATTATAAATGTTATTAAACCTAGTACAATAATCCTAAACAGATTCATTAGGAGCTCTTCTAATGTTTTCATACTCAGATAACATTTGTAAAGGGTTTTTATTTCTTTCCCATATATTGATAAATAATTAATGAAAAGAAACTAAATCAACTATATGATTGGCAGGTAAAGCTTTAAACCATTTCTTAACATCTCCTGCTAATGTTTGTGCAAACAATATCATTTGTACATCAGCTTCATCAATTTCATGTAATTCAAAGTAATCAATCATTTTATTTACATGTTGTTGAGCAATATATTGACCTGTACCATCAAACTGAAAGATCTTACTCTGGTAATCCTATCGCATGGCATGTAAAGTGGCATATCTGGCTGCCATGGCTAAGATGCTAGCTTGAATGGGAGGTAAATTAGTGGCGCTTGGTGATGAACTTGAAGTGCTAGAAGATGAACTTGGAACACTATAATATGTACTTGGAGATGATCTTGAAGTGTTTGCAGATGTACTTAGAAATGAGCTTGAAGTGCTAGAAGATGAACTTGGAACACTTGAAGATGGAAATAAAACTTTAGGTTGAAGAGGAAGCTTGGGGATGAATGGTTCTATGGAATGAAAAGTGGTGGATATTATAGATGAGGTGGTACTAAATAAAGTTGTTTTTACAGTTTTAGAAGGAATGGTAGAACGCTTAGGGGTAGCAACAGTTAAGGCAACTAATTCAATAGACTGTTGAAAATAGGCTTCATCTATATTCTTAATCAAAGTTGCAGTCAAACTATCAATTTTATCAAAAGTCTCTAGAGTCTGTTGATCTAAGTCTAATTTTATAGTTTCCTTATTTTCTTTAATAAATTGAATAAAATCAGGATCTATTATAATATCATAGATTGAGTTTTCATATTTGTTCTAAATAAAGAATGTTCAAATGATAAATAAAATTGAATATCCTATATGCTTGATAATTCTTTAGGGAGTGAATTTTCTTTGATTAATTGACTACTACTTCCTAGAATTTTTTCTTTTTTAGTTTTTCTTAAAATTCTGTCAGGATCATCAACAATTATAGCAGGTGGTGGATCAGGATGAGCCCTAGTATAGTATGTTCTTTTAGAAGTCATAATTTTAACATTCAATGATAATTTTTAACAACCCTAAATAAAACTTAAGGTGAAAAGATGAGGAAAAGTGTTTCCTTTAAGATTTATTTAAATTGAGGACTGATTTCCCCAGTATGGTCACTAGTATGTTATCACTCCAAAATTTCCAAGGGTTGTTATGTGTGTTTAAATAAATATTAGAGGTAACTATCAACCACTTTGGAGATTAGGATCTAGCCTTCCTAATGCTCAGGGAGGGCTCTCCCTTAATGATTTAACTTTGTTGTTTTAATTGATTTTAGGCTAGTTATTTAAGATTAATTTGGTTTGATTTTGATTTGTTGGTGGAATTAATAATTTAGATGGATAGATGATTGCCTATTTTCCATTGGGCTATGGATTCAATATATCAATAAAACATAACAGAAACAAATAATAAAATCAGTGTTACAGGGCAAGGTAGCTGAGAAAAATCAGATCTTTAAGGCTGCATGGTGAAGTGATTTTCAATTGGGATCAAGGAGAATTTAAGGATTCCTTGAACCGGATGATGAAGGAAGGTGAAAGATGTCAATCGGGATGGGAGAGAAATTAAGGATTCTCATACCCATATATCAGAAGAAAACATAAAAATGGATAACATTTCAAAACATATTGTACTTAAACAAATTCTGCAATAAAATTCCAGTTATACCATTCAAATTTGGAAAAAATGCAAGTTTATGGAATACTTAAGAAAATAGCATGAAAATTGAAATATACCTCACTGAAGTGGCTCAACACATGAATCTTGTAAATAAATTCCTTTATTATTGTCCTGTCTGTCAACTTGGAAAAGTTACAATAAAACCTCTAGTAGTATATCAATTCAACTATAAAAATGTTCAGGAATCCACACTCAATACTTCTAATTGTTGATGTATTTATACAAAACTTAATACAAAATATCATGTTTAACTAACCAGGATTTATTCAAGGGAAATAAAATATCTTCATGCAAGAAGATAGAGACACCTATTTAACTAATGCAAGATGTCCCTATTTATTTGTTTTGATGTTTGCTTCTTTGATATTTTGTTTTCGTATCTCTCACGTTGGTTGGATTTTACATTACTTGTCATATAACTTTCTTTTAACTTTTTTCTTTCATCTATCTTCATCTTTAACATGTCTGTGGTTTATCTGCCTTCTCTCTTTTACTTGTTTTTACTTTTACCTGTCACACTAAATCACACAAATTTTCCCAGGCTTCTGCATCTGGAAGTTTGATTTTTACCATTCTCTTGTAAATCTCATCAGCCTCGGTATATTCTTCAAATGTGGGCTTATTGACAAAAAGGTGAGTTACCTCATGGTGGAGGAAGAAGAAATTCTTGAAACTCTGAAGGAGCACTTTGCCTATGGGGACTCCTTTCATTGATGAAACGTTAGAAGTCTCTTTAGCTACTTCCCTGATCTTCTTATCATAATATTCATGTATCATTATTTTTTCAATGATTTCTAATGGATTAGGCAGACCTTTCTACCTCAAAACATCAAACTTGGTCATGAATCTGTTCACTTTTAGTTCCATTGTTTGGCATTCGTCTTCAAGTTGTATCATCAAATTTCTCTTGGAAAGAACCTTCTTTACCTCTAAGATGTTCTCTGTTCTGTCTGTTATCCCAATTTCTTCTAATTATTGCTTATTTTTAGATTTTAGGAATTTTATTATCTCTGTGGCTTCCTCTTATTTCTTTCCAAGTTCTTCTTTTACTTTCTGAATAGCTTCACTAGCCTACTTTATCAATTCTTTATGCTCAGATATAACTTGGATAGAAGGCCAAATATTATTAATAGAGTTACTGATATTGGACCATAGTTGTTTCTTTGCTTGGGCTAGTGGCTCTTTCAATGTCAATTCCTTTTCTAACTTATGAATTCTATCAATCAATCTGTTGGCTTTATGTGTTTATGCTTTATACATTACTTGAGCCAATTTATTTTCATCTTAAATACTTTTTACTTGTTCTTTAAGCTTATTAATCTCAGTAGTTTGGATTGACATATCCTGCATGACTTTAATAAATTTACTTGCGTCATCATTGGGATGTGTTGTTGGAACTCCTTCTACTTTTGTTGATGTAGTAGCTAGTGTATTTGATGGAACTTCTGTTGTCACTAGAATTGTTGTAGGTAATGGAGATGTCATGGCCATTGAAGCTGATGTTGACACTATAGGAATGGTAGCAGCAGGGATTTCTTCCATGCTAGCTTGCTTTTCCTGCACTAATTTGTCCATTTCATTCTCCATATCTTTCATTTGAGTTGTCAATTGAATGATGAGATTCATCATTTCATCCTTCTGATTTTCATTCTCCAAAACTTCTTTAGTTTGTGGATGTTCAGTTGTGGGTAATTTTAGTTGTTTCTTCAATGCATATATGTCTGCATTCTTCTTCTTAATAATCTCTTCTACTTCTTTGATGTTATTTGGATCATATCCAACCTCCATTACCAATTATTCAAGTGATTTTATCCTATTTTCCTTTTCTTGTGAAGAATATTTCTCTAGTTTTAACTGTGCTCTTATATTTTCTAGATAATTTTGTAGTTTTTGGACACTCAAAGCTTTGTTTTTCATAATGGAGTAGATCATTTCTCCTGCTTGTTTATGAAACACAATTTGATCAATGGGATGCACATCCTTAGCAATAACTTCAAAGGTTGTTTTCTTGTAGTCTGCTGATGATTTTGGAGCCTGCATTGTTGGCTATAAAAAGGTCATTTGCATTTTCTTCGTTTTGTAATAAAAGGTTGAAAGTAACTTGTTCTAGTCACTAGGAGTTTGTTTCCAATATTGGGCATAAATTACAGCTTTCAATGCCTCATTGTTCAATTTGATTTCTTTGTACTTATCCATTATACATTTTTCTTTATCCACTGGTATGCTTGATGAAGAAACCTCTACACTATGTTGTTTATGAATGATCTGAGCACTAGAGGTTGATGGTGGATGTGTTTCCTCTGAAACTGTGGGAGGTGCGTTATCTCTAACTACTATATCTGTATCAATGATTTCAATTGTGTCAACTATTTCTTCTTGCTCTATCGCTGGATTTATTTTTTCCCTTTTCCTGTACATTAGCTTGAATTTGGTGTCAGTAGTAGTCTCTGCAGAATAAGAGATTTCCTCTCTTGCCCTCTTTGAGCTCCTTGCCTTGTGGGG
The DNA here is from genome assembly GCA_034641835.2 of Pinus albicaulis. Lineage (NCBI taxonomy): Eukaryota > Viridiplantae > Streptophyta > Pinopsida > Pinales > Pinaceae > Pinus > Pinus albicaulis. The sequence goes on along the minus strand of CM076577.1, from coordinate 1,000,705,147 downwards.
CTGGAGTATGCAGGATGGAACTAGTATCAACATGTTTCTCCACCTCTTGCAAAGTATTTTCCAACCACTTTGACTGGTTGGAATACTTTTCAACCTCTAGTTTTGACTCATGAACAAAATGGGTTAATTTGAATTTGAATCTTAACTTACTGATGAGTGCTAAAGGATCATACTGCCATTTGAAACTATTACTGAACTTGAAATCTTGTAAACACTTATCTTCTTGTTGACCAACATTCCTACTATTGCAAATGAAAGGACCAAGCTGGTTCTTAATCTTAAATTGAGTTTTCTTCTTTGCTGACAGGAAATTAACTTCATTTGAATTTAGGATATGTATGATGTATTATAATGAAAATAACCTCATTGGGAGGTAGTTAGGGAGTTTTTATGGAGTGAGTTGACTTCCATACACTCTAATTTCAGTATGGTTCTGGTATAAGTACTAGTCTCTTGTTCTACTTTGATATGACAATTGCAATATTTTCTTTATCTCTTCACTCACCCTAGGTTGAATGCTACTACTTAGCATGTTGAAAAATGGATAAACAAATGCATCAATGAAGTCTTTGTAGCTGAATTCTGTGGAATCCTTTCTGATCAAGGATGTCCAAAAGACTACAGATTGGGGGTTACCCTCTTTGTCTAGTTTTTTGAGGCTAACTGCAAACCTTTTTTATTGGAAATATAAGAAAAAATGAAATAAAACAGAGGAGTATTTAAATACTCCTTCCTCTAGTAATTTGACTAACTTTTCATGGATTGAATCTGATAGGTATTGTGCAAAGTTAAATGTTGAATCTGGAGGCTGTTTTGGGCAGAATATGTACAAAAAACCTAGGATAGATGCATCTACATATTCATCAGTAAAGTACCCTAAAATGCATGACAACATTATGACAACCTGTCTGGTTCTCTCTGAAAAAATGGAAGCTGAGTATGGAGGGTTACTCTTTGGGGTTTCTACTGATGGAGGAAGGAAGATTTGGAATATTTGGAACCTCTTGGGAAAGTCCAGCTTCAGATATAATTCAGTGAGGATTTCAATAGATAATGGGGCTTCATCAGGCTTGGGTTAGATCTATAACATCTTATTTATGGATTCTGCAGTGATTTTGAATAAAATATCTTGAATAGTGGTTACTAGAGCTATTTCATTAGGTAAATAATTGATCTGGTAGAGTCTAATAAGTTCTATAAACTGAAAGGTCTGTGGGAAGATGTACCTAGGTAGGTTTGAGTCCCAGAGGTGGATATCATTAGCTTGGTTTATAAATTTATCATGGCTCCAGCAATGGAGCTCTATAAGGTTAAAATAAGTGACTGTATCACTGATTTTGAAGTCTTTTTTAGCAAGATGTGTGTGGTCAAAATCTACCACAGGTGGTTGCATATGGTTAATGGATAAAATTCTCTAGAAGGCCATTAATTTGTTTATTTTATCAATTATTACTTTTATGTGCTTAAATAATGGCTTCTAGTTACTTAGGATTACCTAGAAAAGGTTTAATTCGGTATGAAGAAGGGGTTCTGGCTGTATCAGGCTTTAATTCCATTCTGCAAAGCTTTAATTGGGTTGGCAAAGGTTCTTCTAGCAACATGCTTCAAAATGGATTGGCAAAGGCTTCTTTTTCGCAATTTTAAACGGAAAATAGAGAACTAACGGTAAAGGGCATGTTTTATTGCTTTTAACTGGAGGTAGTTAATCACATCGACATGGGGTTGAATTTCAAACAGTGCATGGTTTCATCACATAGTGAAATGGTGGTATGGTGGGTTATCGCATGATGAAAAGCTGATTTTTGGTTTAGGGAATGTAGGACTATCGCGTGGAAAATGGGTGGGGGTTCAAAAACACCCATTTCGCACCCCCCCTGACTTTCAACTTTGGATTGTCGGGGGTGTGAAACCTCTTATTGGCCATTGGATCTGATGAATCACGATAGGGCGGATGGGTGAATTGGGGTGTTTTGATAGGTGGGACCTAGGTTTGTATATGTGGGGTGATATATCCAAAGGTTTAATATAAAAAAGGGATTAGGATATTTATATATTAAAGTGGAAGGATTTATATGAAAAGGTTAGTGTGTTAACGAGGACGGGATATATATATGTAGGGTTAATTAAAAGTGGGGCTCGGGAAAATATAGTGGGAGCGGGTAATATAGTGGAGAGGTTAGCATGTAGTGGGGGGGTTAATGAAATATGTAAAGTGGGGGTATATATAAAATAACATATAAACTATAGGTGGGATGTTAAATATATACTAGGGATAGGTTAAAATGATATTGGGGAGGGATTTTTAGAGTGGGTCCCGATATTTTTTTTTTTTAATAGTTAAAACTATGTAAAAAGTGGGTTTTTGATGTTTTTTTATGAAAAAGTGGAGTTAGTAAAGGGGAATTTGATTTTCAAAGGGAAAATGGATTTTTAACTAAGGAAAGGGGTTTTAGGAAGGAAAAAGGGGTGAAATAAGGGGAAAAAGGGTTAGAATAAAGGGGAAGGGGTATTTTACAAGGGAAAATGACTTCCAAGAGTGGAAATAGAATTTTAGCAAGGGGAAGGGGATTTAGGAGGATATTAGTGATATGAGATGAACCAATTGATGTTTTCCATTACTTGTGAAAGTAATCTACCTACCCTTTATTTACCCTAACATTTTTTACTTCATTTACTGGGTGCATTTGAGTTTGCTGACCCTTTCATTTTCTTTTCATAAGCAAACTAATCTACTTCTAACCTTATAAATTCCAATGGCTCAGATTAAACTTATGAGCTCATTTTTATTCTCTACCTAACTACTAATCTCCCAAGATTAAATGGTTTGGCCAGATCTTTATTCACTAACTATCATGACATGAAATTTAAAAGCATGAATGAATCAAGATTAAACTGTTTGATCATCATGAATTGTGGCATTTTGGACAAGCTGCACACAATTTTTATTTGAATAAACTAAACTAAAGTAGTGGCATTTGAATGTGCAACACTTTCAGAATCTATTTTTGTTTCTTTTTGTGGGGTTCATACTTTATATTCTTGTTTATCTTCTTTTATTTTGGTCCTTTGATTTTTCTTTTAGGGCATACTCTCTTTTCATTTTTTAATATGGGAAAACATTTGCAGAAAGAAAAGTATGTACAATCTCACAAGACTTTACATATTCAATTCAAAATTATGATGCCTATTATTATAGGACCCTAACACAAATGAATTGTGCATAGATTACAATTGCATAGTTTACATTCTAAAAAAATTAATCGTAGATTTAGATTAGTTTCTTTGATTTTCTTTTTAACGAAAATCACTTATCTTTAAATTTTTGGGTTTTGAGTTTTGTTAGTTTGTTTATCTATCCAAAATGAGTCTTTCACTTCTGGAATTGGTTGTGTCAATCTCTATTCTTTCAGTAAGTCTCATCATATATTCATTTCTGCCTATTGTAAAGAGTTATTTCATTGATAGAAAAGATAGTGTTTCTCATTGAAAGATAGCACTGATTTGAATTTACATGTTCTTATGCTTATTTTAAACATAAAAATAATTTTTTTTTGGAATTGATTAGCATCAGTTTTTAGTGCATTAGAGAATTTTTCATATTTTATCTTATTTATCAATTTGTTTCATTGTTGGAAATGAATGGAAACTCTCTCCTTACTTTAGTTTGGATTCATCGAATTGAAAATATTATATTATCATATTCGATTGCATTCTGTTTTGGGTCACATCATAACACCACTCATTTCATATCCATTTACCCTTTGACTAAAAAATAGCCAAATTAACACAGTGCCTGATAAAAGCAATCTAGACATTTTTACATTGTATAGGGCTCATTCCACCAATTTAGCTTAGGCTAGTGCTTTGGAATAGGTTTTAGTTAACATTAAAAAGTAGTTAAAACAAACAATAGTGTCTTACGGTAAAAAAAAATTTCAATTGTTGAATTTGTACTCTGGGAAGCGCTTCTTAAAAGAGTCAAGCACGAGATCATGTCGGACCCAGTGAGGTAATCATACCTACTTTATTGGTGATGATAGTAGATGTGCTTGTAATACAAATGGTAAACCTAGGATTAACCATTGTCGAGGAGCCTGGGGTCACTTCTTAGCAAACCTCGGATTAACCATGTCGAGGAGCTTTCAAGGGGATTGATATTGATACTTTGCCCTTGCTTGTATATCGGATTGTAGACTGTTCCCCCAGGGGCAATCGTCTCAGTTGGTTATCTTGGTGGCCATAATTTTTAGGATTTTTCCTAAGGTGATGGTGGAGGGAAGGTCCCACTGTACCTGGAGCAGACGTTGACTAGACTCACTTGGACTTTCTGGAGGTTGCTCTTCACTTCGAGATGGCATAGTCAAGTTACTTGCACCAGACTGTTTCATTAAGAAGGTTGTCAGCGTAACTGTTCCAACCGCCAGTTTTCCACATTAATTTCCATGACGTTGGATTTCATTACCAACTAGTTTTTTTATTGTGGAAACATATTTTTTGTATGTAGTGTGACTCCTAGATTTTATAGTGCATGTTCATTTGTTTGTTTTTAATTTTTAAATAACTTAGGTGTGGATTGTGAATTTGAATTTTTAATAATTTTGAAGTGTTAATAAAATTCACTAAAGTTGAATTTAATGGAAACTGTTTCGGAATTTACCAACCAAGGAACCCCTCTTAATGAAAATACTAGTACTTTTCCTTGCTTTGGAAATATTGGTCATCCTTATATGGCTACATTGTCATTACTTGGATTTACCATAGGTTTACCGGTATGGTTATTTTAAAATTTGTTGACCTTGAATACTCAAATTGTTCCACCTCAACAAATTTCACCATCTCAACATCACCAACCTCATGTTGACCCTTTACCTTCTTTTCCCAACATGTCTTCCTCCCTTTCTTCTTCTTCGCTTGGTAAAATCCTTGACACCAGTAACCAGGTGGCTAAGAAGAAGAAGAAAGGGAAGAAGAAGAAGAAGCAAGATAATAAATAAGTCAACCAACCAACCATGGTTGTAAGTGTTAGTAATGTTGAGGAAACCTCCATCATGCACCGTAAACCCAAATACCCTTGCAAGCTTTGTAAGGGTGACCACTTCCTTATCAATTGTCCTGGTATTCCTAAGGTCTTGGAAGTATGGTCAGAAAAATCCTATCAACTTACTATTGATTCATCAACGAGTGATTGTCAGGTTCCTGGGAAAAAGGGTAAAGTTAGGCTTCCTTGTAGGTTATGCAAAGAGAGTCATCAAACTCACATTTTCCCTCACATGGACGAAGCCTCAAAATTGTTGGAAAAACTTACTATTCCACGGCAAAAAAATCCAATTGGTTACCGTAAACTTTCTCCCAATTTACCGTCAATTAACAAAGTGATTGATCTCATTCCAAGTACAGTCAATCCCACAATTCCATTGGAGATTGAAACTCATATCACTCAGTTTGATAATCCATTATTTGATCAATTGGTTGACTTGATTTCACATTTGGTTGATCCCACTCTCCCTGTAGTGAGTGAAATTCATACTGCTCAAGTTCTTCTTGTTACATCAGATTCTTCTACACCAGGTGGCATTTCACTTGTTCCTTCAGAAACCCCTCCAAGTACTGAGGCCTTGTCCTTTGATTGGACTGGACTAACAAAACCTCGTATTCCTTCCTCCATCCCTTTCCAAATCACTATGAAGGCTTGTGGTAAGAATGTGCGTCACACAAATGTAGATGAAGGTGCTTCTGTTAGTATTTTATCCTCAACCGCTTGACAAGCTTTGGGTTCCCCTCAGCTTGTGCCTATTACATAGAATCTATCATCTTTTAATAGAACCATCAGTGAACCTTTAGGGATACTTCCTAAGTTTCCTATTAGCTTGGAAGGTAAAACTGTCTGTATTGATCTTATGGTAGTCTGAGGCCCCTTGGATTTCAATTTGCTCCTTAGGCGAGATTATGTCTATGCAATGAAATATGTCGTATCGTCACTCTTTCACATGATGTATTTCCCTCACAATGGAAACATTGTGAATGTTAACTAGCTTTCATTCGTTAGTCTTGATTCGACCACCAACCATCCGACACCCCTAAATTTTCCTTATACGGAAGTAGTATCTACCCCGCCACAGGTGAATTATGTGGCAACTAGTCCCATGTTTTTAGTTACCGATGCAAGCAAGCCTCTTACTGTTTTCTCGACTTCCTTTGATTTACATCTGGTAATTGACATGGTAAACCCTATGGGGGTATTTGAACATGATTTTCTTATCCCTATTGAGTCCCTTGATATGATTTCCTTCCTGAGAACTATTCTTCCATCTGATGAAGATCTCTTGGAAGCCATGATTGAGGTGTGTCCCTTGACATGTGTTTCTTCCAGTTGGAATCCATGATCAAAGTTCATCATGAAGGGAGTTTCTGTTCCTATGTAAACCTCGTTAAAAAATGAAAAAAAGGTCCCTATGAGGATAGTTCCCTTTACTGTGTCAACCTCGTTAAAAAATGAATCAATTCATCATGAGGATAGTTATTTTCCTGTGTCAACCTCATTAAAAATTAAACAGGTTCCCATGAGCATAATTTCTTTTCTTGTGTCAAGCTCTTTAAAAAATTAAACAAAGTTATATGAGCATAGTTCCTTTTCTTGTGTCAAGCTCTTTAAAAAATGAAACAAATCCTCTCCTAATTAAGTCGATTCTTGCATCTGATCTCGTAAATGAACCTTCATTCCATCCAACTATTAGTAACCAGTAGTCTACTTAGGTGAATGAAATGAAGCTTGGGGGCATGTTCCCTTACAGGTTACACTTGGGGGGCATTGAAACTGATCTCAACCAAAGTTTTCCTTTGTTTAAAGTTTGTGTAAAAATGAAACAAACCCATCTCGAGCATAGTTTTCCTTTGTTTCAAGCTTGTGTAAAAATGAAACCATTCACAAGCATAGTTTCCCTTTGTTTCAAGTTTGTATTAAAATGAAACTTATCTAGAGTCCATTTCGGTTATTATTTTCAAGACTCGTTAAACTCATGAAAATCCAAGATTATTTTTCTATCTTTCATTCTCATAAAACACATGAAAATGCAGAGTTCTTTCCGTATTTTCCTGCTCATTAATTAAATTGAAAGTCGGCCATATGAGTACACTTTTTATCACTTTTTCAAACTCATTAAAACTTACACAAAATCGAAACCATGGAATTTTCTTTTACGTCCTTTTTAGACTCTTTAAACATGAAAATATTGTCGAGCACTTGACTAATCGAACTCGTAAAAGTAAATTAACAATCGTATATTCATTTTAAGTTTACCCATTTTCCAGACTTAATTAGACTATTTACGAAAAAGGTATATGTTGACTAATCATGGTCAATAGAGTTATATCCTGCATTATTTTATCCTTTTTCAAGCTCGAGGGATTAAATTCATGAAAAAAAAACATTTGGAGTTTACTTATGTTTTTCTTCTCACTCCCTAAAAATGAAAAATGACAAGTTTTAATTTCTTCGGGCTTGTTAAAAATTTACGTTGAAAGACCTGAATGAGTTTTATTTTTGTTTGTTTTCAGACTCTTTAAACATGAAAATAACATCGATTTAATCTGACACTGGACTCGTAAAACTTACACAGTGTAGGACCCGTCGATTACAAAGGGACCAAACCACTCCTTCCTAGGGTTTGTTAAAAATACTTCGGAGGACTCGTCTGAAGGATGAGCTTATACAAACAAGAAAATGTTATCTTCCTCAATCTTGAAAAAAATAAAGAGGTATTTGTCAATAATGGTGGGGGAAAATTGAGAAATAATATTCATTTTTTATTATTAAAGGCAGTATGTCGCCCTTGAACATGACACTCATTCACATGTGTCCGGGTTGGGAAATCCATTTGTCTCACAGTTAATCAAACCTCATTGAAAGTCTTCAGCTAGTTTTGGGTATTATCGTTGAGTCAAATTGTGTAGTCAATTTAGCGTCCTAAATTGCTAACATAAATTATCAACCAGGGCTAGTAAACTGATGAAGTGTGGTGCACTATATGTGCTTAAGTGACCTCTTCCTTACTTCGTTGTATGTATTTTATTGATGTTTTTTGAGGTTTTGTCTTTTTAATACGCTACTCTATGTTCAAAAGATGAAATCAAATCTATGTCAAAAAGAAAAGAAAAAGAAACCTTAGACTCAAAACAGAATGTAATTGTAAATTCTATCCCTAATTAGGAAAATGGTGAAAAACATAACATTCTAATCCATGGATATCCTACCTTGCGAATGAACATGAAATGTAAATCAACATAATACAACCAAATCTCTTTCATATAATATTGATATGTTGGAATAACCTTTTAAGAAAAAGAATGATTGTAAGATAATGAGGATCTTTTAATCTAATTGCAAAATAGAAAATACTAATTAACTCAACATGATACAACCAAATCTCTTTCATATAATATTGATATGTTGGAAGAGCTTTTAAGAAAAAGAATGGTTGTAAGATAATGAGGATCTTTTAATCTAATTGCAAAACAGAACAGTAACTTAAAACATTATAGTGAAATCTCATTCATTTGATAAAGTTTTGTTGGAAGAGCTTGAGAAAAATATTACTATAATGTAGTAAGGATCTCCTATGAAATGCTGAAACAACTTATAGCATTAAAACTAAATCTCATTCATGAGTTAAAGGTTTATTAGAAGAGCTTTTTGAAAGAGATTAATCATAATGTGATAAGGATCTTCTATGAAGCAAAACAATCAATAACTCACAATACTACAACTTAGTCCCATTCGTGAATTAAAGGTTTATTGGAAGAGCTTGTGAAAGAGACTAATTACAGTATAATGAGGAATCTGATCTAAAATTGTGTGAACAAAATATTTCTTATACAGAGATTGACAGTAGGAGCTTTTACTGGTTATTTCACCTTTACTAGAAAGGATGAAACCAGAAGCTTCTGGCCCTCTTACTAACTCTTCCTAAAGAAATATAATGTAAACACTAAAAACTAAATAACAGAAAATGAAATGCTAATAACTCAAAATATTACAATTGAATCCCATTCATTTAATAAAGATGTTTTGGAAGATCTTGAGAAAGAGACTAACTGCAATATCATGAGGATCCTTTATCTAAGCAAATGACATGAAAAATAATGCTAAAAGCTATGATTTCAGAAAGCAATCTAAGTAAGGAAATATGACAAAACAGAATTGAAAACAACTTATCTAGAAAACATGTAAAACCTCCTTGAATAGCAGGGGCCCTTTGCTACCAATTTGGTGTAATCCTTAGCTCCTTGAAGACGTGATTAAAACAACATCAAAGAACTGAACTTCTTTATTGAAAAACTCACAAATCTACATCCCATTCCATCTTAAGCTTTGTTACAAAACACTCTCTATTCCTTTCTCTCCTTCTCCTATTTTTCACTATTTTTTCACTACCCATGATAGGAGAAAGTTTCTCCTATTTATACAAAACATGAGGAGTTATCTCATTAATGGGAGTCCATGAATCTCTCCCTCCATCTCTAGAGTTACAATCAAAATAGGAAATGATAAGACACATGTCTTTCTAGAGTTTTAACACAACTTGAGGAATGAGACACATATCCTCCTAGAGTTTCAATACAACAAGGAAGTGAGACACATATCCTCTTGATCCCATAATCTTCTCCAACCAAATTCGAATTTGGCCTTAGAGTGCCACATAAAGGTCTTCTAGAAGTCTCCTTTTGACCTACACATGTCACAAAACTCACAACACATATATAGATATATGAAACTATGTTAATTTTCTAGTTTCTAATCATAAATTCACTTTAAATACATAAAATAAATAACTTTGGAAAATAAGGATCTTAACCCATATATTTATGAAAATGGTTACTTGATGTAGGGTTTTAGGTTAGATGGCTATGAAATAAGAACTAAATGGTTATGACATAATGGAAATATGTATGAATATGGAAAACACTTTTGAGACTCAACATACCCCCCAACTGAAGTTGAGTTGATCTTTTATGAGTTTTGACTCATATAGATTCATTCCAAACTTTTCTTCTTGATATTTTCTTTTTGGCAAAGTATAATACATTTGATTGCAACACATTTTTTTTTTTTTAATGGTTGGTTCTTGTGTGACAACCAATTTTTTTTTAGGAATGGTTCTTGTGTAACAATGTTTTATTTTCTTTGTTGTATCAAAGTTCATGAAAACATTTAGAATCAATTACTTCATCAATGAATTAATCATTTGCAAGGCATATAATCTTTTGGATCATGTTGCAACAAAATTTGGTTGGGAAGTATATGTGTGTGGAAATGAAATGAAAATGTGTGATAGTGTATGACATGTGGATATGAAATGATGTCTCTTCCCCCCCAACTATATATATGACAATGTGAAAAAGGGAGTGAGGAATTTTTCCAAAGTTACAATTTTAGCATTCTAATGAATTACATGACTAAAAATTATAAAACAACATACCTTCACTTACCTTAAATGTGGATGAGTTGTGTATGTGTGGTGGCTGCAAAATTCTGATCATATTCTTCTTCAAGTGGCTGAAAAAGAGGAGTCATGGATAAAGAGATAAGATGATTTTTTATTGCTTCTACTAAAACTTGCTGAATCTGCTCCAAAATGCTGAAAATAATAGTCTTCATGTCTTCAAAACTCATTGGCATAATTCCTACTATGTGAAAAGATGTTCTGATGTCGAACATAGTACGAAATTGTTAACTTAGTGGCCATTAATGGATGCCTCTAGTCAACACGAAAAATCTCACCATTGATGACAATGAGAGTCAAGATGCCCAAACACATCTTGCTAGGTACGAATGATTTTGCCGATGTCGAGTCACCTAGAAGATATGACGAACAAGGGAAATTAATGTATTCCCATTGTTTGTCAGCATGAGAACTTGCCATTAAGGCATGCAAGTCTCAAGGTGTTTTTTTTACAAAGAACTTAGACTCAAAGGACTATGGACTCAATAATTTGCATTGAAGCAGGGCTTATTTGCGGATTGAAAATGACAAGAAATGGAAGATGAAAATGGAAGATGGCAATGGAGAGTAGAAATGGAAATGGGCAATAAGCATGTGAATTAGCCTCTTGCTTTTATTTGTGTGTTATGAATGGACAAAAAGAAATGGAAAGTGGATGTGAATGTAAATGGAAAATATGAAGTGAAATGAGGTGAATGGTTTATTATGAGGTATGGATGTGATGGAGACAATAGTATCTAAAAGTTTTTCAAGTATTTGGATCTGATTTTACATCAGTATATTTCCTCTTTGTTGTTGATCATCCTCTTATGAAACAAATTGGTCTCTTAGAGAGACACCATTCTCTTGTAGTCATTTGTCCTTCCTCCTAGAACCTACAAAAAAAACTAATACTTCTTCTGCAATGGAATGTAAGATTATCAAAGGAGAGAGGTGATCAATCTCTCTAGTTATGATATTTACACACAAAACTAAGAATTTGTATTAATGAAACAAGTTCTCAAAGGAAAAATCAAAAGAATTTATACATGTTTTGGAATTAGTGCCACAAGTTGAATGTTACTTATTTTCAGCAATTTATTTCATTATTTACTTTTTCAAACTCTAATGATGGATTTCTCACTGTGTAGATATTGTTAAGACCTTTCCAACGATACTTAAATCATCAAAATCTGATTTTGTATGAGAAAGTTAGGCTGATTTGAACAATGAGGTTTTTCAGCTGCTAAAAATCTTAAATAAAAAGTTAGCCATTCATCTTTCATCATCAGTGCAAAATTAATCAATACCTTCAGAAAAGTGAGCAAATAACTTATTCATTTCATTAATTCAAAATTATTATTATTATTATTATTATTATTTTAATGAAATAAAGCATGGATGAAATAATTTTCCTTATGAATATTTTTGAAACAAAGTCATGCCAATGCCTCTTTCATGCAAAATAAAAATAAAAAGCTTGAAATTTCTAAAGTCAAATTCCTAACTATGAAGGAGATGAAGGCAGAGTCCTTTTCAATTTATACAACTTGCATTTGATGCACATGTGATAATGTGTTTGCCTCAAATAATCCATTTTTCATTCATCATGTGCCACCACACATGAATTCTGCCACATTTTCCCTCAAATAAGGAAATCAGTTCCTTGATTATTTCTCAAAATTGAATTTTATAAAATCGTGACTGTTTTCATAATAAAAAAAACATTTTTCTCTCACGCACACTGCAAATTAGTGCTTCGAAGAACCCTAAATTTCTCCCAAATGGCTGCAAATTTCAGAAAGTTCTTATAAAATTACCTAATTCACCCCGTTCCCGAAAACATCCATGTTTTATTTTTTTCTAATTCGCCTCAGTTTGCTCAGAAAATTCATTTTAAAATCGGGTGTTTTTTATAATTACGCATTTCGTTTTCTAGCAATTACTTGTGGTTTGATTTGTTTTTATTTGCGGGTTTTGAAGTGTAATGGCTTGTATTTCATAGAGAATTTCAGATCGATCTTCCTCATTCCAATTATTTGCAATGGAATCTACAATCTTCTCTTCATCAACAATCTGAAATCTTCTCTTCATCAGCGATTTCTTCATATGATACACTTCCATTGTGTCTCTACAATTTGAATTTGTAATCTTCTCTTCATCAGCAATTTGCAATCTTCTTCTCATCAGAAATTTGCAATCTTTTCCTCATCATCAGTTTCTTCATGTGATATACATTCATTGTGTGCAAATTTTTAAAAATGATTTCTAATAACTGTTGTTTGAGGAAAAACGAATATGAAAAAGAGAAGGTTCCTTTTTTTTTTTTAATTGCAGTGCATGGGTCTTTGTGTGGATTGAAGATCTGCATATATGCGTAAAGCCAAGCCAAATAATGGCCTCATGCGTATGCGTGGGTCTAAATTCCATGAGTTTTTTTTTTTTAATTGATTTGTTAATAAAATTATGTATGTTATATTTTCAAAAATTTAAAAATACACATATATATTTCATTAAACAAAACAATGTATTGGAATTTTTTTCATTTTTTCTTTTAAAAAAAATCAAATGAAATGATGAAAACAATTTTTTTTTTTTTTTTTATTGAATCAATTGAAATGATAAAGTTTATTTTGTCTCCCATTTTTTTTTTCTTTTTTTTTACATAACAATTCTTTTTATAATCCTCCAGATCATACAAAATGCAGGAGAAGAGCATACTCAAGAATCATTAATTTTTTTTACATAACAATCTTTTTTCTGATCCTCCAGATCACACAAAATGCAGGAGGAGAACATACTCAAGAATTATTAATTTTATTTTTAGATGTAAGAAATAAGGTCTCCTAATTACACTTCCCCGGCAACGACGCCAAAATGTGTAGTCAATTTAGCGTCCTAAATTGCTAACATAAATTATCAACCAGGGCTATTAAACTGATGAAGTGTGGTGCACTATATGTGCTTAAGTGACCTCTTCCTTACTTCGTTGTATGTATTTTATTGATGTTTTTGGGGGTTTTGTCTTTTTAGTACTTATGTTCAAAATATGAAATCAAATCTATGTCAAAAAGAAAAGAAAAGGAAACCTTAGACTCAAAATAGAGTGTAATTGTAAATTCTATCCCTAATTAGGAAAATGGTGAAAAACAGAACATTCTAATCCATGGATATCCTACCTTGCGAATGAACATGAAATGTAACTCAACATAATACAACCAAATCTCTTTCATCTAATATTGATATGTTGGAAGAGATTTTTAAGAAAAAGAATGATTGTAAGATAATGAGGATCTTTTAATCTAATTGCAAAACAGAAAATGCTAATTAACTCAACATGATACAACCAAATCTCTTTCATCTAATATTGATATGTTGGAAGAGCTTTTAAGAAAAAGAATGGTTGTAAGATAATGAGGATCTTTTAATCTAATTGCAAAACAGAACAATAACTTAAAACATTATAGTGAAATCTCATTCATTTGATAAAGGTTTGTTGGAAGAGCTTGAGAAAAAGATTACTATAATGTAGTAAGGATCTTCTATGAAATGTTGAAACAACTTATAACATTACAACTAAATCTCATTCATGAGTTAAAGGTTTATTGGAAGAGCTTTTTGAAAGAGATTAATCATAATGTGATAAGGATCTTCTATAAAGCAAAACAATCAATAACTCACAATACTACAACTTAGTCCCATTCGTGAATCAAAGGTTTATTGGAAGAGCTTGTGAAAGAGACTAATTACAGTATAATGAGGAATCTGATCTAAAATTGTGTGAACAAAATATTTCTTATACAGAGATTGACAGTAGAGGCTTTTACTGGTTATTTCACCTTTACTAGAAAGGATGAAACCAGAAGCTTCTGGCCCTCTTACTGACTCTGCCTAAAGAAATATAATGTAAACACTAAAAACTAAATAACAGAAAATGAAATGCTAATAACTCAAAATATCACAATTGAATCCCATTCATTTAATAGAGATGTATTGGAAGAGCTTGAGAAAGAGACTAACTGCAATATCATGAGGATCCTTTATCTAAGCAAATGACATGAAAAATAATGCTAAAAGCTATGATTTCAGAAAGCGATCTAAGTAAGGAAATATGACAAAACAGAATTGAAAACAACTTATTTAGAAAACATGCAAAACTTCCTTGAATAGCAGGGGCCCTCTGCTACCAATTTGGTGTAATCCTTCTTCAGCTCCTTAAAATTGTAATCAAAACACCATCAAGGAACTTCTTTATTGAAAAAAGCTTCAAAAATCTACATCCCATTCCATCTTAAACTTTGTTACAAAAGACTCTTTATTCCTTTCTCTCCTCCTCCTATTTTTCACTACTTCTTCATTACCCATGACAGGAGAAAGCTTCTCCTATTTATACAAAATATGAAGATTTATCTCATTTATGGGAGTCCATGAATATCTCCTTCTATCTCTAGAGTTACAATCAAAATAGGAAATGATAAGACACAAGTCTTTCTATAATTTCAACACAACTAAGAAATGAGACATATATCCTCTTAGAGTTTCAATACAACAAGGAAGTGAGACACATGTTCTCATGATCCCATGATCTTCTCCAACCAAATTCGAATTTGGCCTTAGAGTGCCACATAAAGGTTTTCTAGAAGTCTCCTTTTGACCTACACATGTCACAAAACTCATAACACATATATAGATATATGAAACTATGTTAATTTTCTAGTTTCTAATCATAAATTCACTTTAAATACATAAAATAAATAACTTTGGAAAATAAGGATCATAACCCATATATTTATGAAAATGGTTACTTGATGTAGGGTTTTAGGTTAGATGGCTATGAAATAATAACTAAATGGTTATGACATAATGAAAATATGTATGAATATGGAAAACACTTTTGAGACTCAACATACCCCTCAACTGAAGTTGTTGCATGTCTTCATGCAACTATTGAAATGAATCATTTGTCCATGAGTTGATCTTTTATGAGTTTTGACTCATATAGATTCGTTCCAAACTTTGCTTCTTGATATTTTTTTTGGGCAAAGTATAATACATTTGATTGCAACACATTTTCTTTTTAATGGTTGGTTCTTGTGTGACAACCAATTTTTTTTAGCAATGGTTCTTTTGTAACAATGCTTTATTTTCTTTGTTGCATCAAAGTTCATGAAAACATTTAGAATCAATTACTTCATCAATGAATTGATCATTTACAAGACATATAATCTTTTGGATCACGTTGCAACAATAGTTGGTTGGGAAGTATATGTGGGTGGAAATGAAATGAAAATGTGTGATAGTGTATGACATGTGGATATGAAATGATGTCCCTTTCCCCCCAACTAAAGATATGACAATGTGAAAAAGGGAGTGAGGAATTTTTCCAAAGTTACAATTTTAGCATTCTAATGAATTACATGACTAAAAATTAGAAAACAACATACCTTCACTTACCTTAAATGTGGATGAGCTGTGTATGTGTGGTGGCTGCAAAATTCTGATCATATTCTTCTTCAAGTGGCTGAACAAGAGGAGTCATGGATAAAGAGATGAGATGACTTTTTATTGCTTCTACTAAAACTTGTTGAATCTGCTCCAAAATGCTGAAAATAATAGTCTTCATGTCTTCAAAACTCATTGGCACAATTCTTACTATGTGAAAAGATGTTCTGATGTCGAACATAGTAGGAAATTGTTGACTTAGTGGCCATTAATGGATGCCACTAGTCAACACGAGAACTCTTACCATTGATGACAATGAGAGCCAAGATGCCCAAACACATTTTGCTAGGTACGAATGATTTTGCCGATGTCGAGTCACCTAGAAGATCTGACGAACAAGGGACATTAATGTATTCCCATTGTTTGTCAGCATGAGAACTTGCCATTAAGGCATGCAAGCCTCAAGGTGTTTTTTACAAAGAACTTAGACTCAAAGGACTATGGACTCAATAATTTGCATTGAAGTAGGGCTTATTTGCGGAATGAAAATGACAAGAAATGGAAGATGAAAATGGAAGATGGCAATGGAGAGTAGAAATGACAATGGGCAATAAGCATGTGAATGAGCCTCTTGATTTTATTTGTGGGTTATGAATATAAATGGAAAATATGAAGTGAAATGAGGTGAATGGTTTATTATGAGGTATGGATGTGATGGAGACAATAGTATCTGAAAGTTTTTTAAGTGTTTGGATCTGATTTTGCATCAGCATATTTCCTCTTTGTTGCTGATCATCCTCTTATGAAACAAATTGGTCTCTTAGAGAGACACCATTCTCTTGTAGTCATTTGTCCTTCCTCCTGGAACCTGCAAAAAACTAATACTTCTTCTGCAATGGAATGTAAGATTATCAAAGGAGAGAGGTGATCAATCTCTCTAGTTATGATATTTACACACAAAACTAAGAATTTGTATTAATGAAACAAGTTCTCAAAGGAAAAATCAAAAGAATTTATACCTGTTTTGGAATTAGTGCCCCAAGTTGAATGTTACTTCTTTTCAGCAATTTATTTCATTATTTACCTTTTCAAACTCTAATGATGGATTTCTCACTGTGTAGATCTTGTTAAGACCTTTCCAACGATACTTAAATCAACAAAATCTGATTTTGTATGAGAAAGTTAGGCTGATTTGAACAATGAGGTTTTTCAGCTGCTAAAAATCTTAAATAAAAAGTTAGCCATTCATCTTTCATCATCAATCCAAAATTAATCAATACCTTCAGAAAAGTGAGCAAATAACTTATTCATTTCATTGATTCAAAATTATTATTATTATTATTATTATTATTTAATGAAATAAAGCATGGATGAAATAATTGTCTTTATGAATATTTTTGAAACAAAGTCATGCCAATGCCTCTTTCATGCAAAATAAAAATAAAAAGCTTGAAATTTCTAAAGTCAAATTCATAACTATGAAAGAGATGAAGGCAGAGTCCTTTTCAATTTATACAACTTGCATTTGATGCACATGTGATAATGTGTTTGCCTCAAATAATCCATTTGTCATTCATCATGTGCCACCACACATGAATCCTGCCATATTTTCCCTCAAATAAGGAAATTAGTTCCTTGATTATTTCTCAAAACCGTGACTGTTTTCATAATAAAAAAAAACATTTTTCTCTCACGCACATTGCAAATTAGTGCTCCGAAGAACCCTGAATTTCTCCCAAATGGCTGCGAATTTCAGAAAGTTCTTATAGGATTACCTAATTCACCCCGTTCCCGAAAAAACCCATGTTTTATTTTTTCTAATTCGTCCTGGTTTGCTCAGAAAATACGTTTTAAAATCGGGTGTTTTTGACAATGGCGCATTTCGTTTTCTGGCAATTACTTGTGGTTTGATTTGTTTTTATTTTGCAGGTTTTGAAGTGTAATGACTTGTATCTCACAGAGAAGTTCAGATTGATCTTCCTCATTCCAATTACTTGCAATGGAATCTACAATCTTCTCTTCATCAACAGTTTGAAATCTTCTCTTCATCAGCAATTTCTTCATATGATACACTTCCATTGTATGTCCCTACAATTGAATTTGTAATCTTCTCTTCATCAGCAAATTGCAATCTTCTTCTCATCAACAATTTGCAATATTTTCCTCATCAACAGTTTCTTCATGTGATATACATTCATTGTGTGCAAATTTTTAAAAATGATTTCTACTAACTGTTGTTTGAGGAAAAATGAATATAAAAAAGAAAAGGTTTTTTTTTTTTTTTTTAAAATTGCAGTGCATGGGTCTTTGTGTGGATTGAAGGTCTGCATATATGCGTAAAGCTAAGGCAAAGAATGGCCTCATGCGTATGCGTGGGTCTTATTTCCATGAGTCATTTTTTTTTTTTAATTGATTTGTTAATAAAATTATGTATGTTATATTTTCAAAAATTTAAAAATACACATATATTTTATTAAACAAAACAATGTATTGGAATTTTTTCATTTATTTTTTATTTTCTTTTATTGAATCAATTGAAATGATGAAGTTTATTTCGTCTCCTTTTTTTTTTTTTTTTTACATAACAATTCTTTTTCTGATCCTCCAGATCACACAAAGTGCAGGAGGAGAGCATACTCAAGAATTATTAATTTTTTTTTTTTTACATAACAATCATTTTTCTGATCCTCCAAATCACACGAAGTGCAGGAGGAGAGCATACTCAAGAATTATTAATTTTTTTTAGATGTAAGAAATAAGGTCTCCTAATTACACTTCCCCGGCAACGGCGCCAAAATGTCTAGTCAATTTAGCGTCCTAAATTGCTAACATAAATTATCAACCAGGGCTAGTAAACTGATGAAGTGTGGTGCACTATATGTGCTTAAGTGACCTCTTCCTTACTTCGTTGTAGGTATTTTATTGATGTTTTTTTTGGGATTTTTGTCTTTTTAGTACTTATGTTCAAAAAATGAAATCAAATCTATGTCAAAAAGAAAAGAAAAAGAAACCTTAGACTCAAAACAGAGCGTAATTGTAAATTCTATCCCTAATTAGGAAAATGGTGAAAAACAGAACATTCTAATCCATGGATATCCTAGCTTGCAAATGAACATGAAATGTAACTCAACATAATACAACCAAATCTCTTTCATCTAATATTGATATGTTGGAAGAGCTTTTAAGAAAAAGAATGGTTGTAAGATAATGAGGATCTTTTAATCTAATTGCAAAAATGCTAATTAACTCAACATAATACAACCAAATCTCTTTCATCTAATATTGATATGTTGGAAGAGCTTTTAAGAAAAATAATGGTTGTAAGATAATGAGGATCTTTTAATCTAATTGCAATAACTTAAAACATTATAGTGAAATCTCATTCATTTGATAAAGGTTTGTTGGAAGAGCTTGAGAAAAATATTACTATAATGTAGTAAGGATCTCCTATGAAATGTTGAAACAACTTATAACATTACAACTAAATCTCATTTATGAGTTAAAGGTTTATTGGAAGAGATTTTTGAAAGAGATTATTCATAATGTGATAAGGATCTTCTATGAAGAAAAACAATCAATAACTCACAATACTACAACTTAGTCCCATTCGTGAATTAAAGTTTTATTGGAAGAGCTTGTGAAAGAGACTAATTATAGTATAATGAGGAATCTGATCTGGAATTATGTGAACAAAATATTTCTTATACAGAGATTGACAATAGGGGCTTTTACTGGTTATTTCACCTTTACTAGAAAAGATGAAACCAGAAGCTTCTGGCCCTCTTATTGACTCTACCTAAAGAAATATAATGTAAACACTAAAAACTAAATAACAGAAAATGAAATTCTAATAACTCAAAATATCACAATTGAATCCCATTCATTTAATAAAGATGTTTTGGAAGAGCTTGAGAAAGAGACTAACTGCAATATCATGAGGATCCTTTATCTAAGAAAATGACATGAAAAATAATGCTAAAAGCTATGATTTCATAAAGCAATCTAAGTAAGGAAATATGGCAAAACAGAATTGAAAACAACTTATCTAGAAAACATGCAAAACCTCCTTGAATAGCAGGAGCCCTCTGCTACCAATTTGGTGTAATCCTTCTTCAACGCCTTAAAATTGTAATCAAAACACCATCAAGGAACTTTTTTATTGAAAAAACTTCACAAATCTACATCCCATTCCATCTTAAACTTTGTTACAAAAGACTCTTTATTCTTTTATCTCATTCTCTTATTTTTCACTACTTTTTCATTACCCATGATAGGAGAAAGCTTCTTCTATTTATACAAAATATGAGGTTTATCTCATTTATGGGAGTCCATGAATCTCTCCCTCCATCTCTAGAGTTACAATCAAAATAGGAAATGATAAGACACATGTCTTTCTAGAGTTTCAACACAACTAAGAAATGAGACACATATCCTCTTAGAATTTCAATACAACAAGGAAGTGAGACACATGTTCTTATGATCCCATGATCTTCTCCAACCAAATTCGAATTTGGCCTTAGAGTGCCACATAAAGGTCTTCTAGAAGTCTCATTTTGACCTACACATGTCACAAAACTCATAACACATATATAGATATATGAAACTATGTTAATTTTCTAGTTTCTAATCATAAATTCACTTTAAATACATAAAATAAATAACTTTGGAAAATAAGGATCCAAACCCATATATTTATGAAAATGGTTACTTGATGTAGGGTTTTAGGTTAGATGGCTATGAAATAAGAACTAAATGGTTATGACATAATGGAAATATGTATGAATATGGAAAACACTTTTGAGACTCAACACAAATGCTGCCAAGTCATGTGTTGTATCACCAATATGTTCAAGAGAAGTCCAACCTTAGTAAAAAATTACCTTTCTATTTATAACCTTAAATCACGTCGGTCATCCCTGAGTCAATAATGAATTACTTCAATTTTTTCTTCAAAACTTGACATGAGTTTTGTGTCATAGGCCCTCCTGCAACGAATCACATCCTATCGAATTCAACTCACTATCTAGGAAGTTGATCTAGAAAATTTTTGGTACCTTGGAGTCTGCATGCCTCAATGGCAGTTTTCTCGCTTTCGACGATAGGTTTTCATCATTGACCTTCGATCGAATGATTCTGAGTGTTCGACTTCAAGAAATTTAATCGCACTCCATAGATTGTACTGGGAGTACCTTGAGGACCATTGACACTATTGGTGATTTCTCTCATACTTGTTAATGGTCCACATCATTGACTAGTAATCAAGTGGTTTCTACTATGTTCGACTTGAACACATTCACTCACATTGTCAGATTTGTGCATTGATAGAGATGGAGATCAAGACCCTGGATCTAGTTTCATCCATCTAGGATGCGTGGAGTTATTAAATATTCATGATTTTAAATATATATCCATTGATGGCTGCGTCCATATTATGTCTATTGTTGACATGGATCTTTGTGTATTTCCCTACTAGTTCATTGAGTTATGTTTACTCTAAGTATGGGAATGCCTACCTCATTGATATTTATATGAAAGCATGATATGGTAATCCTTGATTGTTTGTTTCAGGTCTTCAACTAATTGGTCTCTGATCTGAACCTTTGACATGATAAAGCACTTCATTCATAAAAAAAAAAATTATGGCTTTTCACTTTAGGGGGCAATCTGTTACACTAAAATTTGTCACCATTACTGTTGATTCAGATATATTTCCATTGATGGAGTGTCTCAAGTGAATCCCCTATGAAGCTTGAAGTAACATAATATCAGGGACAAGAGGAATTTTGGTTTCATTTCTTTAAAAAAAAATTTGAGCACCTGCACAGTTTTCCAGAACAAAACTCGTGCATGCGCAGTTTTTCTGTACAAAAACTGTGTAGATCTACACATTTTTCCTGAGCAAAAAGTGTGCAGGTCCGTTCATGGATGTAAAAATAAAAAATTAAGTTCTAGAAGCTTTGTTTGAGGAACATTATCCAAATTAGAAACCTCGAACTGCTACATACATGCGCCTCATCCCTTGGTATATGGAATGAGAGAGGCCCCAGAGGACCCCTCTAGGACCCATAGAGATTGGACCCATCAAGACCCATCAAGAATGGTAAGCCAGTAGGTCAGGAGCCCCTCAAGTCAGGTCAACCCTCAAGTCTGAGGTGCCCCTCAGGAAGGTCACCATCATCGAGTATCTTTACCACTCGATGATGCCCTCATGTTAGGTATTCCTTTTATTAAGGATCATATCCCTTGAGAAGTGGAACTAGAAACCTCCTCATCCTTCCTATAAATTCAGTATAGGAATGGGAGACTAGGAGAGACTTGGATTGTTAAACTCATGTTGTTGGTTTTGGGTCTGAAGAGCTTGTCATCAAGGGAAGGAAAGGAGACCGTTGGAAGAGGTTTGTGACATCAAGGCACCAGGTTGTAAGCTTCTTTGCCCTTTTTATTTTTATACAAATTAATTGTTCTTTCCTAATTGCATCTTGTTGGAATAGGGTCTCCTACAAGCTACGAAACTGGTTCATTTTGTATATTTTTTATTATATTTAGTCTAACGCAGGGTTTTTGGGGTGGGTCAAAGCCCCTAATGCATTTTAATTGGGTCAAGGGTAGACCAAGAGTCCGCAAACCACGGTTTGCATACCATTGGATGCGTAGGCTAAAATAGTATAAGTAGTTGAACCTTTTTTAGTTGTAGGGCAGACTTTGAATGGA
This sequence comes from Pinus albicaulis, assembly GCA_034641835.2. Taxonomy (NCBI): domain Eukaryota; kingdom Viridiplantae; phylum Streptophyta; class Pinopsida; order Pinales; family Pinaceae; genus Pinus; species Pinus albicaulis. The sequence goes on along the minus strand of CM076577.1, from coordinate 1,000,682,516 downwards.
AAGAGATTGATGCTAAGTGAGAATTGATAGATCTGGGTTGTTGGGTAAGGACTCCTATTGCCGTGTGCGCAGAAGACCTCTGTCCTATTGTGTGTAGACCCTGCTATTGTGTGCGCAGGTTTATTTTTTGGGTATTGTAAGTAGATCTGAAGGATTAATGAATGCGGAAGTATTGTTGAATATCTAAATCCACTGGAAGTACTGTGATATGAATTTGTGATGTTTGGTTACTTAATATATGCTACTTTATTATTTATTTAAGCTGTGAACATACTTATGTTACTTATTTATGCTACGATTTGGATTTGTTTTGTTCCACTTCATGCAAGAATATCTGGAATAGTTGTGTTATCATTATATGAGTTCATGATCTGTTGATTACTATGAGTATCATTGTTGTTGCGCACCTGGATGCGAAGGGGATCTTTAGATATAAGCTCTGTAATACAAGATCTGGTCACTATAAGGTTGAACGCATCTCTGCTTGACTTACCTACCCTCTCCCAGGGTGCGAAAACCTAGTTCCAGCACCCACCCATACTACTTCAGGTGAGACTTTGTCTTGCGCAAGAAGGTCACTACCGAAAGGGCCAGTAGTATAGGGGTTTGTTGGCAAACCTTGAACATCCAAACCCGGGTCAGGACCCCTTGAGCCAACAAATGGTTCTTTTGCTGGGACCGGGAGAATTTTGAGAGAGGGATCGGGTAATGCCAAGGCCATACTGGAAGCCTGAGAGAAAGGAAATTGATGAATGGTTTGAACAGCAAGTTCAGGAATTTTCCATAAAAGAAAACTGCAATGAGAGGTTGACCACCGAAGAGTGGAAGAATAAGTACATTTTCACAGAGATATATGAGATCTTCTTTATAACAATTGTGATCGATCTCTAGAAGTGGCTCGCAAGGTTGGTAGAATTTCAGAAGTGTTGGAAGGACGAGAGGGTCATAGAGTGGACCCCCAAACTAATCCAGCAGTTAGAAAAGGCTGATAACACCATCACTCGCACGGTGGACCATTGGGTAGACAATGTGTTAGGAGGATTTGTGATAGAATTTGCCATTGATCAATTTGTCTCCTAATCTGAAGTAGTGCAAAGATTCTTCAAGGGGTTCTGAGGTAAGTTTCTGAAGACCTTACCATTGCTGATCAAGATATTATTGTGCGAAAAGAGTATTCTATGTAGCCATACTGAGTGAATGACCTCTAATCTGGATGAGAACACAATGAGAAGTGGAAAATACTACAAAACCAACCTAGAAGGAGATATATTGGTCTACAGTCCAGTAAGAGAAGCAGCTTCACAGAGTCCTCCAGCCACACTACTTTCAAACCAGCCTAGGGGTAATAATACACCTACACCTTCGCCACTGGAACATGACATGGCTGCGCACATGAAGTTTCTGACCTTTAAGGGTGTGGGAGATGAAGACATGGATCAGTTCTGGTTTGTCGCAGGATCGGTATGGCCTACGCAGAACGTAGCTAGTGATGCGGTGAAAAGGGCACAGCTGTCCCTTTCCTTCGAAGGAAGAGCCTTGGACTGGTACATGGGATACATTGACCAAAACACAAATGCAAACATTGAAGATATTAAGAATGCCCGGAAACAGTAGTTCAAGAAACCTAAGTCCTACTCTTAAATTGTGGTTGATATAAAGGATTTCAAACAAGGGCCTTCTGAATCTGTGTGGGAGGTAGATCAACGACTGAAGAAGGTGATCAAAGAAGAGGGATTCCAATATAATGACATACAACACACATAATGGTTCATTGGTATGTTTCTACCTCACCTGCACATACCTATGGGGCACCAAACTTTTGAATCACAAGAGAAAGCCTTGGAGGGTGCCATGAAATTAGAAGTTGTGCCTCAAGACGATACTCAGCTGGGCATCCAACAGATCTAGGGACAACTGGAAGTGATGCACATAGAGATCTAGAATCTGTGGAAGGAACGAGGGGCAGAGGCTAGCCCCGAGAGATGTTGCATACGATGCTGGATGAATGGTCATACCAAGGATAGTTGTCCTTTGTTAGCAGACTATATATAGGTCGGGGGACCTAGCCCATTGCGCCCTAGGGAAGCTGCGAGACTCAGTGGGCCAGTGCTATGGTGCAATGATTGTCACGTTGCGGGGCTGCACGATGCCAACCACTGTCCCTGTCTTGCTGCATATGTTCCAGATGTAAAGCAGCAATGGTGTATGTTCTACAAATCAGTGGGACATGATGAAAAAAATTGCCGGACGTATGATTTGATCATTGATCGAGGAAACTTATATAGAGTACAATCAGACCTTGCATCACCAAGAACCCCCACAGGCATAGGTGGCTCCCCATCAAGGGGTAGGAGTGGAGGGCGTAGTGGAAGTGAAAGTCGGGGATGAGGTCAGCTAATCTTTTATAACTGTGGAGAAGCAGGACACTTTGCAAGGGATTGTCTGAACCCTACAAGGAAATATTGTCGATATTGCAGATAGTTGGACCAAGTGATTGAAGATTGTCCAATCTTGATATCAAAAATGCAAGAAAAGCAGCTGACACCTACATAGAATGTGCTGAGAGTTAAGGCTGAGCTACGAGACAAAGATCCAAGTGTGAATGTTGTGACATGCAGTGAGATGGCCACCAGGGGACCTGAGGAGGAGGTTGTGATGGAACCTCTGATTCGACAAGATGTTATTAAACAAGAAGGTTTGGACCTAAAAAATGGAAAATAAACATTTGTCGCAGCTCGCAAGGACTTTGCTAAGGCAGAGGCAGCTACTACTCACTCACCTGCGAACCTCAAGGCAGGTGAGGAGGTCGAGCCCTTTTTGCAGGCATGTATAAAGCTGCTGCGCAACCCAAGAATATTCATGCATTAATATATAGTTGCACATCATGACCCACTCTACACCCGGAGGTCAAGGATTTGCACAAGCTATACAGGTATAAGAAATGCATCGGGAGAGAAATGTGGTTGACTGCACAGATTGGTGACTATGAAATGGATCAGGTTATTTTGGACCTAGGATCAAATGCGAACATGTTACCTAAATAGACTTGGCAACGAATGGGAGAGTCTAAGTTGGAATGGTCCACCATTTAGCTACGCATGGCAAATCAATAGAAAATCATCCCACTAGGAAGGTTGTCTAAAATTATGGTGGATATCGCAGGAGTAAAGGTCCGAGCTGACTTTGAGGTAATTGAAATTTTAGAATATGCAGACCCCTACCCTGCGCTCTTAGGGCTGGACTAGGCCATAGATATGGGTGGTATCATCAACCTCAAAAAGAGAAGCATGGTTTTTGAGAATAATGGTACAAGGGTGATAGTACCATTATATCCTGCGGAAGGTGAACGATACACAGAGCCAGTGCACGATGAAGAGGAGGTGGATCATATTTAGAAGTTGACTATGCGATATGAAGATTGAATCAACCCCATCACAGGTGGAGTACTCTGCTGGGAAAAGGACAGTGAATGCTTCTCCGACTCTGATGGGGAGATGGAGAATTGGAAAAACTAGTTGCATGATGTCTCGACCCTGCAATGTATTCGAGTGACAAGGAACTTCCGCTCCATTTCTTCAGAGGTAAGAGACCTACCCTACTTTGATGGTTCTAGTAGAATTAAGGAATTTTTGCAAGAATTCGAAGCTAAGGTTCCCAAAGGACGACAGCAATGGGCCCTTAAGCTATCCATGCATGGAACACCTGCGTGCTACTGGGAGATGCATGAGGAGGCATTCCAGGATTGGGAGAAATGTCGGGATATGATGATCCTGCGATTTGAAGCCCCAACCAGTGGGAGGGTCAAGACATTCCTGGGATTGGAAGATCCATGTGAATATCTGTTCACATGGGAAGAACAGTGGTGTGACAGGAAAACTAAAGAGTGGGTTCACTTGTTAATTCATGCCCTAGGGCCACTTCCTTCGGCATGGTACTTAGATGCAAAGCTACATCGGCACACCTGCCACTGGGGGACGTTGAAGGAAGAGTTCCTGGGAACATTTGGGTTAGTAGGCGGGACGGAGGTGCTTGACGTAGTCCTACGTGACATTGAAACTCGGGTATGGGGTGAATCACACCTATTTATCGCACCGGAAATACCCATGTGGGAAACACAGATACCAAGCATGGCCAACTACCATAGCCTGGCCCCAACAGAGGGTAAGGAAGATCTATGAGCTACTTCTGACTCCGAATTGGAAGGGGTGCGCATGACTACTGGGTCGCTCAGGCTGCAAATGCGTAGCAATGGGACGCACCCTACATTGGCTAAGAATGGGAATGCGAATACAGAAGGTAGAGGTATCATATATTCAGCGACTCTCACAACAAGGAAACAACTGTGTTCACTCCTCGGCCATGCAAGGTATTACAGAAAGTTTGTTTGGGAATATGCGCTACTTACAGCACCTCTAAGAGACTTGTTTACGCAGGGGGTCTGGTTTAGTTGGAATGACACCTGTCGGGAAAACATGTCTTCGGTTTTTCAGTACCTCAGGAACAAGCTTGTGTTGGAGGAGGATGCACAAGAGGCGCAGGTGTTTCTTCCAAGCTCAGCAGGTACGCTAAGTACACATATGGAGCAAAAAGCGACAGTTGGAATAGTAAAATTTGGTAAAGAGGAAAATTTACCATTGAGTGGAGCGGGTGGCTAGAAATTAATGGGGTGATTCCTTGAGATTTTTTACGATTTACTTGATGGTAAGATCCGAGTGAAATTCACCCTACCGTTGGACGACCATAGGCACTATAAACTAGGACGGCTAGCTCAAGCAACAATTCTGTATCACTTCCGTAATCTGTATGTAGTTTCTCTATGCTGCATGATTCTCTGGGCCTGTAGCGTCCTGTTCATGGAAAATCAACCCACTCTTGCTACTGATATGCCCCCAGAATCGAAAGCCTCTTTTCTCAATAAAATAACAGCTCCTAGTTCCGCGGAAGCTTCGGTACCTACAGAGCCCAAACTTGAGGAAGTCATGATTGGGCCGGGGGATGACGAAATATATAGGATAATTGCGCTCTAGCTCCCTCCATGGAGGAGTGGCTTCATACCTGGTGGAAAGAGCACCGAATGGACCTGTGCAATGGGGGTGAACCCCCTATTGACCCCAAGGAAACTACAGGACCGAGCGTGAGGGGCTCAGACGCGGCCACGGAAAGAGACTCACAACTGCCACAAATCGCCGACAAGGACACTAGGGCCAGTCCATGACTGGAACTGAGTGTGCAAGAGACAAATAACCGAGATACCTCCTCCCTCCATAATACAAAGTAGCCAGGTGAGCCTGAAAAAGAGCCCCGAAAAAAGCAACGCGCCCAACGCCAGGAATATGATGTGACGATCATGCTAACTAACGGTGACCTCGAGCAAATCATGGACACAATTACACTAGCTACAGAGGATAGATGGGAAGTCATAGAGGAACAATAGAGGGCTTCAATTAACACCTTTCAGATCGAGCTCTGTGCCCTCCAGTGGAAGGCAGATATGCTGCAAACTAGCGTAATTCAGAGACGGGCTCCCTTGGCAACCAACAGTACAGTGCTCGCCCCGAAAGAAAGCCATCTCTGCTCTTTTCCGTGCACTGCCCTTGTAGGAACCAACCTCCAAGTAGATATAGGGATACACTTGGATCTGGATAAGTTTCCCTATGAGGAATTACAAGGTCTCCACACCGCTGTGATCCGGGAGATCCACCATCCAGAACTAGAGGTGCATCAACAGCTCAGTGTGGCCAAGTGGACCATCGTGCGGAAAAACGCAAAGAATTCCCTCGCTATATCGTAGTAGGTGGAGCTTGAAACAATGATCCACCAGCTCTGCACGAAGGTTCTCAACGGGATCCCGGCCACAGCTATGCCTTGAGCCAAGGCAGAAAGTATTGTTACAGCAGTAAAAGCATCCCTGACAGAAACATAGGTCATCAAGGCATAGTTGGAGAAGAAAATATTTTACTTACAGGCCACATTGCAGACTACCATGCCACCAAAGGTACGAACCCAGCGCACTACGCTGGTGACCAAAGCTACGAACACTATCACAGGGCAGATTTCTTAGGGCGCCCAGTTTCTAGAGTCAGCCATGCAGCTCTGGACCACGGTCTAGTTCAATCCAGTCCTCCGAACGATTAATTAAGGCTTACGACAGTGAGAAGAAGTTTTCGCACAGGTCGAGGCTACATTTCCCACCTTGGTGCCTACACAATAGTTAGCACATTTGAGGACCAGCAGCACTCTTCAAGATGAGATTGAGAAACTCTGGCGCAATAAGCATGTCCTTGAGGAACGATTGAAGCCATGGGCTGCCATAGCCCTCCAGCTCTCCCAGGATGCAGATGGCGCAGTCACGTGGATAAACCAAACATTAGAAAGTTTCACCACGGCAACCGAAGGACCAACATCCCAAAAGCTTGTGGACCTTTCACAGAGCGCTACTACTCAGAGTAAAGAGGTGTTGCCTCCATTAATTGCCGCCATCACTGCACTACACATGTAGGTGGAGAACCTACCATCGCAGTAACTCAGGACAAGTCACAAGATTGTGTTAGGGGACTATTGGAACAGGGTCTTCTGCAAGCTGGGAAACTGGTCCATTTTGTATCTTTTTTATTATATTTAGTCTAAATTAGGGGTTTTGGGGTGGGTCAAAGCCCCTAATGCATTGTAATTGGGTCAAGGGTAGACCAAGAGTCCACAAACCATGGTTTGCAGACCATTGGATGCATAGGCTAAAATAGTATAAGTAGTTGAACCTTTTTGAGTTGTATGATAGACTTGGAATGGAAAGAGATTGATGCTAAGTGCATATTGATAGATATGGGTTGTTGGGTAAGGAATCCTGCTGATGTGTTCGCGAAGGACCTCTGTCCTACTATGTGTGGACCCTGCTGTTGTATGCGCTGGTTGGGTTTTGGGGTATTGTAAGTAGATCTGAAGGATTAATGAATGCGAAAGTATTGTTGAATATCTGAATCCACTGGAAGTACTGTGATATGAATCTGTGATGTTTGGTTACTTATTATATTTTTTTGTATTATTGATTTAAGCTGCAAAAAAAAATGTGTTACTTATTTATGCTACGATTTGGATTTTTTCTGTTCCACTTCATGCAAGAATATCTGGAATAGCTGCATTATCATTATATGAGTTCATGATATGTTGATTAATATGAGTATCATTGTTTTTGCGCACGTGGATGCGAAGGGAATCTGTAGATATAAGCTCTATAATACAAGATCTAGTCACTATAAGGTTGAACACAGCTTTGATTGACTTACCTACCCTCTCCCAGGGTGTGGAAACCTGGTTCTAGCACCCACCCATACTACTTCGGGTGAGACTTTGACCTGCGCAAGCAGGTCACTGCCGAAAGGGCCAGTATTATAGGGGTTTGTTGGCAAACCTTGAACATCCGAACCTAGGTCAGGACCCCTTGAGCCAACACATCTATTTCCATGTTATTTGTGGGATTCCTTGATCACTCACATGGTTTATAATTGATTATTGATTCATTTATATGATGTATGCTAGACTAAGGATTTCATTTACTTTTTCTTTTATATGCGAGATGCTTTGATTCCTTTGAATGTTTTTTTCTATGCAAATCTCTTTTGGCACATCATGGAGAAGCTGTGGAAAGCATTTGGAGAGACTGTAAATCATTGAGGAAAAGATAGTTGTGGAAAGCGTTGAAAAGTATTCTACAAGAACTTCGTTAATAGGTAAGTGATCTTTCGCATACTACATGTTTCATGTTTTAGTTATAGGCTAAGGAAAGTTCCATTGTTTTGTCTCTTTTCTTCTATTTACTTGTTGGAGTACTAGGGATATTGCTCTTTTCTGAAAGAGGGATTAATCCATTTAACAACTCTATAGCAAGTTTATGAGCACAGTCTCATGATCTATTATCCTTCTTATATCAACGTGTCATCCCTCTTCTTGTTTCTTTCTAATCAAACATCGAGGAGATTCAAGCATGAATATCATTAAAAAAAATTTGCACAAATGAAGGAACAACTGCAATTCCAAGCATTCATCTCCATGTCCCTCATACCTTAGTGATCCATAATTAGAAAAACAACACAAGAATGAAGAACTAGTTAGGAGAAACTTGTTGAGACTACATATTGCTCTTTCTTCTCGTGGCTCGAACCCTCACACAACAATGATTTATTACACAGTGAACTCTGTGCAATGATCTATCGTACAATGAACTTAGTGACACCACACACTTAGCTCTAACCTTGAGCTCTGATACCAAAATTTTATAGCATAGACCATAGGGTATCAACGTTAATAATTAACACACACACAATTCTGAAATCCAAACCCCACATATGCACATAAAAATTCAGGATAATTAATTAATCAATAAAATATTTACAAGAGAATTATTGGCCTCATGTGTGGCCACTAACACACACACACTTCACAATTATACATGCTTACATGCCCCATGGCTCACCTATATTTATAAAAACTGATCTGAACCCAAAATAGGTTCTAGATCCTCAACAAACTCCCAAAATATCTCTCATGATCCATAAAATTTCTCATCTAATACCATATCCCTAGATAAGAGCTAGCTAATCCAAAATTATATCAAACCTTCCAAAATACTCTCAAACCTTCTCATAATTTACAATATTTATCACTCTCCAAAAAAAATAGGAAAATACAATAAATAATTAAATCCTAACTTAGGATACTAACTCCTTTAGTAAACATTTAACCCTAGGTTAGATGCACCTGCATCAGAGGAGGTATTCTCATGGGAGGAGTAAAATTTCCTCTTAGCCTATACTATCATATGATTATACTTTTCCCATGGGATAAATGCCCCTACCATATCCCAACATTTGGGCAGTCCAACTCTATTCCTCTGCTCAAACTTTGATTCAAATGTAGCTACATCCTTCAACACTTTTTTCAGGCTTTCCTCAACATTTTCTCTATCATATTCCTTCTGGATCTTCTTGGAGACCTCTAAAATTGTAGTTACATGGTATACCACATTTATGGCCCTCAACTCACCAGTTGGATTTTCATTAATATACTGAAGGTTTTAATTGTCTTGACATTTATTTCATCCTCCTCTTTGGCAGCTAGGATGAATAACTCATAGTCCTTGATTGCAATCTTTTTCTTTTCCATCAATGTTATATTCTACTATTTATTATTCACCTTTGTTATTATTTCATCCCATATTAGTTTCTTGGCCTGGAGGAGGGACATATTACATTTCATCCTATTTTTCAATTCAGTGATTTCTTGGTTTGTTCCTTGCAGATTTTTATTGATTAGCTTTGCATTTGTCTTTGCAGTCTCCAATTGTTTCTCCTTTTATGCAAGGGTGTGCTTGCCATTGTGAAATCCACCTGAACTTTCTTTAGTTCTCCTTTAGAGAGTTGTAGCTCAATGAGGGTCTTAGTGATCTGCTCAGTAGGATTTTGAGGATTTTCTAGTATGAGTACTGCAGAAATATGAGAGCCAATTTTTTTTGGAGCTCTACTACCTATTTCTTTATGGATACTACTTTTTTATTCTGGTCTATCGGCTCCTTGGCTAAAATATATTTTTCTCCTTCCACCTGGACTAATTATTTGGACTGCACATGTTCATTACTAGTGTTACACAGTATTTTTTCGCATTCCTCAGTTCTTATCCCAAGTGTCGTACTTGTGTTGCTCTTGTCACAAACATCACAAAGTGACAAAAGTTGAATAAACTTATTCATCATGGACAAAATTCTTAAGATATCCCTAAAAACCTAAAAGAGAAATTCCTTAAAGATTTTCTACAAAAATTTCTAAAAATATTTATTTTGCAAGACCAATGTGGTCTTCCCCTTAATAAGCTCACACTTATTACCTTGTCCTATCCTATGAAAAACGCTACCAGTGCATGAATTCATAGGTAAATTCACATTGGTCCTCTTCAGGTAGGTTCTCCAAAAATGGAGCAGAATATTCGACCTCTCGAATTCTCGAGAACGAAGTTCTGGTACTTGTTGGTTACAGATATGGTCGAATAATCCCATGTCTAGCCCTTGATTTTATCCCCAAATATTTTCCCTTTGAGATAAGTCCTTTCCCTCTCATTATTGGATCCTTAACCTCCTCAAATCTACTATAAGAGAGTGCCATGATAGTGAGATTTGGTTGGTCATTTCTAGTTGCCTTACTTTTTCCTGATTGTGTCCATATGTTTCCAATTTGACGATGAAGTTGAAGATATTGCATGGCTTCGACTTAGATTACCGCTCCAAAGGAGGCCTTAAACATCAAGGCACATGTTGTAAGTTTCCCTTTGTTCATTTTATAATACAAAGTATACTTTTCTTCCTGTAAATCTATTAATATTAATTGGTTTAGCATGATACTCCTTGATCTATCATGTATTTTGATTTGAAACATATATACTATGAATATTTCCTCTTTTGTCATGTGATACTATTTATAGGTATTCAGACGTGGAATACATAGTGAGGAACAAGCCTGAAAGCAAAAGGATCGACATCGAAACTGAGGAAACAATGGCATGAGTGAGGTAATCCATTCTCCCTCTCTCATTTTACTTTCAATTTTAAACTAGGAAAGCTTGTATCCTTTGTCAAGGTTGTTACTAGACCCACTCATTGGGATAGAGGGATCACTTATTTTTGAAGAAAGAATTTTCCTATTCAAATAAATTTGCGCTTCCATTGGGGAGTTTACACCCTTTTCACCCTATTCTTGTTTTTTGTCTTCATGCTTAGTTTGGCCAACTACTAAATGACCACTTGTTTGGCTTGTTTTATAGCCTGTAGTCTAGCTTAAAGTATCGGGTATAAGGTTTTATGTCAAATATTTCTTGTTTTATCCCTCTTTTCCTTACCCATCATGCTTTTTGATAGACACAGTCGCACTCCCAATGCTGGTTTTTGATGGAACAATCGTGCTGCAAACTACTGGTGTTAACTGGTGGACCACGCTAGTCTTAGAAAATAGAGATTTTTGGGTCTCTTCTAGAAAATCCTTAATGTTTCGTGACATTTGGAATATTTTCTTTGCCTTGATTACACCATTTCTTGCTTCGAGTGTTTGCAGTTTCTCTGAGAAGCACAAGTTGGTCTTGTGATTTAAGTGGTTTTTTTTTTTTTTTTTATTGAGTCTTGTTGTTGTGAGTCAATTGAAATATCTATTTACTGCTTGTGTTGATCACAAAACATTGATTCTCTGCTATAGGGCAGTGGTGAAATTTTTTCTTATTCAAAGAAATTATTTTTTGCATCTGTTTAGTTTTAATTTCAATAATTACTTTTCGCTAGATGCGTAAGATTACTTGGATTGAAAGGATAGTTTTTGAAATTTCTTATTGGAAATAGATTACAATTTTTCAATAACTAGAAGCTTTTTAAACTCCATTAACTGCATCAACTGCATTTTCATCATTCAAAGCGAAAAACAAAAAAATAATTTAAGTGCATCTTAGTGAAAGTAGAAATCATTTTTTCTTTCGAATAAGTTTCATTTGGGATAGTGAAAGTGAAATCGTTTTATTTTTATAATTTGCATTTTTGAAAAAAGTGAAAAGTGAAAGCTAGTTATGGGGGGAATTTTGTTTTTTGCATTTTTTTTAATGCATTACTCTTTGCGATCTCTTCTCTTATTATTTTAACTTTAATCAAAATCAAAAGGATTATTTTTCCTCATTTAGTTGCATCTTAGGAATTCAAGTGACATTTTTTTGAGCCGAAAATAGAAACTTAATTTCATATCAACATTGAAATAAATCTCAGTTAACCTAAGGATAATTTGGAATTAACACAAATATCTAGAGGTCTAGGCTAGAGACGTGTTCCTGCGTCTTTAAGCATAGAAGTTGTCTCTAACAGCGTGTGTTGCATCCTGGGGGTGTTATCCCACCCCACGTATGGAAGTATATAGGAATATCCTCCACATATGGTAAGTATATGGGGACACTCTCATCGTATGGTTACACATTAGACAATGTTACTACGAATTAAGCTCCCACGTACCATCTCGTAAATTTTGGGAGACCCCAATAGGTTGCAAACCTGCCATAGGTAACCAAGTTGGTCGCCTTGTAGACTTGAAACATCGAACACAAAATTCGAGGAGATTGGATGCAGTACGTCAAGTCATTGTTTTTCCAAGTTGTATATCGTAGTTCACGGATACCTCGTAATCATTTTTCCTAGATTACCATTTTTTTTTTATTTAATTCTGAAATTTATTGTCCACGAAAACATCCTACCCATGCAATTCTCCTTTGCCTCATCACAATTGGTTAATTGAAAATTTAATTGCCCAAAAATAATTCATATATCCTTTAATCGATCTTGATAAAAGGTCATCATGGATGAATTCCTGGATTCACCTCACTCATCCCATGAAGGAACTCAAGGAGCTCATCTCGAGATCCCACTATTTCCACCTGGGCCTCTTGAAGCTCAAGGTTTTAAACTTGGAATTGTCCCAAGCATCCAACCACTCTCTTCGTGACCACCACCTGAATATTGGTGTAAATATTTTGAGGATCTTGAGCTGGAAAGTCCTGAAGCCACTACACAGTTTGTGGTCTTTCCTTCGAATCTGCTATATGATCCATTGGTGGTATCTCCTGAGCGTCTGTATAGTCCTTTTGACAATCCAAAATTTTCTTTTGGTGCTTCTCCTATAGCATCCTGAACTACTGTTTGATAGTTTTTTCCACCGCACATGGCATCGAATGCAGACGATGCTCTATTGGTGAGCACCCATCAAAGTATTCCTCTGGAAACTTCTACAACCCACACCCCAGATATTGATATTGAGTCTATGTTCCACCAAAAGTTTTTCCTTTTGTTTCCACTCCTCATGATGTAGGAAGTGGAATGAATGTAGCCTCTAGTAAAGTCACGCATTCACTTTCACCAGGTTACACTTCTCTGGAAAACCTTGTTTCAGGTGCTTCTGGGGTTACATCCCATTTCATAATCTCGTTTGGTCAACTGGTATTCCTGATATTCCATCCCATTTTTTTAAACTACATCCACTATTTCTCAACCTACTACTCAATATGTGGTTTCTATAAATCAAATGACCATTTCGCTAGGATCATCTGCTCCTTTATCGCTATCTACAATCACTATGGTTCCACCTTTGAGAGGAAAATCTATGGTTTCATCCATGCCTGGGTGGAAATCACATCCCTTATATGTACCTACCCTTTCGGGTGGGGGAAATCTGAACTATGGAACTATATCGAGAGTGGGAAAACCCATATATAGTCTTGGTGGAACTTTCGTTTCATCCATAACAAGTTTTGTTGTAAGTACCTCTCTACCGAGTGGTCACCCTACTTTAGCTCAGCTTGTTTATCAACAGCCCCATGTTTAGCAACCTCATGTTCAGCAACCCAATTTTCAACAATCGCATATCCAAAATCCTTTTGTTCAGCAGCCAAACATACAATATCAATATGTTTAGCAAAGCAGCATGTCCAACAACCCCAAAATTTATTGGTGGGTGTTGCGACTAATCCTCAGTTTGTTCCTCTATTGTGTTGGCCTCGAGTTCTAAATAAGATTCCTCGGGATTGTCCTAAATTTGAAGGTAAATCTGGAGAAGACCCCCAAGATCACATTATGACGTACCATCTATGGTGCTCTTCTAACTCTTGGGTAGATGATTCAGTTCGATTATGTCTTTTCTAGTGCACATTAACGGTCACAACCACTAAGTGGTACATTGAATTACCCCATAACATTTTCCAAGCTTTCAATTAATTGGCTATGGTCTTTCTTACGCATTTCCAGTTACCTGTCCTATATGAAACTGACACTCACCTCTTAACATCTTTGGAACAGTCAACTGCTACCCATATCTCCGATCAAATTCATGAATGGAGATGTAGGAAATGTATGATCAAATTTGAAATTCCTATTCAACTATCGATTGAATGGTTTACTAAATCATTCATTCCTCAAATTTCAAAATATATTTCTATGGGTGGAGGTGTAACTGAGAAATATGCCATCACCTGTGCTCAATATCTAGATCTGGTTTATTCCCATTCTGGGACATTATACGATATTTTATTGAATGCCCCGTGACCTTAAACAAGCCTGTCGCCTTCGAAATATATTGATACACCACCAGTTGATGGTGTTATCAGGTCAGTGGCTAAAACTTCTAATAGTACTATGAAAACTTCTTCGAAGCCTAAGTCTGCTTCGGCCACTCCACCTTCCACTCCTGTGAATGATCCTAAGTACCCTGGTAAAACCTCCGAGGTTAACATTGTTCATTTTGCCACATCGGATAAATCCTCCAAAGGTAAGAAGAAGAGGAAAGGGAAAACCAAATATGATTCCCCTAAACAGGATTCCTCTAAATCATCTGTTGACGATGCATCTAAATGTAAGCCCAAATATAATTTCTTAATATGTGATGATGATCATTACACCAAGGATTATCCTCATCGTGCTGAGGTTAATCGTTTTTTAAAAGAAACACAAGGAAAGTTGAATGTTTTTAAAGAACCCTTTCCATCTCAAAAAATTAAAATGGTAGACCAGTCTCAATATTCTACATCTTGAAGCTCTCAGGTTTTCATGAGTGGCACAAAATCCATTTCTCTCACTACTTGATCAAAAGAATATCTGAATCCTGCCAAATCTGTTGTGGAAAAATATGCCACAGATGTGCCTTCTTCTTCCACTCCACCCAGTTTCAAACCTCTTCATATTGAGCGACCTAGTAATGATTCCACTATCCTACCGCCTCCCAAAGGTGTTCTTTAGAAATCCTCGTAAAATTTGAATGCGTGAGCTGCTCAGTGTTATAATATTGTGGAAGATTTAGTTCAAGCACCTTTGTTGATGTCGTATTTGGAATTCCTTCAATCTTTCCCATCGCAGAGGAAGTCATTACTATCTACTATCATAGGAATTTATCCTTCGTATTCGAATTTAATTACTTTTTACCTTGAAAATCACGTTCCTCGTCTCGTGTCACAAATGGATTTTCTCATACAAGTTCTTGTGATGGGTAAAACTATTCATAGGACTATCATTGATGAATTTTCCTCCACCTGCATCATGTCTATTATGTGTTGGAAATCCATTGTCTCTCCTCCACTATGTCAGAATCATAATAAGCTAGAAGCTTTCAATGGTAGAGGTTCTCATCCATATGGTATTCTTAAATGTCTACCCATCTAGTTGGAGGGAAAAACAATGGATATGGAAGTAGAAGTTGTCGATGCAAACCTCAACTATAATATTCTACTTGGTCATAGTTGGACCCATGTGATGGTTTGCGTGGTCCCTACCCTTTTCTGTGTTCTTCGTTTTCCCCATCAGGGGAAAATCGTTACGATTGATCCACTTTCCTTATTTTCACTTGATTCTTCGACTGGAAATGTATCGTATGTAGGGAATACTATTGTTCCAAATGAGAGTGTTGAAGCGGGTCTCTTAAAATAATTTTCATTGATGGGAATCTTCTCCCTTCTGCCTCCCAACGTTTCTTCAGTAAACATGATTTCATTTGGTTATGACCCCTGATCATTCCCAACCCTAACAAAATTGAAATTTTTGGTGACGTTATGCCACTTAGCCATGTTGAACAGATGTATCAGGGCATCCTTCTCGCTTCTTCAGCTGCATCTGATTCCAACGATATATTTTTTTCTTCTCTAGACACGTACTCAAAATCCCATTGGTTTGGTTCATGGGGTTCCAATGATCCTTTAAATGAGGCATTTTTGATGGATGAGAGTATATTGGAAGTTATGTCTCTCGAACAAACCCCTTGGAATGATGGTCATCATCGTTCCTCATTTCTCCCGAGCCTTGGTGAAATTTATACCTATATAGAAACCCGTGTTTCCCCTAAATAGACTGCCCCACTTCAGAATCCCATCTATTTTCATGAAGTCCTGTTTGAAGGAAACATGGGAAACATTTCAACTACCATTCCAATCGACATCTTTGTCAAACCAGGTATTGTCGATAATATGCATGTTGGGGATTCTCGTTCTCCCAATGAGATCAAGATTTACTTTTCCATGTTTAAATAATTCTACGATGTATTTTCCTGTTCATATGAAGAAATGCCAAGCATCGATCCTAATATCGTGGTGCATGAGATTACTACCTATCTAGACTTGAAACTTGTCTGTCAGCATCTCCGTCCGATGCGCCCAAGAAAGGTAGCTACCATAAAGGGAGAAGTTGAAAAGCTTCTCAAAGATGGATTTATTTATACTTTACCTTTGAAAGAATGGGTCTCTAATTTTACTCATGTTACCAAAAAACAAGGAAATATTTCTGTTTGTGTTGATTACCATGATATCAATCAGGCTTCTCGTAAAGATAATTATCTCACTCCTTTTATCGATAAGATAATTGATGAATGTGCGGAAAGTGAAATGTCTTCTTTTATGGACAGTTTTTCTGGTTACAACCATATTATCATTCTCCCCACTGATCAACATAAAACCACCTTTATCTATCCTTGGGGGATATTTGCATACAAAAAGCTCCATTTTGGCCTAAAAAACACTAGTGCCACCTTCCAGTAAGCTATGTCCTATGAATTTCACGATATTAAGAACATAGTCCAACCATATCTTGACGATCTTCCTCCTCATATAGAAAAATTTCGAGATCACCCCGCTCACCTTCGAGCGATATTTATTCACTATCGACACTATAACATTTGGTTTAATCCTCACAAGTTTGTCTTTTGCATTGAATCTAGTCATCTCTTAGGATTTGTGGTTTCTAAGTAAGGCATCTATATTGATCCACTGAAAGTAAAGGCTATCATCAATTTTCCTCCTCCTTCTTTTATTCATCAACTGCAAAGATTGCAGGAGAAAGCAAACATTCTCCATCGTTTTGTACCAAATTATGCAGAGCTTGCTAAAGGATTTACTTGTTTATTGAAAAAAGGGGTCCTATTTATTTGGGATAAAATTATTAAATATTTTTTTATGCTTTAAAGAGAGTTCTTACTAGTGCTCCTTTTCTGCATCCCCCTGATTATCAACATGATTATTTCCTATTATTTATCCATCGCCAACGACACCTTTTGAATGGTGCTAGTTTAGGATGACAACGACGGGAATGATCGTATTATCTACTAATTGGGTTGCAATCCCTTTTATGTTGAGACACGTTACACTCATGTAGAAAAGCTCGCTTTAGAAGCTGCCCATGTTATCCAATGCTTTCTCCAATACATTATATTGCGCAAATCTACGATGATTTATGATTGTAACCCCGTGACTTACATCTTGAATTGCTAGTTACTTGGGGGAAAATACTTCAAATGGATTGTTATCCTACAGGAGTTTGATTTATAATTTGCTAAATCTAAATTGAAGAAATCTCTAGTTTTTGCTGAGTTGATCTGTGCTCTTCCATCTGCAGTTCCACCTACTCCTTTTACTAAGTTGATTCTGGATGAATCACTCTTTCTCATTAGTACTCTTGATCCATGACAATGATGATATCAATATCTATCTCCAAACCCAAAATTTTAGACCAGAGTTATCTCACTTGAGCGACGTTGAATCCATCACCAGTCCCAACCTTCTCAAATTATTGGCGATAACCTTTATCGTACTAGTGTTGATTTTGTCCTCCATTGACATTTGAATCTAGAGGAAGCTGAGAACGTTTTAAATGAATGTCACTCATAGGCATGTGGCAGTCATATGTCTGGTTATGCCACTGCTCAAAATATTCTGTGCGTAGGTTATTTCTATCCATCCATTTTCAAGGAATTCATCCTTCCTGTTAAAAAAATTCATCACTACAAGATATATTCTCGAAAATAACTCGCCCCACCTAGACCCTTTCACCCAGTTATTACCGTCGAACCCTTTGAGAAATGGGGTATTGATTTCATGACCTATGACCATCACTCGGTCAAAGGCGCATGGTTATATTATCATTGTCGTTGATTATTTTACTAAGTGGGTCGATGTGATGCCTACATACGATGCAGAAGGTAAAACTACGACGCAATTTATTTTTAACCATTTCATAGCTTGATTCAGTTTCCCGAAGGCCATAGTCACTGACCATGGCTCTCATTTTCAAAATTATATGATGACAGAACTTACTGCTCAGTTGAGCTTGCATCACAACATTGCAACTCCTTACTATCCATAGGCTAATTTCTAGGTTGAAGCCATTAACAAAGTTTTGATCACGATGCTTCAATGAACCATTGGGATGCATAAGAGAAATTGGAATCTTATTCTATTTTCAGCTCTGTGGGCATACCAAACATCAACTAATACAACAATTGGATTCACACCATTCCAATTGGTGTATGGTCTATAAGCCATGCTCCCAATCAAGTGTGAAATTCCTTATTGGAAGCTAGTTTTCGATTTACTACCTAGAACTTCACCATAAGAGGAATGATTGCTTTATCTCGAACGGATCGATGAGATATGAATAATTACTTCTTTGGTTATCAAAGCTCAAAAGAAATTATTTATAGCACAATATGATAAAGCTGTGTCTCTGCATGTTTTTACTGAAGGTGACTTGGTCGTGTTATATGACCAAGCTCATGATAAGTTGGGCTTAAGGCAACTAAAACCAATGTAGCAAGAGCCCTTTGTCATTAAACAAATATTACAAAAAGGTTCCTATGAGCTGGTCAATTATGAAGGGAATCAATTGGTTGAGCCCTTAAATGGGCTCTATCTCAAAAAAAATTATGCTTGATTTGGTCTAAATGCTTTTGTACATTAGTGTGTTTTATTCATTCGTGTGCAATTAGATTTTGGTGTGATTGTTTTCTTTTGCAGACATGTTTTCCTCTGCTTACCTTGTATTCCACTTGGTTTGCAGATGTCATCAAACCATTATGTTGGTTTTGCTGATGGAGCTTGTTGTAGTACATGAAATTTTTCTTCTGCGGCATGGGAATTATTCGCTCTTAATGGAAATTTAGTGATTTTTCAAGGCGTATTCTTGGGTCGAACAACTAACAACATTTCCGAGTATAGTGCGGTTATCAAAATATTATCGAAATTTGTCTCTTGGGATTAAAGCTTTGGTTTTTAAACTCGATTCACAACTCATTTTGCTACAATTGAATGGACATTATTTAGTAAGAAACCCTCAAATATTATGTATGTATCTATGTTTTTTATTATTGGAATGGAATTTTGATTACATTACTTATCAACATATTCCAAGACATTTGAATACATTAACCGATACATTAGCTAATTATGTGTTAGAAAGACATTTGAATCACATGTAAAAACCAAGAACATCATCATGATACAAAACATTAAATAGCAGTAGGAACATATATATATATATATGTCAGGTCTGTAAAAAAATTTCTACACAAAAATGTTAAAATGTGTGTCTCGAGACACATGGCTTCTCTAGCCTACATAAGTGTAGTCAAAAGGAATACATGAGGCATATCTATCCTTTGGCATGGTGCTGGTGGTAATATGTTACAACTCTTACTACTCGACCTACAATTAACAAATTTTATCTGAAACCCCCATCATGTGTCTCTGATACCACAATGGTATATCATCGATTGAGGCATAGTCTGATATGCCTATCATCAAAGTTGTGAGGTTACACCTCGACTATGGGGTTAGCACTCTCATCGTAAAAAACCACCTCAACATGTTAAGCTACCCTTCGTGCTAATTGGGATAGCTCTGGAGGCCTCATCACTCCAACATATGAAATCAATAATCATAAGTTAAATTATTTGGTACACGTACAAAAAAATCAAATGTTGAAAAAAATGAAAAAACAATTCTTACGGAGGTCATCCCACTATCCTCACGATGGAAGAGGAATATTTGGGTCTCCCTTGAAATCTGTCCTTGCATACGGCCAACCATCAATCATGATTATTTGATGGTGAATCCACCCAAACAATGATAGAAGGAATGACATATGCTTCCTGCCACCATTCCTAGGCATCAACTCACTCCATCTCTGTAGTCATGGATCCCTTGTCGTAGGAGGTCCCACCTCTATCCTATGACATCAAAATAGTAGCACCCTCTCTAGGAAGAGAGTCACTAATATCGATCCATATCTAAACTACTTCAAATTCATCAATTTGGACTTGGTGAGCTGATCCTTCAAGTTGACCACCAATCCCTCGCACCAGTTTAAAATTGTTGGACTCATGCAGTCCATGACATACTAAAATTGAGACTTGCTCGTCTCGTGAAGGGCATGTACCCCTGCCACTCATGCTATGTTGTAAAGGATTATTTGAAGAGTTAGGGCATTGACAATTTTGATGTCAATTTTCCCACTCTTGGTCTTTGCATACCCACCACTGCAATGTATGGAGATGAGCATATATGTACTCTCTCCACCTGGTCTAGACCCTACCAGCTGGATCGACAGTCCCCTCCTAGACAGAACACTAATGAAATAGATATCAAAAATGTTAATTTCTAAGTCCTAATCACCAATGACAAAAACTTGGTGGTCTATATCCCACCATCTCACCAAATACTGCAATAAATCCACTTAGGACCTCATCCCAGGTGTCCAGAAGAATATGAGAAATATGTTGTTGTGGAGTGTCCTTATGCAATTTGGATCTTGTGTTTCTTCTTGATCCTCATCCTCATGACCCCATTCATTCCACTCAATCGCCATAATTATCTTGAAAAACATTAATTAACAAGAATTAAACATATTCCATGGAGAAAAATTTGCAATTCACAGGTTAAAAATTGAGCATTTCAAAAATTAAATTTGCTCACGGTGCCAACACGACTGTGTGCCAATTTTCACGCATTGGAAGCACGCTATTACTTTAGGGACTAAGGCGAGCATCGCAGACTCGACAAGTGAAACTCTCTTTGGTTGCCAAAATTCCCTAATTTTTCAAGGGCTCCCTAATCAGGCAAAAAAAGAATTTAAATGCTCAAAATAGAATAGAAATGCAGGAAAAGATAATGATTATTTCCTTCAACAAACGAACCAAAAAATGGTGTCTTAGATCAGCTAAACAGGGCACTTGAAATTCGAATAAAAATGGAGGGAAATTTCTCTGGTAAAATTTAAAATGGTAGAAGTGATTTTTCTTTTTGACTTTTTGTTATTTAAAGAACGTTTACCTATATTTTAATTAAAAAATGTTTTTCTATAGTTTTATGAGAACTTTTTCCTATATATATATATATATATATATATATATATATATATATATATATATATATATATATATATTCTCGAGCAATGTGACGTTTTTTTGCACATGTAGAAGCAAGTTATTGTGAGTTAAATTCGATTAACAGTGACTAACGAGTTATCTTTCATCACTTTTTCAGACTCGTGAAAAGAAACGAAAAAGGAACCCCTCTGGAGTCAACTTTAAGCTCTTTTCTGACTCTCAAAACATGAAAAGATTCCCGAGCACTTGTCCTTTCAAGCTTGTTAAATTAAATTAATTGACGTCGTCTCAGTATACGTTTACCCCTTTTTCAAGCTGAGATTGACTATTTACGAAAAAATAATACCTTGGTCAATCATGATCAGGAGGTTCTTTCAGATGTTGTTTTCTACCTTTTCTGATTTGAGAGACTATTTACGATAAGGGACCTTTTGAAGTGTTATTTTCCGTCTCTTTTTCAAATTCCATAAACATGAAAAATATACCGAGTTACACCTATGTTAGACTCGTAAAACTTAAATGAGGAAGAACTTGTCACCATGACGAGACCGAGCTACTCCTTCCTAGGGCTTGTTAAACTTAATACGATGGATTCATCCGAAGTGTGAAATTATATGCTAAGCATATGCTATCATCTTCAAGCTTGCTACAAAAAATAAAGAGGTATTCATTATAAATAAAGCAGAAAAATGGAAGAGAAGTATATTTTGTGTTATGTACCAAAGGTAGCATGTCGCTCTTGAACATGACACTCATCTGCATTTCATGTCAAGTTGGGTATATCCTTCATTTGTCACTTGCCTTCTTAGGTTTGGGGAATCCGTTTTCCTCTCATTCGATTATTTTCTTCCATAATCATGACCATTGATCCCATTTTGAGTCAAATGTTTCCAAACTCCAGAGTCGTGTCGCCAATATGTTCAAGAGAAGTCCTATCTATAAAAGTCAAACATCCTCTTATTATTTGACCCTCTCTGCAACAATCCTAAATCACTCCTATAATATTGAGAAATACTTTGTTTCATGTCGATTATGTGGGAATCATTATGGCCCTCCATTGAAAAATCACTTCCTGTCAACTTCAGCTCATTATCTAGAAGATGATTTAGAAACTCCTTTTCAGTACGTTGGATTTTGCATGCCTCAATCGTAGGTTCTCCATGTTCGACGATAGGTTCACATCCTTTTCCTTTGTTCGGATGATTCTATGAGTGTTTGACTTCAAATAATTCATTCACACTTTTAGATTGTGCTTTTGTACCTTAAGGTCCATCGTCATTATTGGTGGTTTCTCTTGCGCCTATTAACGGTTTACATCATCGACCAGTAATTAGGTGGTTTCTGCCATGTTCGACATCAGCGCATCTATTCACATGGTTAGATTCATATAGTGGATAGATAAAGATTGAGATGAATACCCTAGATCACGTTTGTTATTATTCAGGCTGCGTGGAGTTATTGAGTATTCATGATTGTACAAATGATCCTTTCTATACGAATGGATACGAGCATACCATGGATCCATTTCCATAATCTCTTTCAGATGGATGGTTGCGCCCATACCATGGGTTCATGTGTTATTTTATGCCTATTCAGAGATATGTTTTTAGGCATGTTTACATCAGAGATGTCATATATTTTATTATGTTTGATTGACAGCTCTCCTTACTGTGGTTTTCCAAAGTCCTTACCATGGTTGATAAAGAGATTCAACCATCACTTCTGGTTCTGCTTTCATGCTTTAGGGGACATCTGTTACATAGTATTTTGTCACATTCCTCAGTTCTTATCCCAAGTGTCATATTTTGTTCTTCTCATGTAAGAACTGTTGCAAAGTGACAAAATTTGTATAAACTTGTTCATATTGGACAAGATGCTTAAGATATCCTTGAAGACCTAAAAGAGAAATGCCTTGAATCTTTTCTCCAAAAGTTTCTTAAAAACCTTATTTTGCAAGCCTAGTATGGTCCTCCCTTAATAAGCTCACGCTTGTCACCCTGTCCCTATCCTATGAACAGTTCTGCTAGGACAGGAATTCAACAGCTAAGTTGTGCTAGACCTTTTCAAGTAGGTTCTCGAAAAATTGAGAAGAAGCTTCGACCTCTAGAATTATTGAGAATGGAGTTCTGGTACGTTTTGGTTGAGGATATGGTCGAATACTCCAATATTTGGCACTTCATATTATCCCCAAATATTTTCCCCTCTAAGATAAGGCCTTTTCCCCTCATTAGTGGATCCTTAACCTCCTCAACTCTGTTATAAGAGAGTGCCATGCTAGTGGGTCTTGGTTTTTCATTACTAGTTTCCTTACTTCTGCCTAATTGTGCCCATATGCTACTGATTTGACGAAGAAGAAGAAGATATTGAAGAACATGCCTTGGACTTGGATTACCACTCCGAAGGAGGCCTTCAACATCAAGGCACCAGTTGTAAGTTTCCCTTTGTTAATTTTATAATAAAAATTACACTTTGCTTCCCATAAATCTATTAATATTAATTGGTTTAGCATGATACTTCTTGATCTGTCATGTAGTTTGATTTGAAACATATATACTATGTATCTTTTGTATTTTTTCTTGTGATATTATTTATAGGTATTCAAACGTGGAAGGCATAGAGAGGAATGAACCTAAAAACGAATGGATTGACATCGACACTAAGGAAATGGCTACATAAGGAGTGAGGTAGGCCATTCTCCCTCTCTAATTTCACTTTCAATGTTAAACTAGGAAAGCTTATATCCTTTGTCACGGTTGTTACTAGACTCACTCATTGGGCTAGAGGGATCACTTCTTTCCAAAGAATGGATTTGCATGTTCAAACAACTAGGCATCTTCAGCTTATGCCTCATTTCTTGGATATCATCTTGTGAACTCTAGATAAGAGTATCTACCACAAATTTGTCTTATGGGTTCACTTGTAATTTGAAAATAAATTGTTTAAAATTTTCATTTTGTAAATGTAGAGCTCTGGAATTGGCTCTCTCTTGATTTACCTTCATGGAAGCATTCTCCAATAGCTTCTCAGCTTTGATGAAGGTTATAACATTTCTTCTCAATTCACTATAAGGCATCTCCCACACGTCTTTGAAAATTGATTTTATCTAGTAGAGGGACACGCATCAAGTCAAGGGATACATCCACAGTCCTAAACTATGAGGTTGATGGAAGATACTGAGTTGAGGGATGATGCAACAAAAACCTCGTTTGATTCCTCTGCAGATCCATGGTAGCTATAAGTCTAGTCTGGTAGGGGACCAAATGTGATGCTATTTGTTGTTGCATCTCTTCTATGATTTTCTTATTACTTTCCTCTATTTCTTTACCTATAGCCCAACTAGATTCTGTCATTGTTGAGATCCTAGCAGAACTTATAAGTTCTACTATTATAGCATCATTTTTCACCCTCATGTGATTCATGATTGTCTCTTTGGCCTTGGGCACCCATTCCCATAGACTTGAACAAAATTCATAAAAAACAGTCTTAAAAATCCCATACGTGGGTATGCCCAGACTTTTCCGCGTGTATACGCGAGTCCACATGTACTTTTCCGCGTATGCCATTAAAATCATTAAAAAATATATAAAAATTCCCTATTTTCGGGCTGGGTTGATGGTTACTCCAGTAGTTCAAACACCCTAGCACGTGGCCAATTGTTTCCAACTGATTGAAACTACTTTGAGGGAGTATAAAATCCCCTCATGTGTATGGCCTAAGGGAGAGAGAAATTTATAGACATTATACTCTGTTGGAATCCCAATTCAAGTCTGAATTCCCGTGCCTCCTGCACTTTCCCAGATTTTTAGAGGAAACCCTTGTTTCTTGGAGATGTTCATCAGTTTATATGCCATCTCGAGTGCACAAGTCTTGAAAGTATCTTAGCGAGGCAAGGGTGGGACGGATCTGGACGACGGTCTGTTCGAAGATCGTGGAAGGATTCAGGTGATCTCTCCACTTTTTATTACTGTACATGTTGTTCGTAATAGAGAAGAACCATCTTGTTCCTGAATTCACGTGTTAACATTTGCTTGCATATGTGAAAAGGTTATTATCTAAGCATTTATTATTGTTTATATGATGTTTCACATGGTTTTCACTGAAATTTAGGGTAAATATATGTTGTACAACTAGCTTTTCGCGCACATTTCTTCTTGGTTTTCAGGTTAAGGAGGAAGAAGGGTTGTTGGGGGTTTGGACCCCGTAGGATCTACATCAAACGTAGGATTATGGGTGAGTTCCACTATCGATGTTATCTAGTTTTTAGCATACAAGTGTGGTTGTGTGAGTCCTTCTTGAATAGCATGCCCTGATCTGTGGAGGTTTTGACCCAACAAACCTCTAGGGTGTTTTTCCCCGAAACAGAACTGGAAACTTCGCTGGGGATCACATTCTTGTGATTTCCCTGTTGGGTGGTTTCAGCTGTTTGAAAGGTTTCCAATAGTTTTAACTACTATTTCCAGTCCATTTAAATTTTTCTCAGTCAGACTGAAGACCTGGTTCTTTATCCAGGCTTGATCATTTTTGTTTTTCATTATTTACCTTTCTATACGCGAGTTTGTCTGTACACAGATGCGTATACACGCAGTTTGCTTCAAAGGAAGTCGCGTATACGCGGGTTTCCTTTGACACAGTCGCGTATACACGC
Organism: Pinus albicaulis; assembly: GCA_034641835.2. Taxonomy (NCBI): domain Eukaryota; kingdom Viridiplantae; phylum Streptophyta; class Pinopsida; order Pinales; family Pinaceae; genus Pinus; species Pinus albicaulis. Next base: position 1,000,656,677 of record CM076577.1, on the reverse strand, counting down.
TTGTTTCAAAACTGCCAAGTAGCGTATGCCTGGGCAAATTTTGAAATTTTTGATTTCTTGACTTTTTAGTCTTGTCTGCCTGTGGAGACCTGTTCCTGCAATGTCTTTATAGTCTCTGGATTGGGTTGATAGTGGTCATTGGTCTTTTTCTCTCTTGGTTGAAAACTGGCTTATTAGGAAAATCTTGTTTTTAGTGCTTGCATTTCTGGTTCGAGTACCAAGATCTCTTCCTGGGGATTCTTGGTTGTTCTACTTCATCAGGACAGAGAGCTTCCACTCATTTACTCTTTCCTAGCCTTGTGTCTTGCTTTGCACTTCGATTTTTTCCCATTTTTTGGTTGGTTTTCTTGAGTTCATTTGACTAGGTCTTGTTGCAATTTTTTAAGAGTCTTTCTTGGTTCTTTGAAGTTTTTGTTTGTTGCAAGGTTGTACTATTCTTCTAGGCTGAGTTACTGAGTTTCTTGTCTTCTTTTGCTCACATAAATCTTGCTACTAAGTAGCCCTATAAGATTTGGAGCGTTTTTGAAGTTTTGCTTGAAATTCAGAGTTGTTTGGCTTGGGATTTGATAGTTTTCTTGGTCTCTTCGAGCTCTTCTTTTTATAAAATTCAAAAGCTCAAAAAACATTTTGTTTTGTCATTTGCTTTTGTTTTTCATTTTTGTTTTCGTTTCGTTACATCTTTTGAAGCTTTGTTGAGATTTCTTGCCTTTGGTTTTTGACTTTATTTTGGAAAGGAATTGTCATTGGTTTCTTCCTCTTATTTCAAGCATATTTTGGTGTCTTTATACTGAGAGTTTCTGATTTTGGGAACTAGCTTTGTGGACAGCCAAAAAGAGATAAAACTGAAGGATCTTTGGGAAATTTCTCTCTGCTTTAGTAGATTTTGCATCTTAGAATTTGCATGCTCTTAGTTATTTGCATCAGATGCACTTAAGAATTTAGTCTTTTTCATAGGTTTTGCGAGTGTGAAGTTTGTTATCTGAAAAATAAATAAATAAATAAATAAATAAAATAAATAAATAAAATAAAAATAATAATAATAATAATAATAATAATAATAAAAATAAAAATAAAATTAGTCTCATAGAACCCATGTAGAAATTTATTTTCATCGAAAGGCAATTACTGCATTTGCATGTAGTTTGGTTTTTATTAATTTCTTTTCTATGTCACAAAACACCATGAGTTTCATTCCCGTATCCCTTTGACTTAATATAACAGCCGATTAAAATAAGCGCTATAATTTAAAAACAACTAGCAAGTTTTTTATTAAGTGTCATACACCAACTAGCTAGGTTGTAGGGCCTTGGATAAGGTGAGTGGAGAGTTAACTCTCCAAGGCCGCTCAAACTAAAACATAGAAGTTGATTAATTGAGCGAAATCCAACTCCGTTAGGTGGACCAGGAAAGCTCTCCTCCAGAGAGTCAAGCGCGAGGGGAAGTGAAGGCCAAGAAGAGAGATACCCCCTCTCTGATTTGCTGGATCTTGCCTCAAGACCGTTCTGCCTGGCTTCTGACATGGATTGGTGCCCATAGTTGCAATTCCTAGGTTCTACATAGGTGACTGCGGGGGGGAATACCCGTGGTACCTGAGGCAGACGTCGTATCACTTCCAGCAGTACTTCTGGGGGGTGCCCTTGAGAAGCTTGGGTACTTGTGCCAGCAAAGGCTGTTGTTAGGAGGTCGGCGTAACTGTTTCTGTTACCTTCACTAGTAGGCCTGGGCCGTAATTATCCCAGACTACTTTCGAGAGGTCCTATTCTTCGCTTTCTTGTATTTTGGTGTCCGGTCCTAATCACCTGGAGCGGAAATACCTGAATGCTATTTGCTTGATTGTATCTCAGGGATTTTTTGTAGTGAGTGCTCTTTGCTCCTAGCTTGCCTAGCTTTATAATTTTTTGAGTCTAATTATAATTTGTTAAAGTGGTTGATCAAGCGCCTCGTCGATCGAGGAGAATCCGGGGGTTATCTCCCGAGAGTCCAGAGCCTTCTTCAAGAAGGCATAGGAGTAATTTAACAGGTGAATATCACCCTGTGGCATCTGACGCAGTGGAGAGAGATCCTCCACAAGGGTCTGAAGGTTTTGTAATTGGCTCCGGTACTGGTTCCAAGAGGAACGTTCCGCTCACCTCGAGAGTCTTATTTCCGCAGGAAGAAGAAGTATAAGTAGAGGAAGTATCTCAACCCTCTGAGTCACTTCCATCTCCTCTTCCTCCTGATTATTTGTTCATTGTTGAGTACATCGGACCTAAGTCTGCAAGACCAGAAGATCCTCCATATTATTCATACCTTTCGATGGCCACGATTGGGAATGCGGCTTCTGCTGTGAGTGTTGCAGACATTCAGACCCCTGTTTCAGTTGAAGGAGGAGGCACTATTGCTATATCTTCGATTGCTTCTAGTACTGCTATGTTTGGCTCTGGTTTCACCCAAGCACATGCTTCTCAATCTGGTCCCTTTTGTTTTGGAATGCCCACTAGTGGGATTCCTTCATTTTCCTTTTCCGCTGCTGCAGCTGGATCTACACCCATGTCTTCCATGGCTAGTGGATCAGCTTCTTTTCAAGGGTTCCCCTTCGGAACTGAGCATATTCCTAGTTCGAATCCTTCTTTAGGGTCTTTTCCGTTTACTTCTCAGACTCAGAGTTTTAACCCTTGGTCTGGAGGTCAGAAGTCGACTACTTTTACAGGTTGGAACCCCGTATTCACTACAGCGGGGGCAGGGAATCAGTTTTACGTTGGTCACCAAGGGAATGCTTATTTCCCTTCGTCGAGTGCTTATCAGACTTTTTCCCCTCTTTCTAATGCCTGGAACCCCTATCAGGGGATTTCCTCTTCATTCAATACTTCAGGAGGGGGAACTGGTCCGGTCTTTGGTAACTCTACATTGGGGGGGGGGGGGTCCTTCTCCAAATGTTGGGTCATTTGGCCCAACATTTTCTACGAGTTCTTTTTGGCAACCTAGTGCCTCATCAAATCCAGGGTATTCTTTTCATAATGTAGGGAATTCATCTCATCAAGGGTGGAATCCTCAAGCTCCGCCTCGTTTACCTTTTCTAGCAACATTAAAATTGCCAGATCTGTCGAAATTGATGAATGATCCGATCCGATACAGTCCGGGTTGGCCTCCAGTTCCGACCAAACTACCTTCATACATTCCAAAGTTTGAAGGCAAGAATGGAGAGGACCCGGCTGACCATATCACCACCTTCCATTTATGGTGCTCTTCTAACTCCCTGATCGATGATTCGATTAGGTTGAGATTGTTTCAATGCACCTTAACTAGAAACGATGCCAAGTGGTATATTGAGTTAACTGGGGACAGTTTTTATACATTTGGAGATCTGGCTGTTACATTTCTAAATCATTTCCAATTGCCCGTCCGTTATGACGTCGGGACTGAACTCCTAGCTAATTTTAAGCAGGACGACGCAACCCACATTTCTGACCATATTCAGGAATGGCAGAGAAGGAAGAGGCTTATTAAAGCTCATATTCTAGGAGAATTCCTTTTGGAATGGTTTCTGAAATCTCTGCAGTCAGACATTTCTAAGGATGTATCCCTGTCTGGGGTATTTTCAGAGGAACAGGCTATTTTTAGGGCCCAACAGCTTGAATTGATATATTATCAGTCTGGGGTCCTTCACAAATATTTGCCTAATGCTCCTCGCTCCAAATTGGACTTATCCAAAACTAAACCCGGTCCTCATGGTGATGGACTTATTGGTTCGATCAATAATGGTGTGGCTAACCTGCTTACTCAATTGCAGCAGTTGTCTATACAATCTGCTCCTTCTGGTCAGGCTGTGCCTGCTGAGTCATCACCTTCCCAATATTTGTCGGTAAATTCCATCCAAACTTTCGATCCCAAAGGAAATCAACAATCCGAAGGGAAGAAGAAGGGAGGGAATAATAAGAAAAAGGGCAAGAATGGGAAGGGTAATGCAAATAAAACCGACAAGCACGTTGGTGAGGGTCAAAAGGATAAAAAGAAAGTGAAGTTTCCATGCAAGTTATGTGTTGGAGACCATCTTACTCACCTTTGCTCTAAAATTAAGGATGTGCAGCGCTTGTTAGCTCAGCAGGGTTCTTCTAGTTCCCAGGCGGTGTTGACAAACCCTTTTCCCCAAGGGCAACAGCTAGTTGTTGGCGCGAATCAAAATACTAGGGCTTCCTCTGGGGGCACCCAGGAAGGGGAAATTCCATCAAACATATACATGATGAGTGCTCACGTGGATGTCGCCACGAGATCCCATGATTATGGTGAAGAGGAGTCTTCGAAAGCTAAGGGTGTTCCCGATGCTACCGAGCCGCTTCATATTACAAGGCCTACTGTTGAGCCTATACCTCGGATGCCAAAAGCATCTACCAAGCGTATGACGATTAATCCAAATGCTAGGGCTGCCTAGAACTACTCTATTGTGGAAGATCTGGCGCAGAGTCCTTGTGCCATGTCGGCTCTTGAGGTGCTCCAGTCTTGTCCTTCTCAGCGCAGCGCTATGCTCACTGCCATTGGGGCTGTTGATCCAAAGAACTCTCTTATGATTACTTTCGATATGACTAATTTTAAAAAGAGACTCCCTCATCATATGGCTTTTCATATCAAATTGTCGTATCGAAAATGCAATATTTTTCGAACGGTCGTGGATGAGGGTGCTTCCACATGTGTGATGTCTCTCGCATGCTGGAAGGGAATTGGATCTCCCGCAGCTGCTCCATCTGCTACTCTTCTGACTGCGTTTGACGTTCATTCTCACAAACTGCATGGTATTTTCCCAGCTTTGCCTATCTGTGTTGGGGGGAAAACTGTAAATATAGAGGTTGAGATAGTTGATGCAAGCTTGGACTACAACCTTCTATTGGGGAGAAACTAGATTTATGAGATGGATGCCATTGCATCTTCATTGTTTCGGATTATTTGTTTCCCTCACGAAGGGAGGATTGTTACAGTAGACCAACTGGACTGTCCTCCTGTAGACCCGAATGCATCTACTGACTCAACTATTCCAAAGTTGGATAATACCAAGTCGCATGTTGAGAATTTAGGGGTTGGAATGTATTCTTCCTTGATGGGTACTTTTGATATTCCACCTCCTACGATTCATATAAATGCAATTTCATCCTCCAGGGCTCCTCTTCGAAGAGAGTTCTTCAGAACTCATTATTTTTCGAACCCTTGGACCTTGCCTTCCCCTACCGCCACATTAGCGGAAGGTCAAGTGGGTGGAATGGCGTTTCCCATGTCTGTAGCTGAGATTGCTTATCAGTCTATTGTTGACTCTGCAGAGTCCATTCCATCTCCTCTTTCACTGGAAGAGTTGGATGGAGATGTGGCCCCGGCTTGGACACTTAGTTCTTCTTCTACCCAGGATTGCCTTGATACCACTCTTCCATCTGAAGAGGCCATCCTGGAAGCTATGACTGGTATAGATAGACCGTGGGATGATTTGCATCATCGGTCATACTTTTTACCTGATTTGAGCGAAGTTGAAATGAGTTTTCTAAGTCCTCCGTCTCCTGGTCCTGTTCGCCCAGTCCTGAACCCTTTAGCACCAACACAGGTATATGCTGAAGGGGACATGGCTGTGATTTCTCCAACTATCCCGGTGAACATTTCCAGGGATCCCAATGTTATTGAGAATGTCTTCATCGGAGTTGAATGTTCCCCTGAAGAGATTCAGATTTACACCGATCTCTCTAAAGAGTTTAGGGATGTATTCGCTTGGTCTTATGAGGAAATGTCTGGTATAGATCCATCTATTGTCCAGCATGAGATCAAGACTTAGGAAAACTCTAAGCCGGTGAGGCAAAAACTTCATCTGGTTAATCCTAGGAAGGTTGCAGCTATCAAAGCCGAGGTGGAGAAGTTGCTTAAGGAAGGGTTTATTTACCCTATTCCTTTGACTGAATGGGTTTCAAATCCTGTTCCCGTGGATAAAAAACAAGGAACAATTTGAGTTTGCATTAATTTCAGAGACCTTAATAAAGCATGTCCGAAAGATAATTACCCCACACCATTTATAGATCAGATCATCAATGAGTGTGCCGGTAACGAAATTTTCTCCTTCATGGACGATTTCTCCGGATATAATCAGATTACTATCTGTCCTAAATATCAGTATAAGAATGCCTTTATTTGTCCCTGGGGTACTTTTGCTTACAAGAAGATGCCTTTTGGTCTTAAAAATGCTGGGGCTATGTTTCAGCGGGCCATGTCATATGCCTTCCACGACATCAAACAGATTATCGAGGCATATTTGGATGATTTGGCTACTCATTCTCGAAAGAGGATGGATCATCCTGCTCACCTCCGTCAAGTATTTGAACGATGTCGTTTCTACAAGATTAGGTTGAATCCGAACAAGTGCGTTTTCGCGGTTACATCCGGTCGGTTATTGGGATTCATTGTGTCTAGGGAAGGGATTAGGGTAGATCCCTTCAAGGTTGAGGCAATACTTCGGTTGCCTCCCCCGTCATCTATTCGTCAACTTCAAAGTCTACAAGGAAAGGCTAATTTTCTTCGGAGATTTATCGTAAATTATGCTGAAGTTACCAAGGGATTTATGAGATTGTTGAAGAAGGGAGTTCCATTTTTTTGGGATGACTTCGCTCAACGCTCATTCGATGCTTTGAAAAAAGCATTGACCTCTGCTCCTTTATTGAGTCCACTTGATTATAGCAGGGATTTCCTTTTGTATCTTGCAGTAGCAGAATCTACCATTGGTATGGTTCTGGTTCAGGAGGATGATGCTCTTGCAGAGCATGTTATATACTATCTTAGTCGAGGATTGGTAGGTCCTGAGCTCCGGTATACTCCGATAGAAAAGTTAGCTTTAGCAACTGTTCATGCTGTTCAGTGACTCCAGCATTACATTCTTCTATGAAAAACTTGTGTTTTGGCAGCAGCCAATCCATTTCAGTTTGCCCTCAGTAGGCGAGTGATTGGGGGAAAATACAATAGATGGATTGTGATTTTGCAGGAATTTGATCTTGAGTTTATGTCTGCCAAGTCCAAGAAATCATTGGTTTTCGCGGAATTGATCTCCGAGTTGCCCTGTGGGGAAGAGATGATCTATGATGAATCCTTTCCGGATGAACATTTGTTTCTTATCTCTTCACAGGATCCTTGGTATGGAGATATCATTGTGTATCTTCAGACTGCGAAGTTTCCCTCTACTTTTTCGAAAGATGAGCGCCGTAAGTTGCGTCACTTGGCTAAGAATTACTTGATCATTGGTGATGCTTTATACTGTCGCGGGGTTGATTCAATCCTAAGACGTTGCTTAACTCTTGAAGAAGCTGAGGCTATGCTGAATGATTCCCACAGTGGAGCTTGTGGTGGTCATTTATCTGGGCTTGCTACAGCCCAAAAAATCTTGCGTGCTGGGTACTTTTGGCCTTCGATTTTCAAGGATTGTATGGAGTCGATCAAAAAGTGTCATCCATGTCAAGTTTATACTCGAAAAATGCGCGCTCATCCAGCTCCGCTTTTTCCAGTTATTACTGTCGGTCCCTTTACAAAGTGGGGTATTGATTATACTACTTGTAACCTGCCTTCGGCTAAAGGTCACAAGTACATTATTGTAGCAGTAGACTACTTTACGAAGTGGGTCGAGGCTATGCCTACTTTTGGGAATGATGGTGAGACAACAACTCTTTTTCTTTTCAACCAGGTTATTACTCGTTTTGGTATTCCTAGAGAGATTGTCACTGATCATGGCAGTCATTTTCAGAATAGCATGATGGCTGAGTTGGCTCTCAAATTGGGTTTCCGGCAGGAGCATTCATCTCCGTATTATCCTCAAGCCAATGGGCAAGTGGAAGCCGTGAATAAATCCTTGAAGACAATTCTTCAAAGGACAATCAATAAAGCTCGATCCAACTGGCATATCATGCCATATCCTGCACTTTGGGCATACAGGACGTCAGTGAAAACTGCAACTGGCTTTACTCCATTTCAGCTAGTTTATGGGTTGGAATCTGTATTTCCCATTGAATGTGAGATTCCTTCTCTTAAGTTAGCTGTTGAACTTCTTCCTGACACTTCTAGTCTTGAAGAATGTCTCCTTCATCTAGAACATCTCGATGAGCAGCGTCAGGATGCCGCCACGATGAATGAAGCGCATAAAAACCGAGTCAAAGTTCAGTACGATAAGGCGGTCAAACCTAGGGTTTTTTCGAAAGGTGATCTTGTTTTGGTCTATGCCCAAGAAAAAGATGCCCTGGGGGTAGGAAAGTTTAAGTCTATGTGGTATGGCCCCTTCATCGTTAAAAAAGTCCTTAAGAAATGAGCATATACCTTGGGTGATTTTGAAGGGAACGAGTTGCCGGAGCCCAGAAATGGGCTTTATTTGAAAAAGTATTATGCCTAGGCTTCAGCCTGAAATTTTTCTTTTGTATATAGTAGTTTTTCTTTGTACATATCTGGTTGTTTTTTGATTTTTGATGGGATGGTGATGTTTTTGATCTTCTTTGGCAGGTTGTGTCGGATGTCATGAGTCATTTTGGTTTCGCCGATGGTGCTAGTAGACACACCCAGAACTTGGCTTCCGCGGCTTGGGTGCTTCATTATCCATCCGGTCAGCTGTTAGTATCAAGAGGGGTTTGCATTGGTCCTGCTTCCAATAATATAGCAGAATACACTGTAGTTATTTATCTACTCTCGGACGCAATATCTTTGGGTGTTGATTCGTTGGTAGTTTTCTTGGACTCTCAGCTGGTGGTGTCGCAGTTGAACAATACTTATCGGGTTCGAGATCCATTTTTACTCCGGTTGTTCTTGAGGGTACGTTTGTTACAAAGATCATTTCAATTTTTAACTTTCATTCATATTCCTCAAGCTGACAATTGGATGGCAGACTCATTAGCTAATCAAGCAATTGATTGGAATATTAATCATTCCATACAATAAAATTTAATCATCAAAAGCATCATACATTTTCATAAATTTGTCACATCACATCAAACATCGTTGTATATGTATCATCAGAATGTTCAAAAAACTATACAAAATTTGGATTCATAAGTCATACAAAATTTGGGCTTATGCCCAATCATGTTCAGTGTCAAAAAATATACAGTCATCTGGTATATCATATCTATCTACTCCTGTGGTCCCTGACCAGAAGTTGTATTCCTATAGAACACGATCGCGGTGGCAACTCGGCGGAATAACCGTACCCAGTCACGAGGTACTCCTACCACCCGTCTCTGGATGGCTTCAGGCAGATCTTCCACTGCAGCCATAGGTACTTGGTGGGTTAATCCCTCCAAGTTCCTCTATACAGCCTGGAGGGTCCTGTCTGGATCTACTGTATCTGCCTCACTTCTGCGACGCTTATGTCGTGGGTAACCCTCAGGTCGGACTGGTCCAATATCTGTATCATGCTCATTTTAAAATTGCAAGTCATTTTGAATCCAATCAAAAACATGTTTGTTTTCCACATTTTTTCACATATATTGAAAAAATCCAAAAAAATTATATAAGTTAAAAATTGCAAACTTACCAACTGTGCCCCATGCCGCGCCTGGTGGAATGACGAGGTCTGGATCGCCCCGGAAATCCATCCCGGCATAGGGATAGTCTTCCACAGCGATGATTTGTTCTCCCCGCCATTGGAAGAACTCATCATCCCAAGTGGTTCGGGGAACTTCACTTCCCCCCAATCTCTTCATCAAGTCAGCCCATCGGGCAATTCTTGGGTCTCTCGGGCTGCTGATAGAAGAGATCACTTTGGGTCTCAGTCCAGGAATCTTCTCGAAGAAGAATGTCATCAAGATTGTACCATATCCAAAAATTTTTGTCTTTGTTTTTCGGATAGGAGTCAATTGTTGTTTCATGTTCATTAGTAGAGCTGTGCACCAATCATATAAACGAGTTAAGCATTCCACTGCTATACTCATTTGAGTCCTGGATGCCTGGTGTAGGGAAGCAGATCCCGCTACCCTTCCAATGGTAAAAAGGAGGATTTTCATGTGCAAGTCTCTTAAATCTTTGATATCAATTTGAGTTCCAACTTTCTTGGAACCCTCTATGCAGTAGACGTGGATGTAATCTTCCATGGTTAGCCCTCCCAAAGGCTTACCATGCAAGTCTACTGCCCCCCCCCTCCGGGAGAGTCCAGTAATAAAATAGATATCTTCCACCTCGATGCGTATGGGCATTTGATCTATTATGAAGCAGTCTTCTTCCGGTTCCCAATAATTCACAAGCATTTCGAGCAACCGGACATTACTCTTCATATTTGGCATTTTTAAAAACTTGAGCAACCCAAAATTTCGAAGAATATTGAGTGATACTTGGTCCTACATGACTTCATTGTCAATGGAACTATGTTCACGCTCTCTCCAAGATATAGTCATCCTGCAAAAATTCAATAATTCGTTCATTAGCTACGCGTTTTTTCATTTTGGGTTGCGCATACGTGACTTTCTTTATACACAGTCGCGTATATATGCGACTTGGTCACTATAAACCCACGTATGCACAAACCCGTGATTTTAAACAAATGGTTCTACGGTGAAAATTCCTAATTTTTAACTTATGAATAGACAAAATGAATAAAAAGGATGAATTAAGAGCTTACCTGACAAATTCGGTGAAGTTTGATGGTCGATTGCTCCTGTTTTGACGAAAGAGGCTTTTTCTCCAGAGCACTTTTTCCCAAATCAGCAATGTAACAATGAACCAAATATGAGGTAACTTGTCTATTTATGCCCAAAAAGTTGAAATTTTTTGCAAAAATCTGTTATGCTTATTTTTTCAATCTATCTTAAGCTGCATAACCCGGATGCTTGGAATTGCCCAGATTGGTATATTTTCAGGTACATTTTTATGAAGTTGAGATTTTTCCTGGTTTTTGATCCATGACTGCTGACCCGTCATGGCAGGTATATGATCTTCACTGGCATATAGGTTAGGGAATCCACTTTCCGTTGCATTTTTCATACTAGCCTCCATTTTGATCACTTGCCATAGGGTCGATCCCATCAGGTCATGAGTAGTTCACCCATTTCACTCGCCGATTATTTAATCATGACTTGGTGGTAGAGCCTTCCTTTACATGGGCTTCCTAGTTAGTTCCTCGCTATCACTTGTTTCCCATGCTGCATTTTATGTAGGCTCAGGAGTCCTCTTTAGTCCCGCCATGACTTATGTGTTGAAGCTTCATTCTTCTTCTTCCTCACTATCATTTTTGCTGGCTATTACCCTAAAGTCTCCCTAGTGTTGTTGAGTTGTATTACTGCATTGCATATTAGCTACTTGTTTATCCTGGCCTTTAGCCGGCTTCATTTTGGACTCGATGTTTAAGCCAACTTTTGACCTTTACTATCTGTACAAGTTAACCATTGCATGCACTTAGCTATTGCGACTTGACACTCTTTTTAGCCATGGATAGAACATTCCTCTGAGTATCGCTTACCAGTTACCGCCACCTTGCATTAAGAATAGGATCGTTCCAATCCCAGGAACTAGTGCATCTGTTTCTTTATACTCGTTCTATCCATTGTACCATAGCATTCTTTTATTATTTTTCAAGCTTATTTGAAAAAGACAAAAAAATCAAATATAACAAAAAGAGCGGGAATGGGATATAACTTCGTAATTTGATGGCAGTACAGTGTCATTTTGTCGCCCTTGAACAAAGCACATACACTTATATATTTCCTCCATTTGGGATGGTTTTAGTTTTGACCTAGGTTCAGCCTTTGCCTTGTTTCACTAGTCAGTCCTCCTCTGGTTGGTTATCTCTTCCAATCATATGGAGAGTTTGTTTTTTCCTCCTGTATAACAGACTTATACAGTGTCACTTTTCACTACCATGGTCATCACGAGTCGTGCTTTTGTTCAAGGGAAGTCTAACCAGAGTCGGTCATCCTGCGGTGTCTCTTGACTCATTATTTAGTCGGCCTTCCTGGTTTTGTCAGTATCTTTTTCTATCACATCAGATGTTTTGGTCTTCTGCTCGTGCTGGTTTGAGAAGGTCTCCATTGACTTCTCGCTGGCAGTTTTTTCTCTTATCTACTACGACACATTGCTCTGAGAGCAAACCTAGAGCCGCACCCTGGCCTTATTTCCATCATTGATAGGTGACCTTGTGCTCAGCATTTGATCATCATTATGGTTCTTTGACTGAGTGGTTTCCCCTGTGTTCGACGTCAACATACATTATCACACTTGGGATTCGTGCAGTACCTTGATTTCCATTTGACCCTATCGGTGGATATCTCGCCTCTGTGTCAGATTTCATTATTGGTTGGTTCAGAGGGTTTCTTCCATGCGCTAGCTTCATCTTGTGCATGTCGGAAACGTACTTCGGTTTGGTTCCGTCACTCTGCTTCGTCTGATTCCTTCCAAATCTTGGCCTGCAGGTTACACTCATGTTGGACTGATGTGAGATGCCTTAATGCCTTCCTTCCAGCAGATATTTTCCCATCGACTCCGACTCATTGCTCTGGGAATAAGGTCTAGAGTATTTTTGTCAGTACCTTAGGGTTTGCAGTCATCAGTGGCAGACTCTTCACTATCGACAGTGGGGATTCATCATTTCCTCCTGATCAGTAGATTATTTCAAGTGTTCGACTTCAACTCATTCATTCGCACTTGTTATATTGTACTGGGGCACCTTGACACTCATTTTCATTATTGGTGGGTTGTCTCACGTTGGTTAACGGTATACATTATTGACCGGTAATCCAACGATTTCTCACATGGTTGACTTCAGCTGATTTATTCCCATTGTGTAGAATTGTGCCATAGTGATCGGTTAAGACCTCGGGTTGCATCAGCATTTTCGGTTCACTTTTGACAGTTCATTCAGTTTCTGCCAGTGATGTCGTCCACCCTTATATGTTGCAGTGTCAGTACAGCAGCATCTTATATGTTGGCTCCCAAGTTGCGTGATTGTACCATGTGTTCCACCCCTTATGATTTGGTACTTGGAGATTCAGTTACTTTTATGATTAGACATCCAGTTTCAGCATCATTGATCAGCTTTCTATATGTGATACTTAGACATTGATTCTGACTTGTACTTCCGGGCCATGCTCAGATGATTCATTGTGTACTTTCAGTTCAGCTATACTTGTATACATTTTGGATCCATTCAGTACTTTCTATATGATGTATTTTTGACTGAGCATGGGTATGCCCGCCTCAGCATGAGTTGACTCTCTATTTTCTTTCATTGGTTTTTGGCAGGCTGAAATCTGGTGAAGTCCTCTCTTGTCCTTGCAAAGTTCTTTCTATGTGCATAATACATTTCGACCATCATGTACCCCTTCTGACCTCATATATTAGGGGGCATCTGTTATAGCATCATTTTTCACCCTCATGTGATTCATGATTGTCTCTTTGGCCTTGGGCACCCATTCCCACAGACTTGAACAAAATTCATAAAAAACAATCTTCGTCATATTGTGAGTCCAGAATGTCAATGTAAACGTGTATGCGATATTCGTCACTAATATTTCGCAATGTGCCATTAAAATTATGAAAAAATATATAAAAATTCCCTATTTTCGGGCTGGGTTGATGGTTACTCCAGTAGTTCAACCACCCTAGCACGTGGCCAACTGTTTCCAACTAATTGAAACTACTTTGAGGAAGTATAAAAGCCCCTCATGTGTATGGCCTAAGGGAGAGAGAAATTTATAGACATTATACTCTATTGGAATCCCAATTCAAGTCTGAATTCCCATGCCTCCTGCACTTTCCTAGATTTTTATAGGAAACCCTTGTTTCCTGGAGATGTTCATCAGTTTATATGCCATCTCGAGTGCACAAGTCTTGAAAGTATCTTAGCGAGGCAAGGGCGGGACGGATCTGGACGATGGTCTGTTCGAAGATCGTGGAAGGATTCAGGTGATCTCTCCACTTTTTATTACTGTACATGCTGTTCGTAATAGAGAAGAACCATCTTGTTCCTGAATTCACGTGTTAAAATTTTCTTGCATATGTGAAAAGGTTATTATTTAAGCATTTATTATTGTTTATATGATGTTTCACATGGTTTTCACTGACATTTAGGGTAAATATATGCTGTACAACTA